>VWYO01019070.1:1031029-1073929 GCA_013400275.1 Rhadina sibilatrix
AAAAAAAAAGAAAAAAAAAAAAAGAAAAGAAATTCTCATGATTTCTACAGTTCTTCAGCACTACTTCTTGTATTTTCAATTTTCACTGCTTAGAATTCTACTCCGAGAGCCTAACTCATGTACTAACAGACTATTCAAAGTTTTGTGCTTCAAAAGAAAACCCAAGGGTAAGCAGAAGGAAATCTGATGCGATTCCTGCTATTTTTTGTGTACCTATTTGACATTTAGAATAAGACCTCAGAACTGCCTTAACCAACCCTAATAGTGAGGGGATGTATGAATTGTACTCAAAGCTTTGCAAATCCCATTCTGGAGCTGAAATGCTGAATGTTAGATTCAAATGTTGATCTCTGTCTGTTTGCAAAGGTGATTCACAGCATGTGGAATAAACATGTTTTGGCAGTGTCATGAACAGAACAGCTAAACAAAGGAACAGGGAGGGTTTCAATAGGAAAGTTAAGTGTCTTAAAGCAAGGTGCCCTGTGCTGTATTTGTGTAACACAAGTGTCATTCCCCTCTGGCATTCCTCCCTGCTACCAGAAAGGGGAAAAAAAACCCCAGCAATGGCAAATTCTCATTACTGGGGTGAGCAGGATAACTGCAGTCCAGCCAGTCAGGTCCTTTTGCTTTCAAATGCCAGAGGTAAAACTTCATTTTGCCCTGCCTGAACTTAAAATGTGGATAAAAAAAAAATCTGCATTCAAAAAAGCTCTCAAATACATAAATATTTAACCCCACTTTAAGTGTTCCTAGAGGCTTAAAGTTAAGCAAACATTCACACTTCCTTGCTGAATATGGGTGGATTTCTGATTCGGGATTTAAGACAGCCTGGAATCACAGGAGAAAGATGCTGGGTTTGCCAAAAATCCCATAGGCACCATTTATCCTTAGTAAGTGATCACTGTAGATTGGAAGTGACATTTCTGCAGCTTTGGGATGCAACAACATTTTTATTACTGTTACAGTTCAACTTTAAGTGTAATATTGTTTAGTTAGTTTATGTAAATCAATCTGCTGGATGAATAAAAGGAATTTGGAAAAGGATGGCTCATCTTTATTGGCTTTGAAGTACCGAGTACTTGGTACTTTGCTGAAATATTATATTATATTGAGTTATAAGAAATATTGCTCAGATACCAAGCAAGCCTCAGCAGAAATTCTGGTAATTTTCCATCAAAAACAACACTCCAAAAAGATATAAATATGGTACAGTGCTGGGCATCTTTCTAAAAGAATTGTGTCATATATGGCCAAAGTCCCTTTCAATATGATACAGATTTGATTTTCCTTCAGATCACTTCCAGAAAGTAGAGTAGAAATCTGCTGTGAAGTACCCTCCTGGTAGAGAAAAGACCTTCTCTAAATGGTTGCTTATTCTTCTGCAAAGCAACAGTAACAGCAGGCTGCTATGAGGCTACTATGAATGCTCTGTGCATTTTAACAGGTAAATTCTGCACTCTTTAATATGCCAGGTTGATGGAATATTCAAAGTTGCTGAAAACCCTTCTGGGGAAATGTGAAAATTGATAACATTGCTTCTCATAACTCAGTATTTTAATACAACATCTCAATATTAACCGTAATGCTGCAAAAAGATCTTTCACACTTTATGTTGTTCAATTTTTTCATTTTGGAAAGGACTCAAGAGTTTTTTTGGAAACCATATGTAAATATAATTCCTTTCAGATTTCTTAGAATTTTAAAATTGTAACAGCAGAAGATACAAATTATTAGCCCAAAAAAAAAAAATGTAATCAAAGATCCAAGGCATTCCTCAGTTCCTTTACAAATAATCACAGCTGATCATCTCTCATCTCCCAGAGCACCATTTAAGCCCTGAGCTTTCCAGAACACTAATGCAATTTACTCTTATTTTTACTGCAATGCATATGATAAGCTTTCCCTTGATTTTACTCATATCTACAGTTACATCACCTCATGAACACTGCTCTGACAGCCAGCCTATAACCGTGCATCTCAGAGACAAAAGTCTTCAAACACTATTTTGGTGGCCAAGCCTGGGGAGGGGAAGGGACCCACTTATCACTAGGGAGGCAGGAAAATATAAGCAAAAAAAAAAAAAAAGTGCATGCAGTGGCAGCAGCAGAAGACTTTCAATAAATAAAAAATGCTAATATGACCTTAAAAAAAAAGAAGAGTTTGCCACAAAATTGAAACGGTGCTCTGTCACCAAAACACAAATTCCCATTGCATGGGAGAAAACTTTTCTGTGGCCCTTAGGCACCTGACAGTGGATTCAACAGGAACTTTAGGATATGCCAGGAATAGAGACTGAAGCTGTAAATGTGACTGTGAGAAATAAAATGGTGATTCAGATTTGGGATGTCAGCTGCAAGAGCAGCACACTGTGTGTCTCAAGAGGGTGAAACACAGGGCTTAGCACTGCCCTAGTTCTGCACCATTAGGGATTTCCTGGGCATAAATCAAAGAAATCTAAATAATCCAGCCTCACCCCAGCTGCTGAGATCCCCAGGGTGGCAGAGCTGAGTCATCCACGCTCTGTGGCAGCACCCACTGCAGACTTTGTCACCACAGGCTCCCCGAGGTGGGGACCTTCCTTCCAGGGGTGACAGTGACAGCGCTGCACTGGTGACCTGGCACACCACAGCCCCAGGGAGGAGTCTGGAGATAAAAAGGCCTCCCACACCAAGCCCCTGTGCTTTGCCTGTGTCTACAAGCACTTCCAAAAGTGTTGTTTATTTGTCTGTACCGTGCCAGCTCCTGTGAAATGCTGACATAAAAACGTGACCAGGAAGATTTCTCCGTGTTAAAAAACGCCCGTCTCCCAAAAATGAGTGGCAGTCAGGTTCCCTCTTTTGGAAAGAACAATTCCTCTTCTCATATTGCTTCTCACAGCACATGCTTTGAGCCTTTTCTTCCTCAAGGAATTGACTTTTAAAAGCGTGCCTATAGGAAACAGAAAACAACTGCCTTGCAGGATAGATTAAAATTTTGTCCAAGTTTGTAACTCTATTACCCTAACAATAAACCAGATTACAGGATATTTTACTAGAACACTGACAATTCTAAAACTTATTAAAAATACGAACAAATCAATAAAGATAAAGCTGAATTATACATATAAGGAACATTTTCTTTATTGAACAATTCTTATAGATTGCTTTGAAATAACATTGTTCTAGACGCTTGCTTGTATGATCTTATTGCTGAGTTTCAATGTGATAACTGTAGCAGCTCTGCATTATGTCCTTACCAGCAGCAAACAGGCAGAAGAATGGAAAGACATTCAGATATAAACATGTATTAAGTCTCTTGTAAATAGCTTCAAGGTTTTGATCACATTAACAGCGTGAATATTAACAAAAATAAAATTTGCTAAAACACAGCTGGGAAAAGAAAGAGTTTCATTACAAACACAACCCCTGGTAAACATGTTGAATTACTCTAGTTAGTTACTTCTGCTGAGGGACCTGTGTTACAGAACAGAGTTGGTAAAGAATTGTGATCCTTTATATATGCATGAAATGTAAACCAGGGAAATGGTCTGGGAAATTGCAAAGATCTGTTTCGATGTTAATAAAAATGCTTTCTTTGCACTTTATAAATTTCTGTATATAAATACAAGGTCAGCAGAGTAAATTATGGTTTGAAACCTGGGCAGCTCTGGTCCCCAGAATCTGGTATTGCTGACCACAAAAAGATTTTAAAGTTTCTTTTAATCTAAGATACTTTTAATTGAGCTAAAATGGTTAATTCAGCACCAGAACCTGTTATGGCAGCCTCCATTTTCTAATATACACATAAGTTTCCCAAAGAAAGATAGCATTGCATAGCCAGATTTTTCTTAGGGAAAAGTCAGGGCAATTCATTTCTCTTTGCTTCTTTCACCCCTGGGACGACCTCTCACAATAAGAATTGTCAGTGCCTTATTTATAATGGCAGATCTCAGGTTTGATTCTGGCAGCTTTTGATCTCTTGATGGCCCAAAAGCTTTCAAATACAGAAGAATCTGATGCTTTTTTGGCATCCTGCAGTGTGCCTAAACCTCAAAAGCAAGTTTTAGTCCCAGAAGTGAATTACTGAAGCAGTGTAAACAAAACACAAACGTCACAAAATGATGAATATCTCAAACAAAATGTCTTTGTCAGACAGATGACAACCTCAGATCACTTGAAAAGCACTTGTAGAAACTCTGCAATCTGCAAACAAACTTCTGTTTTACAACCTACAACTAGAAAGTACACGAAAACACTGAATTATTAAAACTGCAAATATTCTTTTTTTGACATTCATATAAAAATTCAAATGTCTCCATTCTTTCAAACATTTAGTCCCTGTAAAAAAATAAAGCTCCCTGCATGTTTCTACACCACAGAAATGTACATAACTACCCAGTCACAACATAGCTGTCAGAAAAATCACACGAGATCTCCACTGAACACTGCCTTCAACAAAGCTCTCATATTTGGTTTATTGAAAAAGAACAGAATAAATGAGAGGCAAAATATTTTATATCCCTTGAAGAAATTTGAGGACTATGCGACAATGAGAGCTATTTTATCCCTAGAAACCTCTTCCTGGATAGTCTGTATTTTAGGTAAGATCTCTAGACAAAAGCAGAAAACAATTGCACATTTCAAATGGGAGAATGCCTGGCTTTTTGCTCTATTAATACATTATTCTTTAATTCTTAGCAAAGCTTAAGGTTTTCTTTTTTCCTTGAGATGATGGAAAGGGAAGGCAGAGAGGAAGGAGAGGGAAGGGACCACGCTCTGCTACGAAAGGTGTCGGGGTTGTTTGGTTGGTTTTTATTTTAGCACAAAGATGCAGTAAAAGTGCTTTGCCAATTTTCAGGTTTATGTCCCTCAGTGCTGCTTTCAGGTTGCAGTGGATGCTGTAAAATACCAGATCTATGCCTCAGTCTATTAGACATCATGCTTTTACCTTTTTTTAAGCAAACTGGAAACACAGATAAAATGTTGTAGACTGGCAGGCTTGATGCTGTAACCTTTTTATATCAGCTATAACTACATTAACATAAAGATAGTTGCTATAATGTCATTACCAGGAATCAAGGCACTTTGAGAATCTTTGCTCCTTGTGCCAATTCGTGGTGGAGCTAAATTAGCAGTAAAGCTCTGTATTACTAACACAGCCATCAGTTAAAAAAAAAAAAAGAAAAAAAAAAGTGAGAATATATTTGGAAATAACTCTAAGAGATTGGGGAATGACAGCAGAGGATTTGCCAGACTAATGAAATTCCTTGTTCCTAACCTTTAAATACCTGCATGTACTGTACAAGGCCCCATTCTGACTAAATCTGTGCTGTTAGGTTTACAAATAAACCTGCTAAACCTTTTGCATTATTGATCAGGGATGGCATGCTTAGCCCACACGTCCTATTTACATTCTATTTCTTTTACACTTCTAAGACATAATGTGTCTTTTACAAAAAAAAAAAAGAGCCCTTTCCATTTAAACCCTGCAGTTTGTGTTCTTCATACAATTTAAAGGCTGCAAGCAATTTAGAAGGTTAGTCTTTGAATAGTAGATAAAACTGGCAATATTTATTGGTAAATAAATGCCTAATTATAATAATTTAGGAACATTTCCAATATCATATTTTTTAAATAAATAGCAGCAAAAATGATCTCCTTCATAGAACAATAGTACTTAAATAAAGACTGTGTAATAACTTATATCATTCTAATGTTTTCATGAAGAAATTTTGCACCTATTCTAAAGAAAATGCAAGATTTTTTTTTACTTAAAAATAAGAAATAGGTATGTGGATTTGAATAGAGCAAATTTAACCCCATGTTCTGCACAGAGAAAAACTAAGCCTACCTTCTCAAGGCTTCTAAAAGAGGGGCTGGCACAGCACCAGAGACAAATTTAGATGAAATGAGCCAGGCCTTTAAAAATTTTGTGCTTCAAGACAATTGGGAAAAATTCTGACTCCTTATTCCTGCTTTCTGAGGAACGTTATGTTCAAATACTCTTTAGCAGTAGGTGTGCTACTCACCCACACGCTGGCTGACCAGAATCACCTTATAAATTCTTTAAAAGGACCTAGAAAGTTTTAAAACAGTTCCTCAGGCTCCAAATTTGCCCATTCGTACCACAAGGCGTTTTCAGTGTCAGTGTTTCTGAAGTCAGAAAAGGAAAATCATCAGCCACTTCAAGCAGGTCCTGCTTTGACATCAGAAAGTCAATTCACTCAGCTTAGCAGCATTCAATTCTCAACAACATTTTGTTCTGGGTCTCTGTCAAGTTATTCTAGGCTGTGAAATTGTCAGGAATGATGGATGACTATCAGCCTTCTGCTATCTTTTTCTTTCTCCTTAGAGATTTGAGGCTGCTGACTGCAAAGCAAATTCCACTTTTCTCTTTTTTTTTTTTTTGCACAACACACCAAATGAACAACAGTAATTATGAGAAAGCCTACACTACAATTATTTTAGCACTTAACTTTGTATTGACATCTGTAAGAGACAGAGCTCTCTAGATTGATTAGCAATGATATAGCTTCCTGCCTTTTACTACTATTGCTGCAGTCTTCCTTTACATGCAATTTGTTCAAAATAAAAAAAAAAACACTGTTTTTTTCTCTTAATATTTTGAATTGAAAATTGAACTAATCTCTGAAAAATTCTAATACTAATATTAATAATCTAGGGCATTACTATTACTATGTAGTACTACATATAGTATTTCTATACATAGTATATATATAGAAATTATTATATTATTACTAGTAATATTACTAGTATATTACTTTATTACTATACTAGTATTTCAAACTGTGCAGTATTTGTAACACAGTCAAACCTGTCTAAAGAAAATAATTTAAGGATAATGGGATTTTGTTGGGGAATATGCTAAAGCTACATTATTTGTCCAGGTAGAAATCCTTGCTTGAACAAATCCTGTTTGTCCAGTCATTGCAGCCCTGACATATATAGGGGAAAAAATTACTGAAAAATTACTGACAGAATTTGATGTCAAGAATTTAAACCATTTACTAAAATGAAATACAGAAAGAGATATCTGGCTTGGAAACCAAACAATTTTGGGAGGAAAAATGCAAGAGTGAGAGAAGATAAACTGGGACATCCTTCAAACCCATGCCAATTATAATCCAGTCTCCCATATTTCTGTTGTATTCAAAATAACTGAAAAATTTCTCCCAAACAGTTCCCCAGCAATAACAATACATTAATTAATCTCCATTACTCTCAGTCACAAAGCTGCTCCTTTCAATTACACATCAGATCTGCTCAGCTGACTACACAGGGCTGCACACACTCAGTGAAATGGAGTCTGTTCCACCTCAGAGCATGGACAACCCTGAAAAACAGATTCAGCACCCCTGAGGAAACCATTAGCAGACATCATCATCATCATCATTGCCTTGAACATCAGATTCAAACAAAACCAGAACACTTTTCAAAAATCCTACATAATGCAGACAGATTTTCCCTCTAACCCCTAAATATACCCCAGCCAGACCAAAGGCTGACACTGATCTGTTTATTTCCTCACACGAAATAGATGGGAGGTAGAAATAAAAGTTTGTCCCTCATACGTTTCTATTACGAGGCAGGAAACATTTTTGTGGTTTAAAATTTAGAAAATCTGAAAGTGGATGCATACAAATGGGGTAATATTCACATAGAGATTTCCTCCTTGACCTTCTTTTACTTTAAATTCACTTTTTATGTTGAGTAGTTGTGTTCTGTCTCTTTTAAATAGCAAGTGTTGCACCCACAGATACTGTAATACAGATTTGGTGGGGTAATTAACTAATTTGCTGTTGCCTCAGTATTCTTTCCCTCGGCTTCACTAATGGATAATAATTTTATTATGGGATAAGTACTCATTTACTCAATGAATAAATCCAAATGAAAAGCTACAGACTACAGAAAAATAGAAACTCTGCTACCTAGAAAATCAAAATCTGAGGAATGTTGGCAAAGTTCAGCCCAGTGCCTCTGCATGACATCCTGCTACCACCCCTGGATTCACCAGAATAGACTGAAGGTTCTACCATTTGTTATGTGTTTTTATTTTTGTGTTCACTGTACAGAAGTACTCACCAGGAAACCAGGGATGGTTTCAGCTGGTATTAACAATAAATTATGTTCATGCTTCGGCCTGTTGTGACAGAACCCTGTCATAGCACTTACAAAGGGATCAATAAGTGTTTAACCTGCAAGGTTCACTCCCCACACAAAATATAAGAAGGTCAGTTTAATTTTTCTGAACTTCAGTATATAAAATTTTACCTCTCCTAAGTTTCAGCAAACCAAGCAGCTTTGCCCTGGGAGCAGAATGTGCCTTTCAGCACAACACCTGCACACAGGGATTTGCCCACTTTTATGGTAAACCAGGAATTATATTAACTTCACAGAAAAAAAAATTAACTGAAACAAAAATCATATCAGCCCAAACTGAGGTTTCAGAACTTGGCCATGAATACAATTGTCCCCACCCTACTCTAAAAAATTACTTTCAAACATGGGGTCACTACCAGGTCAAAGACTATCAGGATCTTTAATCTAGAAATCTGTAATATAGCAAGTCAAATTTTACATTGAAGATACCTAATCACTGGGACTGTATTATCACAATTAATCCTTAATCAGATAAATTAACTCACTGGTATGTTCAAAAAATTTTTCAATCTTTTCCTGGAATAGAAAAATGAATATAACCTCTCCTAGGAAATGTCCTAAATGTCTCCCTCAAAAAGTCATTAGCTGGAATCTGTGGTATATGGTAACTTAATGTCAGGAAAAGAGGTAACAGACATTAACAGTCCCTTAATGAGATGAAATGCAATTTAAACTGTAATCTCATTACCTAAAAATAAATAGACCTCTTCTGCTTTACCTTTTGGACTTAGCTTAGGCCTATTTGTTTTATCTCCATTTAGGTTTCAACTTTAATCATATCTCAGAAGCTTTTACACAGAAGAACTGCAGTAGCAACTGAGTTTGTCTACAATATTTGCTTGCTTGTAGCTGTTTACTCTGAAATTTCTCATTTGCTGCCAAATAGAAGGCAATGTCCAAAGCCATAGAGCAGAGATAAGAGTTTAAATCTCACTATCAAGAGAATCACCTTCTCAACAGAAAAGTTGGAACCATATTAAATTAAATATTAGTTTACTTCCAATGCATTAATTTATTTTTCTTATACCAAGAGTATCCAGATATGTGTATAAATAAATGTGGCATGAAGCCTTTTTTTATCATTTTATAACATGATTCTAATATTGTTATCTTCCAGCTTGTAAGAATGCAGAACTTTTATTGGTAGCTGTGTGAAAAAAATATCTTGTGTATGGATATCTGCCCACATTATATAAAAAACTAAGAGGGAATGAGAGAGTAAAAGAAGAAGTATATTCTTCTTCATGCATGTAATCTATTAAATACTGATAATTAATATCTGCAGCAAGAATGAGTTTAAAAGGAATTTCCAAAAAGAAAAGCAAGCCCCTTACCACTCCACAAGATATTTATGCACAAAATACTGTATGAACAGTCTTTGAAGGAAATCATATGAAACTCAAAGCCAAATTAATTTCCATTTCTCCAAAATTTCAAGTACAGCATATTTTCCCTCTAACCCATTAATATGCTCCAGCCAGGCAAAAGGCTCACATTTACCAATTTTCTTTGATTATATTCTGTGCAACATAGACATCCCATGTATTAAGTAGAAATTAAAATGCTTCTCCCTCACAAGTTTATGAACCACAAATCACTTGACACTTTCTGTATTCTCAAATTTGCAAGATGAGAGTGGGTGCCTTTGGAAAAGGTCATCTTTTCTCTGTCATTCTCCATGCCTCTCCAAATTCTTTTTTATATCAGAAAGAGAACATTTTCTATGTTAAATAACTCTTATTTAGCACCCCAAAATAAATTGCAGCCCCTTGGGAGCTGAGCTGTTCTCCTACACCAGGGTTTCTCTGGCACCACTTTGCACGAGTGCTGGCTCATGTTCATAACAACCAACAAGGAGGGACAACTAAAATAACAAGGGCAGCTGGAATCCCAGTTTGTGGACAGCAGAACTGGTGAGGTTTCTAGGTAAGGAGAGGTAAGAGACCTCACCCTCTTGGGTGGTACCCTGGTGCAGGCACAAGGAGAAAACTTTGTAATACATAATTCAGGTAAACACCATTCTACTTGGCACATCATGCTTTTCTCTAAGACGTGTGATTCTACTGTTACCAGGTGTCAAATTTAGTTACTTGAAGCTTGAATATGTTACTTAGATCAGATTTATGAATATTTTTAAGCTCTCACTTCCATCTTTTCTTTAAGAAACCCATAAAGCCCTTTTTGTACATTCCTCAATGAACTGTCTTTTCCCTTGATGTACTTGAAAATGAAAACAGATAAAAATTCGGCAAAATTTAAGTAATAGAGAAGAAAAGGATTTAAACATTGGCAATTTCCTAGCTGAAGACTCCAGAAGTACACATGGAGATCTACAGGCCATGGTAGTCCTCAGAAATTAAATACTTTTTACTGAATAAATGCTTTTGCTTCCCTTCAGCTCTGTTGTGATTTGTTTTCAGGTGAGCTGCATTTTTGACAGAACTTGTTGAAAATATAATGGTGTAGCCTATCCACTAATTAAGGAATTATTTCAAAGCTGAGGAATGATCAGATTGCAGACAGCATGAGAAATAGAAAAAGGTTTGAAGCACTGTGACAGAAACCTAAGTAACATTTGACCAACTCTGAGTCATGCCCATCTTTTTTATTCTCACAGAATTACAAGATTAAAATTGAGGAATCTTCATTTGATATTCAACTAAAAAAAAAGTTCTGTAGATAGAACATTTTTAGGACCTTTACTTCTACAGAATATAGAGATATTTATCTCATGGCTATGTCTCACCCTTTTCATGTTTTAAAGGCTGATCAACTAGGGTATCAGTAATATTCCAAGAAGAATTGATCAGGACTCCTGTTACATGCCTACAAATAACAATTATATTGCTATAATATCCATAATAGGGGCAATAACTAAAATCAAATATTTGTTCATATTTTCTGTTCGTCTGCAGCCAGTCTAGTGCCTCTGCAAGTGAACAGTAGCATTATCAGCTGCAGAGGATAACACACTCTCAAAGTTCAAAACGTTTGGTCACACTCTACCTTTTATATTACCTGATATTTCTGAGACACTTTCTTCTTCAAAGTAATCAAATAGACATATAGGGCTAAAAAAAGTATTAAAAAAAAAATTGATATTGTAGTTTTGAAATCTCAGGAGCCATGGAGAAGAATATACCTTTTCAACCAAGCTTTTAATTATTTTTTCCCCAGCTGGAGAAAGGAGCTAACGTAGTTTATTCTGCAGTATCCCCACACATCTCACAATCATTTCACATATATTGACACTCCCAACAATGAAAGCCCTCCATGTCCCCTCTGCCATTTCCCCTGGAAAAACCTTTCCACCCATGCCAGCCCTCCCAGGGGCAGCAAAATTCAATTTTCCCCACACAGCTGACAAGCCTTAAGCTGCCTCTAATATGAATAATAAGCAATGATCCCATTGGACTCAGCATTGCACAGAGACATAACAATGAGTTGGTCCCTGCCACAAAAGCTTACAAGCTAATTAATGAAAAAAACCCAGGTTTAGCCCTATCTGTAAAACAATACAAAGATGTAAACGGGAGTCCCATGGTGGGTGATCTGGTACTGCAGGAGGTGCTGCAAAACTTATAGTCCAAAAAGGCAGGACTTGGCCACATTTCTAAGTTACCTTAAAATTGCTCTCCTAAAGCCATCCCGAAAGAAGTAGGGAGAGGGAAATGTTAAAGGAAGAGGTTGCAATTAAAGCTGTCTCTGTGCTATAGTCAGGGGTTTAATCCAGTTATCCCAATCTGCTGTTTTTCCTCTAATCTTGGCATTTAAGCACTTTGTGATTCTTTCACTTTACTAAAAAACCCAAACGATCGCATTAAAGTATTCCTCCTCCTGACTTTTCACAACTTAACAATAAAAGAATACAATCCAACACAGTCCTACATCCTCCTACAAACAGGTATAACTCTGAACTGTGTGAACTGCACTTGTTAATCTCTCTGATGTTACTATTATTAACTGTTTCACTGGGGATAATTTTAGCACAAACATACAGCAACTCCACCTTACAGTCAAAAAAACAACATTACATTTCTTCAAGCCATGAAGAATCCACCCTTCCACAATGTTTCTTTAACCCCAGCAACTGTTTTTAATACTTTTTAAATGAACTATTTGGCAAATCTGCTGCAGCGTGAAAACAAACTATTTGAATTCAATGAAATATAAATAGCTCGAGGTGCTACTAAGAAAAAAAAGGTGCACAACAACACTTTGAACGGTGGCTTCCAGTCTGGGTGAAAATACCAGTTCCAGTGTTATTCCCACTGGAAAGGCATTTTGAGTGCAGTGGCACAAAGCCTGTAGGATTCATTTGCAGAAGCCTCCACAAGTGTTTTCTCCAGGGTTTTACACCTACCTGCCTGTGTGCTTTAGAGTGTGGGAAATTCCCAGGGCCATACCTACTGTCTCATTCTTTTTATCACGGGTTCTGTATGGCTGCAGGCTCCAGAGCATCCTTGCTGTAAGTACCAGGAGGCTTGAGGAAAAGCTCCTTGAACAAACCCAGGTAAAACTGTGTCTAGACAAGAGAAGTGAGGCAGTTTGAGCCACAGAATTTGGGGGTTCAAGAGGAGGGGAAGAACAACCCCACTGTGCATGGAGTGTTCTGCCTGCAGGCTTCTGCCTTGCACAAGAGAGCTCTGACAGGTGATTCTTTGTTAATTCTCATTAAATCTTACTTTAGGCATCCTGTTGCCCCTGGGACATTGTCTCTTTTTTCACACAAACTTTAAAACATGACTAAAATCTCAGGCAAACTGGCCTACTGGAGAGCACATTAAAAATATCAGACAATGAAAATAACTTGCAGTTGAAATGGGGTTTTATTAGAACAGTTTTAAACTGTGGTCTTCACAATGCAAACCATATGCAGTGACCACAACTACTCACCAAGAAGGCTGTATGCAAAGAATATGTCTAAATGCTTAAAATTAATTATGCCAGTCTATTATTTCTATCCATTAGGGAAATGTTTGGTTTAATTTTTTATCCACTTTAATTAGAAAGACAAATATAAAATATAAATAAATTAAGGAAGAGGATGTTACTAGGGAGAAAAAAAAACCCTCAGTAAACTAGAATATTTATTGCACATTGTCCAGTCTTTTTTTTTTTTTTTTTTAATTCCCTAAACATTTGAAAAAAATCAAAACTTGTAAAGAATCAGATAGGAATAAATCTAAATAATTTGGGGTTTCCAAATGTAACGGAAAATTACAGAAAAATAAATAATAAATAACTTCGCAGTTGCAAGGAGAAATGGGAAAAAATTCACTGTTTCCAACATAACACAGTATTCTTTGTTAGTTATTTGCTGCAGTTGGTCTAGCAGATACACAGCAACTTGGTGCTCCTAAGTGTGTCTGAAATCAGACAGAATGGATCTCTGAATTTAGTGTCTGTGTCACAGACATCTGCCTTAAAAATGGAAGGCACTGTGCTCTGACTTCTATTTCTGAAATTTCTATTTATCCTCTAAGAGCATATTTTTAGGTTATTCAGAAGCTCACAGATGAGATTATTCTTATTTGACTCTTCTACTTGTCCTATATATAAGTTGAGAGAAATCTCAGAAAAATGCATCATTTACTATAACTTATCTAGAAAAGTATTCAGCAATATTTGAGGAAAATGTCCTTTTAAACCTCTGTAAAATTCTGCTGCTTCTGTAGGTCTGGAGTCTTCTGAATTTGCTTTTTCTTCTCAGAACACTTTCGATTACCAGGAATGAATCGTTTCAAATTACTATTGTGGTGAAGAACAGTTTCCATGTTTCCAAATACTTTTATATCCTGTTTTCCAAAACTTTCAGGTTCTGTTCTATTAATTTTTCTCTGCCTGGATGCACAGCTAACTGCAACATAAATCATCTAAAGACACGGATTTATCACATCTGGAAGATTCTCTTCAGCACTGTCTGCAAGATTAAACCTTTACTTTTTAATCCACCTGCATTTCTCATTTCCCCATTTTATCTGGCACATTTAAACGAGATGCAAAAATATACTTTCTACTTACTCACAAAGTAACTGTGACAGGACATAACAGCTGTGGAAAATGGAGACAAGGACCTTCAAAGGGTTCACAAAAAGGGATACCAGGACTCTGGGACACTGCTCCCACATGGAAGGCCAAGCAGGAGTGGATTAATCAGGGTACTATGGCAGGGAAAATGTTTTCTCAAATCTGAGACACAGAGCTGTGGCTGGCTGGGCACTGGGCACTTTCACAGCAGTGAAACATCTCACAGCCCTGAGTCTGACACTGGCACATTCTTAACCTCGAGGTAAATCACAAGACCTCTATGGACCCCACTTTTCCATTGCCACAGCCAAAATGGCAGCACTAACCTGTCTTCCCTTAGTTAATTAGTCTTGACTAACTGATATCTGAAAGCTGCAACATCAAATGAAACACTGTTTATAGAGACAGATACTTGCATGGCCCTGATAATGGACAAAGATAGAAAAAGAGAGGAAAAGAGAACCTCGATTGCCAATGCATCAGCTTTCTCCTATTGCTACCCTATCTCATCACTTCTTCCTGCTTCAAACACTTCAATTTTCAGCTTTTCCACCAGTGGAAAAAACAAAACAAAACAAAACAAAAACAAAAAACCAAACAAACAAACAAAAAACCACTCCACAAAAACAAAACAAAACAAAAAAACACCTGCATCTACTTCATAAGGTTGGAAGTATATTTGCAAATGAAGTGGCACAGGCGACTGTGCAATGATCAAGGGGGAAGCTCCCAACAACTACCAAGTGCCAAGGTGAAAGAGCATCTGACCACAGGCAGTGCAACAGGATTTTATCCCTAATAATATTGCAGCCAGATGAAAAAATATGAGCTTAGATCCAAAATCCTGCAAGGCTTTCTCAGCCTGGGACTTCAGCAGTAGCAGCATCCCAGCAGAAGCAGCTCTGGTTTGTCTCTGACTGCCTCATTTCAAAGAGTATCTCACACCAGAGACAGGCAAGTAGAAAAAGTTGAAATGTGTGTTAAATATCAGGAAGTATAAAGACTGACATTTATCTGAAAGTATTTTTAATAATGGTTCCACTTTTTCACAAAAAAAAACCCCTATTCTCAATAACACCTGCCTCCTTCTGTTATCTGGAGGAGGCATTTCTATGACTCTAGTGTGAAATAGGAAAAAAGGAAATAGAAAATTGGAGCAAGCCTACATGTGCTGCTAAACAAAATGGTTTCTGAATTAAAACGAATCTGACATGCATTTTTAAAGCTTGCTGTGCCTAGATAGGTTTAAAATATAAGCAGCTTTGCCAGTAAATAAGCAAGTAAACAGCAGAGGAGGGCATGATAAGGGAAGGACCAAGTCAACACTCACCCTGGAAAATGAGAGCCTACAATTAAGAAATAAGATAACACCAGGAGGCTTATCTCCATTTCAGTCGCAGATGTGCCCATATGATTTATATGTGAAAAACAATATCAAAACAAACCAAATCAAAACAGTCTTCACATTTATGGGGCTGTGAGTTTGTACTTCTCTTCAGTTACACAGTGATAATTAAGAGCAGACATTTGAAACACCCACTTCAAACACCGAACATACTTAATATAGGGTAAGATAACACAGAACTTAGTAAAGATGTCAGCTCAGTCTAAAATCATAATTACTGTGTACAACTTGCTCCTGAGAGGTTTTCCCAGTAGAAATAATTGCATTACTTCAAGATCCTTTTATTAAAAAAAAAAATTATAGATAGGCATAACATGTAATTTTGCAAACAAAAAATACTGTTTTCCTTTTATTTCCAGGTTTTATATTTCCCTGGCAAAATGCAGCAGACTGCAGGGAAAACAGTAACATTCAGCTTGGAGTAAACTTTAACACTTAAAATCAGATTATATTTAAATTAAACAGCTGCACAATTAATGATAGAATAAGCAAACTTCCTAATTACCCGAAGTATAACTTTAATTTTTATGATCTTGTTATCTGTTACCCACCAGCTGGACTACTGCATTCCTTTCTGGCCCTCATCCTACCCAAAAGAATATTTTGGTTGTTCTGAAGAATAAAACAGTTACAGAAGGGTGATATATTGAGATTGTGAACACAAGTAGTAGCTTTGCTTTTCCATTTTAAATTATTGCCTAGCCTCCACAGTGCATATATCACCACCCCATAACTCTCATCAAACCTCAAATTTTTGATGGAATAATGTATTTTTAGAAAAGATATCAGGCTGATTAAAGATTTCAAATGATGGACAAGTCCATTATTTCCTAGTTGGTTGAAAATGTTGAATGTTCCCCACTGCTGCAAATGTGTGGTGCCTTTCTCTGGCCTGGATTTCTTCCCACTGACTGAATAATCCCACCTTTGGAGACAGGACGTGTGAGCTGTCCCTGCCCTGGGTCTGAGCAGTGTGGGCACAATGGTCTGCAGGTCCTTGAGTGCTACAACAATAAAAGAAAATCACAGGAAGCAGGTAAAAATGGCATTTATGGTATTTATATGCTGAAAACACAGGTTCCTTCAGTCAGCCTCCTCAACTCTCTGTATCCCCCATTGGATTATGTTTGGCTTCATTTAAATGAAGGGAACAAAACCCTCAGCATGTCAATCTATTAGTTTCATTAAAAAAGAGGTTTCCTTTTATTGGCACAATCTGGTCTTGTGGTTGAAAGTATTCAGTTATAGAGACGTGTTACATCTATGAAATTGTGCAACATATTAATACTCAATCAAGATAGAAAAAATAATTTTCTTGTTTATCTGTTTCCCACAGAGGCTCTTATCAAATGCTGCAAAAGCAACCTCAGTCTTTATAGATATTTCACAAAATGTACAGACTATCAGTTACAAATCAGCCTTGATCAGCTATGGGGTGGGGGGAAAGTAAAAAAAGCACCCTTTACTTTAAAGTCTCCATATCCAGTTTTTCCCTCACATTTGAAGTGAAGGAGAAAAGATTATTTTCTTTTACTTTTAAATGAATCAGCATTTACTCACAATCTGGTAACTGACCACAGTCACATTTCTCTCCAGTAAGTTTTAAGCCCTTGAGACTGCAAAAGAGACTTTTTTACCCCTTCTCTTTAAAGTGACAAGGCTGAAGGTGGAGTAGAAATGCAGCAAAAGGACTCAGTGCATGCTGTAGTTTCCAAGCAATTAAAAAAAAAAAAAAAAAAGAACCACTCACATATGTGCTTTTGCATGTTAATAAAGCAAGACAAAATCATAGAGTGATGCTTAAATTCATGGTTCTGAGAGCATCCATCAGAAATTTAGTTTGAACCAAACAGCAGTTGGAGCACCCTCGTTTTCTCCTTTGTGATAGGATGTGATATTGATACCATGAAACCACTTGTAGAACAGAATTTCAAAGGGAACCTCACAACAGCACCTTAGTCTCAAACACCCCTAAGCTTAGAAAGAAAAAATTCATCTTGGAAGTTCAATCTGATTGCAAGTGTGCTGAGCACGAGGAATAATCCATAGAAACCCTGGATATGGGAAGAGTTCACTTTTGGGTTTGAATTCTGGGCCCATCTTCATGAACTTCACAAATCAGCTGTAAAAACAATTCCATTCACAGTGTGAAGATTTCTGAGCTATTCTACAACTCATTAAGTGTGTGTTAAAAGTCAAATCAATTATTTCCTCATAGACACCAAACAAGTTCTAGCTACACACTAAATAGGAGAAACACTATTTATTAAGTAACAAGTGTAATTATTTCCTGAGCATCACATTCTCTTCCCCTTAGAAATAATCATTTCCTTTGTTCTCCCAGCCTTTGGCTTCTTCCCCACTCATTTTCCTCCTCTATACAAATTTCCTTGTGGATTGCTGCTGTGTTTGGATGTAGAATGTGACTAGGTAAGAAGGGAGGAGTTTCTCCCAAACAGCTTTTCCAAGGGAGAGTATTTACACCCACATTTCAGAGCTTGGGAAAACTGAATAGCTCTTCACATTTCATTTCCTCCCCAGGACATGGTAGAGTCCCCCTCACAGGAAGGTTTTGAGATACAACTGGTCAGGGTGCTAAATAATCTCATCTGAACTCATTGCTCACAAAACGAGTTCCTACCAAGCTCCCTTCCAAACTGGGCTATTCTGTGATTTTGTACTTTGAATAAAGAGAATTTTTCTCCCTCCAGGCAGCAAATCCCACAGATTCAAAACATACTTGCCAGCTCTGTAAGAAAATGGAAACAGCTGGAAGAGTTGAAACAGTGACAGGGAAGGACATGTTATCTCTGGGTGACCTCTGTGCAGCAAGGCCACTGAACCTATGTGGAGCCTCACTATTGTTCAGTAGAAGTTATTTGATAAAATGATGATGACAACTTTCTTTATCACAATCTTCCCCTCCTATTCCATCTTCATTTTAGATTTGAGAATTCAGCACTATATTTTATTAAGCATAACTTGATTACGTGAAGACACTGTGATGATATTACTATTGACTGGGATATTAGAATAACCTTGAAAAACAGAATTCTTTTAGAACATTAAATGATCCTATTAATATTTTCGACCTCTGCTCCCTGCTATCACTACCCTCTACGGACTCTGTAGTACAAAAGTAGAAATTAAAGGAGAGTGATAATGTGCACTCTCTATTTTCTCTATATTTTTATATATGTACATATCATGTTCACCTACAACTAAATGCACAAAGCTCTGCCCTTCAGCCCTGAAGGTCAACCTCCACGTGAAGGCTGACCATTTAAAGGTCAGCAAATTCCAGACATTAAGCATCAGGTGGTAATCAATGTTGGTCACATCTGAAAAACAGGCTGAACAGAAGAAGAAGGGAGTTTTCCTCATAGGTGGCCAACAAAATTTCATATTGCCCTGCCTCACCCATCTTGTATTCAACAGCCTCTGTGTGAGGTGAATTTCTCACCAGGGAGAGAGGAGCAGCATCACCTGAAACAGAGCTGCAGCTTTGGCATGTTGAACTCTCAGTTCTGCCTGTCAGCAATGGGTTCCCTCCAGCAGGTCCAGCTGAGAGGTGTCCAAGCACACCCAGCCCCACACAGGCACAGTCCAGCCCTAACCCTTTCCCCCAGAGTCACTGAACACACCTGGAAAACAAACTGCAGTGGGGAAGGCTGATTTAATTGGTGGGAGAGAAGTAAAAGATGTAATTTTGCAACAGAGATGTGAAAATAATTGATTTCTCAGCCAGACAGCTGAACAAAAATGTTATCAGCTTAATCAGGTTAGCAGGTCTGATGTTTTCAAAGTAGTTTTCTTTAGCCTTAAGAGATCAACTAACTGAAATCCATTAGAACTTGCTCCTAGAACCTGGGAAATCTCGGGAAAATCTCCACTGGATCTGGCCACTGCCTTGTAGTCCAACAGGGAACCAACTCCAAATCTTCCTTCCACCATCGAGCTGAGCATTTCAGCTTCTAGATTTAAGGGGTTTTGCAGATTTGAATCCTCTCAACGTTATTTTGCATTTCTACTGTCACAACATCCCTTATCAGGTCATTTCTGAATGTGTCCTTGCTTAGATCAGAGCTTTTCAAGAAACTGCTGCAGAAAGTTTATTCTCCCAAGTCAGTTGCTGTGACCATATTAGTCTTTAAATCCTTGAACACATTTTTTTTCCACAGCTGTATCCAAGTTATTCACTTTCTTTTGCAAAACTCTTTACAAGCTCGGATTAAAACATGCATTTCAGTAATTTTGTTTCTCTCCTTAAGCCCTCACACAAATCCCAGCATACTGTATATCCAAATTTGATGAGCTGTAATGAGAACAAAATAGTAAATTATCACGTTCCTAACCATCACATTAAAATGATGCAGTGGTTAAGGAATTCTGCACTGAATAGAGCTCTGTAAATCTATAATAACTCCAGAGAACTCACTGAGATTTACATGGATGTTCCTGGGGACAAAATCTGACCCACAAACCTTTGGGAAGTATATTAGGCCTGTGAGGTTTTGTAAGTAGGGCATGGCGAGGATTACATCACATTTTAATAGAAAGCCTGTTCTTAGAAGTGAAGGGTTTTGCACTTGTTGGAAGGTGCTTGTCAAATGAGAAATAGGAGAGCAGGAGGAACTGAAGAATAGCAGCCTTATGTCATGGGTAGTCGTATGAAAGGCAGCCTTGAATAGAGTGCACTATAAAGGAAGAATATTGTTATGTTTTCTGACAAGGATCTGGTTTGCTAAGTGATTCTTGAACTCCACAGGGGGACTTGTCTCTTCACCTTGATTTAAAAGAACGTACAAACAATACCACTTAAAATATGCTCAGGCTGTCTTCTGATTTCACTGAAAGCATCTCAGAACAAGGCAAAACAGATGGTACTGAAGCCCTTTCCTTTAGCTAATACTGGCTGTACTTATAAGTCTGGAAAGAGCGAGAGGTTTAAGAGGAAAAACAGACCTTATGTTTTCTTATTTTTTTTAATTGTCAGGGTTTATAAATAAAGAGAAAGTTATTTTTCCAATTATTTTCTGTGAAGTATTGATTCACTGCAGAGTGATCCAAGGTAACTGATACTGTGAGTTGCCTTTTCATCAACAGCAGAGAAGAGCTCAGTACATTGGATCAGTTCTCCATAATAAAAAAAAATGGACTAGAGTTTATTTATCATTTTGAATAAAGTAATTCCCTGCAGATCTGCAGTTTCTTATATTAGAAGCAGAATTCTTTGATGCAGTTTTAGGTATTCTACTTGTTATACATAACACTCTCATCACCATTCTTTTCTCAAAAGACAATGTTCATTTTACCAATCCTTGCATTTTTAATCATATTCCCAAGGAGAAAAACAAAAACCATGCCTCACCACCAAAGACCAATCCTCTGTAATCATGGAGAAAAGCTTGTAGTGACAAGATTCCTGGATTATTACAGAAAATTTATAAATGGTAATAGAAATTAAAGCAAACTGTCACAAATGGTTTTTTATTATCTATCCTTCCAGAGGATAAGAAGGCAGAAAAGAGCACCAAGAAGTCTGAGATTGAAGAGAGCCTTTGTTACCATAGATACTGGGCAGGTGTGTCATTTTCAACTATAAGCACACATATGATAAGAGTCTTCTGACTGCAAATGCACCTGAATAAAATAAGGAGGAGTTGTAACAAAAAAAAAGGAAAGGAGGTAGAGAGACTGAGCTGTTTCACACCTCCAGCTTATCTTGTAGTTGATGTGTTATCAAGTCTCTGAAATTTCCATCTAAACAAAAAGCAAGCAGATTTTTAGAATTTGCTGCATTGTGAGCTTTCAAATCTGTTCACCCTGCATTCCACCACTTTCATGTAGATTTTAATACCAAATAGTCATGAGATGAGTGGTATTTCTAGATATCCAAGTCTGTCTTTCAGACCTTTCTGTCTTCACTGTCTTCATACACAGAATTTGAAAATATTAATTTATTTTTTTTCTTGGAGATCTGTGAGAAAAGCATGGGAGAAAAAATAGCTGATGGCAACAATTGTTGTTTAGAAAAGGGACAAAATGTTTAAAAATTCTGTTTCTCAAAACTTCTAAATGCATATTAGAGATGCACTTGCTAACACCTAGCAGGAGTAGCAACCTACACAAAATGATAGAAAATTCTTTCAAATTGCCAGCCCCAACACTGTATTCTTGAAATGTAAAGAAAAATGTTCATATATAAGTTAAAGGTAGAAGTCAATCTTCTTTGTATGCATATGTGAATAGCTTTGAAAGACTATTAAAGCTGGTTTCATTAAATGACTTCCACTATTCACCTACAAAACAATTGATACCTTGTATCAACTATGTGCACATCAAAGGAAAAAAAATTGAAAGAAGCAACAAACACTAAGCCTATTTTTTTTAATTATTATTTTTCTATCACCCTAAGTGAGATATAGAAATTTCCTTTCCCTTGCAGTCAAACTCATTGGGGATAACAGCTTGGAATATGAATTGTTAAACAAAAAGTCAACCCACCCACTTAATCTACATATTGGCTTATTTGTGAGATAATTCCCTATGAATCCTACTTATTTCTTCCCAAAAGGCTGTAGACCGTCTTTTATAACATTTTGCTAGAGGTAAAAAATAGAGGTAAAAATACAATAAAAATCTGACTTAAACCTTTCTAACCCAAAGAAAAAAGTTTCAGTTGTGGTTAGTGGTTTTATCTGAATGATCTGTGTACCTGCTCATCTCACTTCTGTTATGGGAACTTCATGTGCATTGTATCAACATCACCAGATCTTTATTTCCTGAAAGATGTACAAGCAGAGTTTCACTGAGAAGGCAGAAAACCCTGTGTGAGCCGAGCCAAAGCTTGGCAGGTATTTCATCAAAGCAGGTGTAGGCCTCTGGGAATATAAAGCATTAGTCATTACAGGGAAATTAATGATGATCTTTACCTTAAATATCTTCATGTCTGTGAATAATAACAACTTGCTGTATCTAACTATGTTTCTTATCTCAATCCACAACCGTAGGCAGAAATTACTTCCAGTATTCCAACAATCAAATCACATTTCTGAGGAACTATTAGAACACTGGGTGCTACTTTTCTCCAGCTGGCTATTCCCTGGTCTTGCAGAAGAGCTTTTGTTTCTCCTTGGATTGAAGAACCACCTTGTGACCCAGAAGGAAACTGAGTTTGTCACCCTGAGGTTCTCAGGAGGTCACTGTGGACCAGGTGCCATCACCACATGCTCACACCTCACATGTGATTTTCAGAAAGCAGGATGTCCTCATGCCTAGGTTTTGAAAATGCCTTCTTCCAACGCAACAAAGTGAGTCCTGACCACAGGATGTCACTGAAGCTCATACTTCACAGGAGCATGGGATTTCGCATTGCCATCCCAGTCAAAATGCAATACCCAATTCTTCACATTAGCTTTAATTAGATCCAGTCATGTTCTTTAACTTGATGATAGTATAGACTTCTATGACTAATTATTCTCAGTAATCACAATGTTAATAAAAATCTTTGTACAGCAGAAATCATCCATTAATTGAATGTGAATCTCATGAGGTCATTTACCCATTTATGCATTTATGTGTTTTCACTAAAAATGAACAGCACACATACATCTTTCAAAGAAGCAGATGAAAAAAATATTTTTCTGATATTATCTTGAGGCTATACGCCAGATGAAGCAAACTTCATTCTTCACCTGCAGCCACCAAGTCTCACACCAGAAAGCTATTCAAACTCTGAGCTGTATCATCAGCCTACCCAGATCCAAGTGTCAAGAAAATCCTGCCTACCTGCTTCCATGATCATTTTTCTTTGGAATTCTTATTAATACACAAGCCACGTCCCTCTACTAGCCAGGAAACTATTTGATTTCACTTCAAGAATTTGACAGGTTTTCATCAAAAAAATAATAATGATTGTCCAATTCTTAGCCATTTCATCTCTGTTTTCCCAGCTGGTAAAAGAGATGGAGAAGTGACAATCCTCCCTTGGCCCAATTTGACATTTTCTTTCTTCTTCAAGATTACAATAGACTGTCTAATAGTGAATTCTCTTTCAGCTTCCTTACCTACCTTGATAAAACAAAGTCAATTACCATCCAACTCCAAGTTTTGTTTTCTGAGGGCATTCACAAGGAAATGTATCAAAGGCTGCCTAAAAGATCAACTGGGTTGCACGTCTTCCATTAGCACCATGTGGGTCACAGCAAGGATTAGGAATAGAGGTTGCCCTAACAACCTTGTTCACTTTTTTGTTGATGGAGGGCATTTGTTCACCTTCTTTCCCCCTGGACCACAGCAGCATGCAATAGATTTCATCACTGGAATTTTCTGATACACCACAGGAAGGGATGTCTACTGAAACTCCTTCAGAGACCCCATGTCTTGCATGGAGGGACACAGGCACAGGGGAGATATGAAGCACTATACAACTTCTCCCCATTTCAGCTGCAGAATCATTCTTTTCATCCAGATTGGTTCTGTGTTAAGCCAAGATCATCAGGTTAACCATCAGTGAAATGCTGAAACTAAACTGAGGAACAGTACTGGTGAGACCCTCTGAGAGCAGGTGATATTTTGAGGCATTGCCATTGCAGTGCAGGCTTTTTTGGAAGTTCCCAGCTGGGAATGTCTGAGCCATTCTTCAGTCTGATGATTCTCAGACTCCACCTCATCACAGAATCTGTGAACTGCCTGGCAATTTGACTAGAAAATTGTTCCATGTTTAATGTGATGGCCCGGTTTCATTGGTGTCTGCTGCTGTAGTCTGCTGCCATGTATTTCCATCATCCCACCCTCTCCCACAGGCCATCAAGTTCTTTAAACTCCCATCTGCAGAACACACCAGCAGCAGACACCATAAGGCTCAGGGATACTTCCTTTTCTTTGGTGCCCTCTTTTCCTACAACTCTCTCTGACAGAGAAACCACAGGAAAACTTAAACAGTGAAATACACAGCAGTGCATCTCCTCAGTCACTAAGATTTTCAAGAAGAGCTTTCAATTCTACTCTCTGCATCAGCTTCTCCTAAAGTTTAAATAATTCCCTCCTCCAAGTGATCTATGTGCCCATTCCAGGGCAAAAACCCCCATGAAAAGGATTTTATGATCACAATTCTACTTCTGACACAGAAGACGGGTACAGCTCAATCATGTACCAGATGAAATTTTTTAATGAGCTGCTTTGGAGCCTGGGATAATTTATGCCACAGTCTATGTCATTCCAAGTACAAACACTCATTTGACCTGTTGTCTGATAACAAAACCCTAACATAATTTTGAAAACAAATGGAGGGGGAGGGGGTTACATTACATGATTGTCCTACAGGAGGGCAGGACAGAAGTATCACTCATGGTGAATCATGGGTCTGTGACAATGGCCTAATGAAAATATATGCTGTTACTTCTAATCCAGGATTGTGCTTTTTTTGTCATGTTTCAGGCAAATAAATGGAAAAGAACCTCAGTTAGCTGGGCTGCAGTAACACACAAAGAGGACATTTGGTTCTGCCCACACTAATTTCTAGCATCCTTGTATTTTCCTATAACTTTAGGGTTTTATTTAATGAAGTTATAGTTCATTTATAAAAGCTGTTATGGAACAGATACAAAATCCTCTCAGACTCAGGTCAAATGAAAACTAAGCATTAACTTAGAGGCAGGAAAGGACTACTGTATCCTTTTTGTTGTTTTGTGGGGTTTTTTTTCCTGGGAATTTAAAATCTGCGTTTAACAGTGGTAATGGTTGAGAGATAATCCCTGGAACCACTTAAGACAGAGAACTTTGTTACTGCTTGTCCTTATCTGGATAATCAAATAATAAAGTCCAACTGGCTACCAAAGCAGAGCTTTCAACTTAACTCTGAAATACTTTAAATGTAATTTGTTCAGTAAACTGCAGTACATTAAATTTCTATATTAAGTAAATTATAAGGAAGAGTGCACTTTGCAAAATTAAAAAGTGCTCCGTTAACTTATCTATTACTCCTCTGGGAAAGTTTCCAAAGTGTGTCTAGTACAATTAGATACTTTCTTTATGGACAGTCTATAGCCAGGAAAGAATTCTTGCAGCTCAGCAAATGTGTTCTCAGTATTGTTGTAGGTTTCTTTCTATTTTCTCAAGGTGAAACTCCCTGATCACAAACGCCATTTTTCTAGGTTGTATGGGCAGATTGAAGAGTTTTAGATAAAAATAACTACCTAAATCAGTATCTGGCAGTTAGAATCAAAGAAATATTGATCACATGCTTTTAAGTGACTTCTTTAGAAAGTACTCTTTGGAAATGCATTTAGAATAGAAGTAAGTGGGATCCAAGATACGGTGGATTTACTTCAGCAAAGCCCCACCACACAGCAATTACAAACTGCCTTCACCCCATGCTATAGGATAAAAAGGAGATATTACAGTCAAGATGTCATTTTTGTAAGAAAAGATACCAATGCTTCACAAGGATATGAAAAATGATTGATCCCAATTTGTTTTTTCAGTAAAGTCTTTAATTCTAAACTGTTTTTTTTTTTTTCACTGAAGTCTGAGTGTGTAGGAGTCTCAGACCTCTATCACTGTGATGAACCAACTCATCAATACTTTTCAGTTACAGTCTCTTCTTAATTACTGTAATGGCAAAAATCTTATTTGTATGAGATGCCTCCCTTTGAACCGTGCCAGAAAAAATCCAAGAGGAAAAAAAAAAAGGGAGGGGGACCCTTTACTGTGCAATAAATGGCTGAAAAAGCCCCCAGAATGTTAATATTCCTGAAAGGACTGTTGTATTTTGGTAGTGTGTGTCAGTCAGGAAAATAAATAAGCTGAAACTGCATCTGTGGAAGCTTATAAAAGTATCAAAGATTAAGGTCACAGCATAGCCAGGCTTTCAAATCAACCACATTGAGAGCTCTGCAAAAGCTGGAAGACCCTGGATGTTAGATACAACAGGTGCCATTAGAAACCTCCTCTCCCAAAGGAAAAACTGCACCAGCTGAGAAATTCCAAATACCTACAGTGGAATGTCTGAACTCCAGGTCCGTGATATGCTTGCTAGAATTTCAATATCACCCTTCAAGCAGAAAATATTCCCAAAACTTCTTCTAATTTTAGATGCCATGACCCCAGAAAAGGCTTCCCATGAACAGCAGGTCATGCTAAAAGCAGAAAATACCTCCTAGGATGTGTGTGGTCTTTCAGCACCACAACTGGTGGTCTCTTTTCCCTCACCTACTTTTCAGGGCCTGGCTTGTGCATGTCCAGGCCTTCAGCAGCTGACCACGACCTCCTGGACATGTTAAAATAATAACCATTTGCCAGATGAGAGAATTGTTTGTGGCTGTCAGGGAGGACCTTGTCAGCACTCTGCTGTTGCTGTAAGTGGCTGCTGACTCCAGTGTGATTAGAGAGGTGGCTGCTACACCCCTTTTGCACCTGTATGAATGATGCAATGCTTAAACAAGATCCTTCCAAAGAGTCATCTTACAGCAATATCTCTCAAGGATTAATACAGGTTTCTTACCAGTCGAATACTCAGCAATTATAAGCATACTACCCATTTTATTCCAAACTGCCTTTTCATGAGCTGGCTCTGCCAGGGCACAGGCACAAGGTGAACCACACTCTGCACGTAGAAAAGCCTGTAGAAGAATAAACAATCATGGATAGCTCTCTGGCTGGAGACAGCTGGTGCTGACTCATGTACAGTGGAGCCTGGCAGACACTGTCATTCACATCCTCGAGCCCTTTGAGGAGTTAGTTTGAAAAATAAGCTCTAGAGATGTGTGTATGTGTGTCATCGTGCCAGCTGTCAGGGCTCTGACAGTCCCACCTCAGCATGTGAGTACTGGATCAAGGCAACGAGGCCAAAAAAAAAAAGGAAGTGTTATCTTGTCTTTCTGAGCAGTTTAACAGTGTGGTGTCAGAAAAGGCACCGTGTAGAATGAGCTCTGATTCCTTAGCTCAGGCACCTCTCTGCCAGTTCTCGATTTGCCCAAGACAATGCCAGAACTGTCACCCACAGTCAAGCTGAGGAACACCAGGGGAAAACCCCAGTCGCCCAAGAAGCAGCAATAAAGACCAAAGATCATCATCCAGCCCACCTGGAAGCTGCAAACGTAATGAGCTGTTTGGAAAAGATCACAACAAACCTCAAACTCAAGTGACTCTTGCTCCTGCCAAACCTGAGCCAGCTCTGCACCTCGCTGAGCTCACTGCACACAGAGCAGGTCTTGCTGAGTGGTGGAAGTCTAACACCAGCTCACTTCCACATCTTGCAAACCTGGCTTTGTCTTGGCTTGGAGCTCTTCCCAGCAACGTTCTTTCTGAGAGGCTCTTCAGCTACACTGAGGATGTTACATCTAAAAACAGATGCCAGCTCCTGCCAGCAAATGCAAAATGGCTCGTCTCCTTGCAGTGTAATCTGCCCACGCTCAGATTTTGTATCAGTGGCTATTTGCAATTTTTTTACCAGGATTTACGGGATGCTTGTGTACATTGTGAACCTAATTTTTACAGACAGTTTCTGGTAGTTATTGTCACGTGAGCTAAAGTGCTTATCATATATTCCCTGTAATAATTTTTAAGTAGGGGTACATGTACTGAAAACCAAGCAGCAATTTGCTTCCCTCCCCAGGATTCTTTTCCCTTCCATTCCTCAAGTCTATGAAACATTTGTCACAGGTAGCATATATAAAATGCATTGAGAGACATTTGCCTTCCCACTCTTCCTTACAGAACAATCTTTAAACCTTTTGGGATGCATGCTGCAAATAGGATTTTAATTTTCAGTATTTGTACATTTAATGCATAGCAGATGACTTAACTCCTACTCTTATTTGCTTGGAGTCCTTTATTGTGGATAACTTTGGAGGATTGCTGTGGAAAGTGTGTGCTGGGGGAAAATTCTACTATTTCATATGCTAAAGTCACAGGACTGTATTTAAGCTTAAGAGGAGAAGGAAATACCTCCTATTTAGAGGAAATAGTAACTGACAACCAGGTCATCATCATCTCTAAATGTAAGCATTTGACTTAGGGGATCTGGACCACTTTCTGGCAAAACTCACCTCTTCCAATATTTACAGTACCAACATTTATATCCATAGGCTTCATACAAAATTCTGTCCTTAGAAAGGTGTCTGAACTGTAGTATAGTTAGATGTCTACAATAATCTCAAGTCATGAATGTCCATTAATGCAAGCTTTCCCAAACAAAACAGTTTGCTTAGAAGA
This sequence comes from Rhadina sibilatrix, assembly GCA_013400275.1. Classification (NCBI taxonomy): domain Eukaryota; kingdom Metazoa; phylum Chordata; class Aves; order Passeriformes; family Phylloscopidae; genus Rhadina; species Rhadina sibilatrix. The sequence goes on from VWYO01019070.1 coordinate 1,059,842, forward strand.
GCATTCCATAAAATCCCCTCTTCTCTTCTTTCCACCTTCAGGAGCTGCAGCCTGCTGACACACCTTCCCATCCTTTCCTCATATTTCATTCCCACAGCTCAGTACCAGGATGCAGCCTGACTTACCCTACTCAGCCTGAAGCCCAAAGTTAAGGAGGGAGCATCAAAATAATTTTTTTCCCCAAACTGGGAGTTTCATTCCAGCTTTAAACCAGTGCCTACATTGTTTTTGGTGCCCAGAACGTGAATGAGAACTGTTTTCGTGGACAGGAAAGTCCAGAGTGATGAAACTGGCAAGCAAACACCTGGTTCTCCCCACATTCCCTGTCATGTCCAGAAGTCAGGGAGCTGACTTTTTTGAATACTGCATGTTATTGCAACTGGCACAGCTTTATCAGGTCTCTATTGAGCTGTTCCACAGGAGCACATCCTGGCTCCTATACAGACCTGACAGAATACAAGAAGAAATGTCTTCTCACTCATCATCAGATTGTTAGTAAACAAGGCACATTAAGCAGTGTTTCTGTTCAACAAAGACCCTGCTGGGTAATTTTGGATCATTTACCCCCAGTTAACCATTAATTGCTACATAAAATTTTAATCTCCATTTAAACAGACTAAAGCTCTGTGTCTGTTTCTCTGTCAGCCTCAAGACAGCAGTAACTTTGCAGCTGTGGAATATTGACTGCTTCCTATTTCCTAAACATCAAAGGTAAACATCATGCACAACCCAAATGTTAAATGAGGAATTAAAAAAAAAAAAAAAAATTGCCATTGTGAAGAAGAAAGATCAAGAAGGAGTGGAAAGGGAAAGAGCAAGAAGGCCGAAAAATTAAAGAAAGGTAAGTTTGAAAGGCACAGATTTTGTTTTTATTAATAGGGTAAGTATTGCCTTTAAAGGAACTGAGAGTTCTTTAACACTTTGAGGGAGTTAAACCCCACAGGTGATTTTTATTTAAAGAATTGCTAATATAATGAATCAACCAAACCCTAATGAGTTTTGCTCCCACGTGCTCCCACACTGACCACCACGGGCTCCCCGCAGGGGTGGTTTCTGCTGGGCTCTGCCACTTGGCAGAACAAGCTGTAGTTTGGTGACTGACCTTAAAAGGGATACTTTGAATCAGAGCACCACATCCTTAGCAAAACCCCAAATAAAAATGGCACATTTATAAACATCTTCCCTTGACATAATCACAAAGGATGGAAGGACAAATCACCATTTCTCGTGTGCACCTCCACACACACACACACACACACAGGGGAAGCTCCAAGCTTCCTGCCTGGAAGGGACTGACTTTTCCTGAAGGGAAAAGCAGATGTCCCATGGGCAAAGTCAAATGTAAAGCAAACAGCTCCTTGGAGCCTGAGTTCTAAAGAAAGGGAGAAATAAAGAAGATCTACAGCTTCCCTCAGCCAGAGAGTGAAATCCTGGCTCCACTGATGTCAGTGGGAGCTTGCTCCTGACTTCAGTCAGGCTGAAATATTAACCAGCATGTTTAAACAAAAAGCAAGGGGGCTACTTTTAACAAATTTTACCATCTTCTTCTATCCTGAATGTTAGGGAACTTACTCCCAGCTTCAATTTCGTGCCTATATAAAACCTCTTTTTTTCAGTTTTCCTTCTTCTTGGACTTTGCAAGCTCTATGTGTAATCCTAGGCAGCATTTAATCCTCATTTGTATCCTGAATTAAATGAGGCACTATTGAAAGGTTGAGCTTTGTGCAGGCCCTCTAACTAGAAAAGAATTTCCTGCTGACTTTGGGATATTTTGACACAATCCTGCTCCTCAGTTTTTGGCATCATGAGTCTTTTCAGCAAAAGCATGCATCTGGTTTAGAAAGAGCTTGACATATTAAGGACTTCTACATCCAGATCCATCACTGAAAATAAATGGAGAAAAACCAACAACAATGCATTTTACTAATATGCTTCTCAGTGTTATGAAATTGCTGAAAGGCATTCACAGGAAAGAGTTACAAAAATTGGTGGTTCCTGCATTGGTGGTTACACAAAAATAATTTCCTTTATCACAAAAATGGTTATTTTTGTTATTTGTTATTTTGTTATATTTTGTTATTATTTTTGTTATTTTTAATTCTAATTGTATAAAAGCAAAAGAGTAAATCTTCAGGCTAAGATATAGTTAAGGCATATTTAAACAGACTCAGGAAGGCAGATATCCACATTTTAATTAATAGGCCTTCAAAGGCAGATCCTGGTTAACTGTCTATCTGGACACAAATCTGTTCCTTGCTCCTCAGGAAAAAAAAAAAAAAAAAAAAAAAAAAGAGACAAGATGTCTCATGGATTAAATATAAACGTAAATGAGGGAGATAATTTGTTTCTTTTCCTGAATAAAAGTATGAAAAAAATAGTTACTGCTCTTTGTTAACTGATTTCTGTGTTGAGGTTAAAATAATGAACAACAGCCATGGGAACTATAAGACTTTCTTACTCATATATATAACAAACATCTGAGGATAAGGATTTTATGTGGGTTTTTTCTATCACATGAGGCAATAGTTGAAATAAATGAATTTTTATGAGCCATATGAAGATTTTCCAGACAAAATGATGCCAAGGGAGTCTACCAGAAAAATTTGGGCTTTCTCTGATTGATCTCCACTATTACTAAAATCCTGGACAACACACAGCAAATACAGTCTTGGAATTTCAGCTTTGTCAGAATTTTCAGAAATCATTTTCCATAGTAAATACACCCACTCCCCTACCATCAAAAGACTGAGAATCCCAGTCAAGGAAATCTTGAATATGTGTTTTAATTCAGGAAGGAACTGTTAGTGAGGCACTTTTCTTAGATATGTATTTGCTTTTGATTTTAAAACACCTTTGGCTGGAGTAAATTCAGTGTTGGTAAGATTAAATCTACAGCACATCCCTGAAGATTCCATCAAAATTCTGAGGCTGTAGGGAAAACTTCTGTAAAAGTAGCTGTCTTAAGGCACAAAAAATGCTTTTCAACATACTCTGAAAAAGGAAAGTAAGTGTTGCTCCTTTGTGTATATAATGGCAAGAAAAAAGTGCATCAGTCAATTGCTGCTGTGTATGAAGAGAGTTCAGGTAACACTAAAATCCTTGCTCATCACCTCCTTGTACATTTTGAAGGGCATGTAATGAAATGTCTGAGTAGAAGATTTGTAAGACAGCACCTGTGTATTCAGCTAACACGACAATTCAAGTAAATTTGGGACACTGACTGCAGACACCAGTACTGCCATTCCTCACCTGTGGTTTGGGTTCATTAATGTTCCTATATGGAAGTTAATTAAAGCCATAATATGTGATGGTCTTCAGAAAAAAATCCCTTAAATACCAAAAGTGTTCCCCACCAGACAGACAGCAAAATCACAAAATAAAATTGCAAGTTAATCGCAAATTAATTTGTAATTCTGGATTATTGATAATTCTGAGTTTTCCCACGGGTTGCCCTGACAAAGTGCAAGAAACAAGAGCAAAGTGAAAGGGTTGTCAGTCAACAGGCAGCCATAAAAAGGCATCAGTAAACAAGCTGCAGAGCCTGGCTGAGAAGTTTGACTCAGGGGTACGTTTTAATGCAAGTAGTGGGGCTCAGATTCCCATTCCAGCTTGGGAAGTGTCATCACTGAACTCCCCACAACTTTTCATCAGGAATTCCCTGGATGGGATTCAGCTCTGTGCCACCTAGCATTTCCATTCCCATATCAGTACAGGGAAGAACCCACAGTCCATGTCCTTCCTCTCCATGAGCCCAAAGGGTGGAATACAGAGTGCTTGTCAGTTTTGGCAAATCCTAAATTGTAGGTAGCTTTTGGCAGCCCTTGCCAATAGCTAATTTCTGTTTAATCTTACAGTTTAACCTCCATGCATAGAAATGCAAAGTTGGTGGCCAATTAAACTGAAGTGAACTGTGCAATCCAAACAAAGGATCCACGCCTCTGCCATGCCCCAGAGATCCTCTACATTTAATAATTCTTCCTGTAGTGCATTTCTACTTTATTATAAAGCACCCATTCAGATTTGGGATAATGCCAAGCAGCAGCCACCTATAATTTGCAATAACTTTAACTGAAATAATAAAAATGCTATTTCCAGTTCTTGCTGATTTGCCACCTCCCCTAACACCAAGATTTTTATGTGAGAAAGAAGTCACCTGTTACACCTTTTCCTTTCTGGCTCAGTACGAGTACAAATCCCTCCCCTGGGTCCCGTGAGATGCTAAGGTGCTTTCTCAGAAAAGCTTCTGCACCACAGTCATTACTCTGATTTCATGGAGAGATTGTGACAGGACCAGAAGGAATAGTAAGGCAAGGAAAAGTAAAATACAGACTTTGGATAGGACTGGAAAAAGATAAAATTCAAATGTTTGTTTTTCAAAACAGAATTAAAGATACATGAAACTGACGGTTGACAATCATTCATGGACCTTGAACGATGGACTACAAATTAGATTTAAACTTACCATTATTTCAGAACAGTTTGGAATCTGAGCTGAATATTTTCCAAGGCTAATAGTAGGAATTTGATAACATTATGCAAAGTAGTATATCCAGCATAATACTGAACCACCATAGAATAAAACAGAAACAGCAATCAGTGCTATAATATGTAGGAGTTGAAGGCGTGAAGCAAACACAAGCCATTGATAAAAGTCAACATTTGCCAGGCATTACCATACAGTTCCTGCAGATACCTCCCATTCCGAGTGGAGGAAAAAAAACCCAATGAATCGTTGTATACTACTATGAAATAACTGATGGCATGTTTATGACCTTTTCAGATCAAAAGCAAATTATAGCTTATAATGAGAATATTTACACAATAATGTGAATTCAGTGTGCTGCATATCAAATTTAACCACAAATCAGGAATTGGAACGGTAAAATGCCACACAGTACTTCATTACGATTCAGGATAGCCAGGTGATAATTCTAGTGCTTTGCTGATTATAATTTCTTTAGCACACAATGTAATGAAAGAAAAAACGGGAACAGGGGAAACGTTTTGGCATGATTAAATGGCCACTGTGTTCAAACAAAAGTTCTGATCTAAATCTACTCTGAATTAAATAGCTGCCAGAAAGAGTATTAATCTAACGCCTGGGCAGTGGAATGGGACTTGTGATTTGGCTTCTTTTTCCAGCCCCACGGGACACTGCACCAAGCCACTGTTTTTTAGAGTTTTCATATCCATTTTACAAATGGATATCACCATGCATTTTACAGCCAATGTACTGACGTATTAACTCACTCAGGAAACAGACAGGAGTGCATCTACCTTTTTCCAAGAAAAAGCCCAACACAGAGGGTCCAAATGTAATTGAATGTGGACAGCATGATGTATGGATTAAAATCAAACCCAAGTAAAATAGGTATTTGGCACACAAAGACATTTTTTATGCATTTTAAGTGTCGGTATGATTTAGCTAAATTTTATTAAGCTTTCTGTTCCACATCTTTACAACTATGATATAAACAAAAATTTATACTGTCAAAACACTGAGTCTAAATTGTGTTGTTTTATTTCTACTATAATAAATACAGCAGATATGGCTCTCCTAGAAATGCATGGCACTATTTTGTAAATGGAGAGGAGGACCAGACCTGGGGGATCAGTCAACATTTCCAAGGGCAGGGCTGGAGAAAAGGGCAGGCAGGAACCTTCTGAAACTCAGCAAGGAGAAATGCAAAGTCCTGCAACCCCTTGCCATGACAGAGGGCTGGGAAGAGAACAAGTTTCATGCCTGGCTGGGGAGAGCACAAGCTTCACATGAGCCAACCACGAGCCCTAGCAGCAAAGAAGGACAGCAGCATCCTTGGATACATGAACAGGAGTATGGGCAGAAGAGGTAGAGAAGCAATTATTCCTCTCCACTCAGCCCTTGCCTAGTTTTGCCCTTCAGACACAAGAGAGGCATTGATCATCTGGAGCAAGCTCAGCAGAGGGCCACCAGGATGGCTGTGGGGTGAAGCACTTGCTCTGGGGCTGCAGGGGCAGGGCTTGCTCAGTCTGAAGAAGAGACACCAGACCCCAGAGCCCACAAAGGGTTCCACAGAAGGGAGACCAGGCTCTCCACAGTGCTGCACCCCAGCAGGATGAGCAACAACTGACACAAATTGAAATTGGAGCAGATCTGACGGCACAGAAGGAGAAACTTGTTTCCCATGAGGACAGCACAGAGAGGCTGTGCTATTGCAGTCCTTGGAGGTTTTCAAGATCTGACTGGATAAAGCTCTGAGCAACCTGGTCAGATTTCACAGCTAGCTCTGCTTTGAGAAGGAGACTGGACTAGAGATCTCCTGAGGTCCTTTCCAAACTCAATTATTCTGTGATTCCACAATTCTGTAATTAGCTGAGCATGAAACCTGAGCTGGAAAGAAATTAAATTGCTTTCTTCTTACCCCAATCCTCTGTCAAACTATTTTTCGTTTAATTATTTCTGAGTACTGACATGGAGACCTAGCTTTCAGTATTCTCCAGTAAATAAAGCTATGTAGCTTGAATGACTGTACAAAATTTGACATATTAGAACTTGGTGCAGTGAAGAAAGCATGTGGCTTTTTAGTCTGATGTGTATATTTTTATACTGAAACTGCCTGTGACTCAGAAAAACTTAAGAAAGAAAGAAACTATTGCACAGCTGGATGCACAATCACAGACCAGTTTACGGATTTTAAATTTCCTGCATATTTACTAAAGCATTGCTTCGTGCACTTTTCTCTCACATGTCCCAGTCTTAAAGGCAACACAAACTTCAAAAGATACAGTGAAGTTCAATAATTATAATGTTATCCTAATTAGCATTATACATTTTTAGACAGACTTTTAATTGTTTGCATATAGGCAGGTCTGTGGAATCTCATGAATAGAAAACAACAAATAGTGGGCAAGGGCTTGGATTTGGAGGCAGAGCCCTCCTACATGTATTCTGTCAGATGTAGAGGCCAGATGACTTGCTTCTCTGGAGGCTTCAGAAAACGAAATGGAAATGATTCTGTGAAGAACAGAGGCCATGATCTCTTCATATCCTACTCATATTCCCTTGCCTTTCCTGCCTCCTTCTCTGGGATTATCTATTTTGACTTCACATAGAGAAGTTTGAGCACACAAAACCCAGGGAACCTTTCACCCACCCCAGATGAGAGCTCCTGTCCTCCTCAGTAGCTGAATATGAACACTGTGCTCACAGTACCCTGTGCTCTTGTCCCATGAGGGAGTTTGGATCATGTTTAAATTCATTTTTCGTTTCTCAAGGTGAAATGAGAGAATAAGCATGATCAGCCAAACACAGAGAAGAAACAGTTAAGAGGGTCATGGCTAAGTTGTAGCTGTTTTTCCTCTCCTCGGTGCACATCCTCCTGAAGGCAGCCAGGGTGGCCTATTGTCTCTCCAATCCTGGATATTGACAGAATGAGGTGGAAGTAAATGGCTGAACGCAGCAACAGGCCTCGTAGCTAAAAAAGCAAAATAAGCACATTGTACACAGCCCTATTTTTTATTAAATGCAGTTTAAAGGCTGGCATTAAGGGTGTTGTTCTTTTGTTTTTCCAAAAAATCCCAGATCGTTTGAGGACAGGCTGCCAAGTTCATCCATCAACTCAACCACTGAAATATTGGTGCTCTAAAAAATTTATACAGCATGAGTTCTCCACAACCCGCAACTGTGGAGACTTTTGTTTTTAAATTATAGTCTTTCACTTCATTTCAATCCTTTTTCTTAAGAGGCAAGGCCTTTGTTTTAGAAAAACATGTTTGTCTTCTGAGACCTACCTGGCCTTGAGAAGAACAGGTATTTTCTGCAGGATTCAGATCCCAGAGGCTGGAGGATGGGAATTTTAAGCATGTATTTAGTTGTGTCCATGTTAGAGTCACAGTTTTCTTCTGGGAAATCTCATTTTCTGTTACCACGAGTCAGAATGTTCTACAATGAACTCTGACTTCTCAAAAAAAGATTTTTAGGCAATGAAACGTCTCTTTCTACAATAAACACACACCTTCAACTCTTGTTTTTATAGAATCAGAATAATTCAGGTCAGAAGCAACCTTGGGAGGTTATCTCAGCCCAGCTCCTGCTCAAAGCAAGTTTTATATTCAACAAGAAAATATAGGCTATGTGTAATGATTATGCTGGAACTTAATTAGCCTCAAAAGGATAACATCCTAACCTCTGTCCAGCTCTCTTTCATTTGGAGGGATGACATACAGTTGGAATTGTACAAGAGTAAAGCCTGCATTGTGAAACAAAAATAGATCTGACACAAATGTCACAAGGCATAAAACAGTTCAGGGAAGTTGTAAAGGTAAAGCTGAAGTTTGCACATGAAACAATATAAACCAAATCTCCCTTCGAGTTCCCCTTTTCAAAATAAGTCAACTTTTTTAAGAACAGCAAAAGGGAGAAGAAAGTGATTGTCAGTGGTTTATTAGGGAAAAATCCATCAGAATGCATTTCTAAATGTATTCTAAATGTATTAAAGTCTGTGCATCTACACAAATCCCTGACTTAATTTATTTATGACTAAAAAGAGAATCAAGACACAGAAATTCCTGAATTTGACTCCCTTAATGTCACTGGTATGGAATGCACACAAACACACTTCCACTAGGCTGCCACTGCAGCATTGCAGGGGGCTCACAGCTGGCCCTGGCCTGCAACCTCAGCTGCTGCAAATTCCAACCAGAGCTGCAGCTTTGGAAAACAACACATTACACTCAAAAAACTGCCTGTGCTGGTTCCCAGAACAGTGTGTCCAGCCTTCTCACATGTCCTACATAGGGACAGGACTCCTGGGGTGGCAACAGCTCATGAGATACCTGTGCAGTATCTAGCTTTACCAACAATGGCTTTAGGGAGGGGAACGTCTGGCCCTCCTTCAGCCACATCCACCTGGCCACTGTAACTTGCATTACAAGCAGTGCAAGCAGAAAACTCTCCCTGTACCTGGGAACAAAGCTGGACTCATTCACAATTTGGAGACCAACAGGCTTGCCCCTCGTGGCATTCCAGCCACACTACTCTGCTGCTCTTAAAACAGTTTCCAGCCATGAAAACCTAGATGGATTCCTTGACCTTTTGGATGTCCAAGCTGAGTAATATTTGGCTGACATGAAGCCTGCAGAAGATAAGGATCATATCTCATCATTATCACTGAGATGCCAAACAGTGTGGTGACTCCTCTTCAAATTCAGCTCATTTTCCTCATTAAAACATAAGACAAAAGTGCTCACTGACCTTAAAATTCTCTGCACACCCCAATGCAAGGTGTCTGGCAAAAGGCAATAAAATGCAACTTTGATATTGATAAGAATGCTAAGCTATTCCTGCAACAGACAAACCACCAGTGTCATTAAAGTGTAACAGAATTGTTCCTAACATGTGGTGGCAAACCCATCAGTTCTGCACGACGGTGTAACTTTGCAAAGTAAGCCATATGTGGAGGTTTAATTGTTGTTTGTTTATTAAGCTAGTTGCAAAACTGTTAATCATGTACTACTACAATGCTAAAAATTGTCCAATAATTAGCTAAATATGTTGGTTGTTTTCTCTGATGAACCAGCCTCAGCCCTTGTAAGCAAATATTCACCTGTGGTGCTCTAAGGTTGGATTTTAGCACCGTTCAATTTCTCTGAGACTAAGGACTGAGTCAATGGCAGTGTGGATATACATAATCACCACAGGCAATTTAACCCATCCAAAAGAACTTTTGATCTCTAAGTGCTGAAATACAGACTCATGGAACAGAAAAATAATTTAATTACTTCAGAGAGTGTTAAAAGTGTGAGCCAACTCAGCTGACATAGGTTGAGACAACAGCAAGACTTTTATTGAGATACAGAGTTCCTCTGGAGTGGATGCCTCTAAAATAATATATAGTTAAAAATATTTTTACAGTTGCCATTGGGAAAGGTAAAAGCCATAAAAGGGTTGGTCAAAAGAAAGGGGAATAAAACCAAACAAGCTGAAAATGCCTATTAAAAATAAATATAAACAGCTTTCCTTTTCCTCTATACTGTTTCTAAGGGGAGCTCTCATTAACCAGCCAAGAGATTAACCCCCTTTTTTTTTTTTTCTTCTTTTTTACAATATCACACAAACACAACCAAAACACACAAATAAAACTTTGAATACACCAGCACCCTGAACTGCACATACAACTGTTACTGGCTCAGGCAACACTTAGTGACAAAGCTTATGGCTTTCCATCTGTCACCCAAAAAGCCGGCAGTAACACGGCACAGCCTCGGAGCTGAGCTCGGTGACCTGCTGCATGGGGGGAGGATTCCCTCCTCCTCTGGCTGCTGCAGAGCTCAGGGTGAAGAAGGGCTGCCCAGGACAGCTGGGGGGACAAAAGAGGGGACAACTCATCCCAGCTGGGGAAACTGCCCACGTCACCCTGGAAGCATTCCTCGATAAAATCAGGAAATCGGAAACGGGCACAGAGAACTCTGAGAGAAAGAGGAAACCATGGAAGACCAGAGTGACCATTTTCTGGTTTGCTGGAATGCCCTAGAAGTAGGTTATGTTCAGTCCAGTTTCTCCAGGCCATGTGGAATGAAGTTCTTCTCAACACAGGCAAAATACACCATTTTGTGCAAATAAAGAGTTTCCTACGCCAAAACCAAAATTTATATTGATGTGAATCCTGGATCTTTCCATGAGACAGGCCTTTCAAGGTGAAAAAAGCAAGAAAAAGGCAACAATTTAATAAAAAAACCAAAAACTAGATTAGCTCTCTCCTATTTCTGTCTGTGATATTGTAGGGGAAAATATGTGCAGTCTTTGTACAGTAAGTGCATTGAACTGATTGGCAATCAGAGAAACTGCTAGTTTCCAGAGAAAGTGGACTGGGGACATCCAAAAATCTCTGAAAAATATCCAAAGCCTTCATCTTGTGCTCAGAGGAGATTTTCTGATTTTAAAAGGTGATACAACTAGAGGAAGCCCAGAGACACGACTGCAGTAGCAAAGAATAATTTTCATAAACAGACAAAAGTTGTAATTAGTTTAAACCCTCCTTGTCTGTTTGTATAATATTTTTGAGCAGATGGCTTTGGCAAAGAGTTGGGATTTGCACGCCCACTTGCATTTTGCAGTGATAAAATAGAGATGAAAGACATATCTTAGGTCATCCAGTCCATTGCCCTATCAGTGAAGGATTGATCCCAGCAACATGTAAACCAGCAGTCAACTATTTGCCATCTGATGCACACAGTTATCCAAACAGAAGGGATCTATAGGGAAGATCACCAGGCATAGAGAGAGGCGGGTGAGATGCATAAGAAATCAGGAACGTTTACATTGGTAAAGGAAAAAATATTTACTGCAGAATTAGCTTCATGGAGAGTCAATAGTCACGAGAGAGCAAGGCTTCAAGCTACAAAAGCAAAATGTTTTGTAAGACAGGGATTTAAAACAGAGCAAATCGTTGGTCTTGCTACCCATGGAGAAGAGGCATCTCTGCTGCTTCCAATGCTTGTGAAGAAATGGCAAAGGAGTTGGAGTCATCCTTGCAAAGTTAGACATTTTGCAACCACAGATAACTGTCTGGCTTTCAGGCAGCCTTCCCAATCCTGAAACATGGGAAGCTGGGAATGCTTTCACCTAGATTCTGACATACATATAATGATGACTTCTCCAGGTATTTCTAGAATATGTTTCATTTTACTTCCTATTTACTATTTATTCAGTGTTACTGTCCCCCCTACTTTCATGACCAAGTTTTCTTTCTTTTATGCTGTTTCTTTCAAAAAGTTCTTCTGACAATTGTCTATGATCAAAACCAGGTTGAAGCAATGATTTAGACTGTCCATACTAAGAGAATTTAGACTGTGCCTTTTTCTTTTTGCATTTAAATACAGAGCCATTCTGCAGGTCTTTTACCAATTCTACTCCTACATAATCCATATTTAGCAGTTTCATTTACTATAAAAAGCATGCAGTACTTCCTGTAAAGAACAGCTCTGCAAAACAAAGGCAAAATACACATAACTCTATATTGTGTGTCAATCCACACAAGTGAAGATCTGAATTATATTCTATTTATATATACATTAAAAAGCCCCAATCCTTTCCATTTGATTTTCTCCCTCAGATATGTACTTAGCATCTAAATATTCTAATTATTACTTGAATGATGGTAAATGAAAAGCCCCAGTAGCCTATTGACGAGTGCTTATCACATCTCCAATTCTCATCTGAGCACTTCTAAAGCCCCTTTTGAGCTTGTATTTCAGCATTTCCCTAAAAATAATGGGAGCTATAATTAGAGCCATGCAGTAACAAGACTTAACAAAAAACAATCAAAAGACAGCCACCAACAGCTAAAATACAGAAGAGGAGGAACATCAAGACCATATATCAGTGAGAACCCTCAATATAAATCAGAGCAGCAGAAACAGTGCTCAGACCTCTGGTAAATGTCTACATCAGAATTGCACAGGTTAGATTGGCAGATTAGATAAATAAATCCATTTCTTTCTGTCTGAGAGGGAAAAGATACAATGCCAGGTACACAGATTACAATAGAAGCTTTTGTGTTATTACTCAAAAGGCAAATAAGTAGAGACCTTTTCTTGAAAACAACAAAAAAAAAAGGAAAGTGGTTCTTTATATGCCTTCCATGGATTTTCTCATCCTGCAACAAGGCTACTGCCACTGAATGACACTGAGCTCAGACTTCCCCACATCCCAAAAGAGAAAAGGGAAAAAAAAAAAAAGAAAAAAAAAAAAAAAAAAAAAAAAAAAAAAAAAAGAAAAAAAAAAAAAAAAAAGAAGGAAAGACAAGAAAAAATATAGCTTTCCTTCAGGAGAGGTGGCATTTTAAAACTATAGATGTAATAGACTTAACCACTTCATACACAGACATAGAAATAAATCTAATAACTACACTTCTGGCTGGAAAACAGAGGTAAGTACAGTCCAGAAGGCTTACTTTTGCTTTCCTTTCAGCTTCTTACCTATTTTTAGATTTAACTGGATGGAGACTGAATTAAGGGGAACAGAAATCAGATGTGATGAAAAAATTCCTCATACACAAAGAAGTAGCACAGAAAAGACTGGGCTTCATAATTTTTTTCTTGGGAAAAAAATACCATTTTTCACATCCTATTGTAGGACTTCAGTGTCTTCCAACATGACAAAATATACCTGCAAAATACACTTTGGGAGTGGGAGACACTCAGGGTCTTGATGAATGCTGTTCAAAGACCAGCTGCAAACTTGAGGGCAGATCTCAGACTGGGTGTCCTCCAACTTTGTGCTCTTTCACCACAAATACTTCCCCCCATTGCTGACAGCAGGGAAATCTCAATGTGCCAAAGCAAATTTTGATTTTGAAGCAATCAAGCTACTTCCTAGACCAAAATGCCTGCTGAAAAACCCTGCCTGGCTCAGTGACCAAACTTGTACAGTATTGCAAAGCTGATTCTGTAAAGCAGCACAAAGTCCCAGTGACTGCCAAAAAGGAAAGGGATGACAGTAACAGGATCTTCTTGCTCTGCCTCATCCAGTTCATGATATATCTTTTGATACTAACAAAAATAAAACCTAACAATTCAAAATACAGTGAGGGAATTTCTCCAATAAGGATAAAATTCCAAAACATTTGTCCCACATAACTCAGTATACAGAGCCTCCTGTTTCTTTCTGGGTATCCCAAAGAGAGTGGTGATTTCCTTCATTCCATCAATTTACTGCTGCAAAATGGAATAGATCTAAAATCGAGTGCACTGCAAGGAAGTCTAGAGATCACACCCTTCTTTTTCAAAAAGGAAAAACCTAGGAGTCTACCTAGAGAAAAGAAATTATAGGGATATTTTGATGTTCCAGAGACTCTAATTCCAAGCACTGTTGCTGCTGAGTTTCCATCACAAGAGCAGCTTGTTTGATAGCATGAAAATGACTTCTTTTATTGGCATTTCTTAACAACGGAAATACAGCGTTTCATAGTTTTGGAATAAATAAAAAGATTGTTACACAAAACCTGCTTATTGTCCCAACTCATGAGAATGTTTTTGTCAGAACAGTGCTAAAAAAACCCTTATTCCAGTTGGCTAAAGAAATGCCAAAAAAAAAAAAAAAAAAAAAAG
>VWYO01019070.1:1073957-1107933 GCA_013400275.1 Rhadina sibilatrix
AAAAGGCAAAAACCCAAAAACAAAACAAAAGCAAACAGAGACAAAATTATCTCAGTGTAACAGATTGATCTCATTGTAAGATCATGAGAATTGCAATTGAAAACATGTCACAGCCAGAAAGCCCTCCCCAAAAATAGTGACTTTCAGTTGAGTCACTTCTCTGGGGCTACCCAGAGAGAGTCCACTGGGGGCTGGTGCAGGGCACTGGCACAGGCAGAAGCTTCGCCTGCCCTGCACCCAAGCAGGCAGATAAAACAAGGGTGCTGCTTTCCTGGGGTGCAATTCTTTTCTTCCACTATTCAGACCCATAAACAGGGCTTCTTGCTCGTGAGTATTGAAAAAAAAAAAAAAGAAAAGAAATTATTCTATGCAGACAATAGTGAAAATTATGATTAAAGAACAAATATTCAGTGGGAATTGAAATGCAAGCTTGCCTTGGTGCGTTCAAGGGAAATGCAATGTCTTTTACCCTAAAAGACCATCCCTTCCGTTTCCTACGGAGACTAAAGCTTCCTTTAGACTCTTTGTGAACAGAAATGCTGTAAGGGTTAGACAATAGTCCTTAAACACCTTTCAAATGCTTCATTTAAACATGAATGCAATAATACAGACGCTGAGAAAAGAACTAGCTGATTAGCCAGTCTGATTTAGCACATGTTTTTAATAAAGATGAAAAACCACCTTTTTCTGCTTTCCAACAAGTAAATGCCTTATCTATCAACTTAAATTTTTCCAATGTTTTATTCTTTAAACTGAAAAAAATATTAAAACGGGACGTGATCGGCACAAATTCGCCGCAAGAGAAAATGAAAATAAACCTTTTTACAGTTCCGTTGCTATTTGCATGCCAAATGTAAACTTGAAGCAAAGTGACCTTGGTTATAAAAAATAAGAAAGCAATGTCAGAATTCATAGGACCTACCATTAGTATTTCATTCTGACAGGTAGGAAATAGGCATGTCAGCAGTGAATGTTACGGACTGAGCTGTGGCCCTGATCGCAGTCAAAGCGGTAAATTTCTGCCTACAAAAGTAATTTCCATCAAAACAAAAAGTGCTTAAATAATACAACTATCTCGAGATGAAAATAACTTTCCGTGGCTGAGCTCAAAGGCAAACAAACGAAAATGGAACAAATAGCTTTTGTATTGTGTAAATGCCAGAAAAGTAGCATTAGGTGCCATTAAACTGTACAATGGTTAAATATTCAGTGAGCCTTCTAATTCCTAGAAACTTTTTCCAGAGGAAAACTCTGCTGAAAAGAATGGTTACACAAAGGCTTCATATACGGACTTATTATTACGTTCAGAAAATCTAAATTACAACACTGAAATTAAGCAAGCAACATCTGTACCTACTGAACTACTCATGTTGTGAAGTGATCAAATAATCACTCAAATGTTCAATAGGTAATAGAAGCATGAACCAAAGTTTTCATCACTAATATAATCAGTAACAAGACTTACTACCTTTATTTTTTTAAAAAAAATAGGCAAAAAGACTAAATTGAATACCAGCTAAACCAAGTTTTTGCAACCAAGGCAAGACGATGAGTAATGCAGCCAAGTTCTAATAAGTTTACTTTTATGTTGATACATGAAGCTCAAAGGGCATTCCTGCCTTCATTTTCAAACTGCATTACCAATTCTGATATTTTATCTCCCTGGAGAATCTCATGGAATTTCACATTGCATACTACCACCTACACTACCAAGAAAAGAAAAAAAATCTTTGTAATCAGAAAGATCTGATATACTTTACAGGAGAGGTAAAAAATTAGTAAGTTACAAATCTAATAACAGAGGTCTTTAATAAGAGAGGATGAATCCACAATTTATTCTCTTCTTGAAGACAAGGTTTATATCTGGTGTCACAATTTGCCATCAGATTCCTAAATTCTACACCATTTAACATTTAGGCATTCCTCATGCTAATCCAAACGTTCACCAGCCAAAAACTCGATAAAAGTCATACAGAGAAAAAGCAGAAGTGCCCTAGAAGGTAATTTTTCACTCCTTTCCTGCAATGGAGAAAACTATGGACTATCTCATTCTCACACTCTAATAGGGCAATCTTCCAAGTAGGCAAAAAAAAATTATTTCTTGCCTAACAAGGTAGGTTGATACATCACTTGGTGATAGCTGTGGTTTTGGTGTGTGAAAGGATCCAGTGAAAGGATTCTCCAGACACCACTGAATAAGTGTAAAGCAAACATTTAAAACCCAATCACTGCTCAAGACCAAGCTGGTCCCCTCTCCTGTTTTTGTAAAGATGGAGATGGGCAGCTCCAGAGATGCTCCACACTCTACCCTGGTCATAGTCCTGATGAAATCCTATGCCCAGGAATCTGGTTGCTTTCTGTGACTCTGAAAAATGAGCATTGTCTTTGGAAGTGACTGATCCTTTTCCCTGACTCTGCTGATGGAGAAAAGATTCACTTAGACAAGACACCTACATTTAAAGCAATGCAAGACAAGACTCATCCCAGCTGTACTAATAACAGATTAGTCAGAAAATAACTTTGAATTATAGTTATAATATAATATAGTTATAGTTGGTTCTTTTGGGTTTTTTGTTTGTTTGTTTTGGGGTTTTTTTTTTTTTGACAGACTGTTCTTTTTATTATACCAAAAAGTATCAGAAAAGATGCAAAAACAAACCAGAGTGGTCTGGGGGAAGAAAAGAATCAGGTATGGTTTCCATCACATTGTGTTACTCCCATTAGTGAACTTGCTGACTGTTGTCAGCAGGTTCTGCATAGAGCTCATTCATGCCCTCTCTCATTTAAGTGGAAATTGGACATTGAAAGTTAAAAGGGGATGGAATTGGGGAAATAGGGAATAACTGATACAAGTTTTTCAAGCACTGTTAAAGGGAATGTCAGTTCCCTTTGGCTCCTGACCAAGATTTAGTCATATTCAGCAGTAAGAAACATGTTCATCCTTCTACCTACATAAACAATGTTCTAAAATATTATCCACTGTACAAGTATACAGCCTTATACTTCAGGGAATAAAATTTGAGCGTTGTTTTAATGTGAAAAAAATTAACTACAGCAACATTGCTTCAACTTGGTCTCCTTTTCATCACGTCTTTAACAAAAGCTAGAAGAAGGACTATTCCCCGAAGGATTAAAAAAATAGGTCATAGATAAATCCAGAGCAAAACCATTAAATAAAGATTTGATAAAATAAAAGATTTGATAAAATAACAGACTTTGTGAGCATCTAGTAGAAATAATGTACAGAGAAGCATCTAAGATAGGAGCCAATCGTTCAGAGGCATTTTCCCATGCTTAGCCTTTATTTTGGGAGTGCACTGTGTAAGGGATTTATCACGACACAGTGGGAAGAAAAACACCCAAGTCTCTCTGACCTCACTTACCTGCTGTTGTTGGCACCTTTGAAGCCTTCCCTTCCCCCCTCAGTGGACTCCAATACCTCTGATCTCATTTCCTTTTTATAATTGCTGAGCACACACACAGTTTAATACACGAACTTGTACCTTTCATATTGTCAGAAGAACTATCAGAATACTTACACTAAATCCTTGTACATTTTGCCTTATTTTACCAAAGGATTACGTATCTCTCCCATTCACGTATAAAACATGTCTTTTAATGATGTACTTTTAGAAGAGTCTAATTAAAATTCAATGCATAAAAGCGTGCAAGGGTTGATAACCCACAGAACTCAGCAGACCCTAGTTAACATTCTAATGCATCCTCCATTTGGAGAGAGACAGTAAGACTTTTCCACCTCGGTGGCAGACACTAATGATACTTGCAAATATGACTAATGTCTTCATTGGTGAAAAATTAATGCACCACAATAATTTTTCTACCTGGGGTTAATGAACATGTCAGATGCTGAAAATGAGTTGTTTGAAAGTAAATTACTATAATCTATATTTAGAAGACACTGCTCTTGGGGAAAAAAAAAAATCTATGGTGTGTTTGATGTCCCCTGCTTATTTTTGTCATGAATTTTGCTGTCCACCCAGTGAGCCTACACTATGCTGACTTCTCTGTTGGTACAAGGGAATGTTTTCTTTTTCCTAGAATGCTCCTTTTTTTAGGGGGAGAAGTCCAGTTTGACTCTACTTGCCACAAACATTCTTTCAGCTATACAAGCAGTAGGAGCAAGCTGACATCCATGAAAACCAGCTTATCTTCACTAAGGTTAGAACAAAGCAGTATCTCTCTAAGCATTTTGGAAAATCTAGATACTCACTTTACAGCTTGTCCTTCATCTGAAGAGGAGGGAATAGTTTCCCAATTCAGGTTGCTTCCTCTCCCTCAACTCCCTCTTTTCCTTTACCAAAGCTCAGTGAATGCTCTAGGAAGCTGTGTGAATAGAAAACAGCTTCAAGAAATAGCCATAGCAGAGAGAAAGGAGTTGTTCTGTCACTGAAGGGGGAGTTTAAGTCACTACAAAATTTTTAGAGCCATGCTCCTTCCAGAGCACTCGAGGTCTCAGCTGTCCAGTGGGATCTGGTTACTGGGAATTAGTAGCAATTTTGAAATATGGGGCTTATTCCTCATGTTGGAATCATCCTTTGCTTTCAACTGTGATCACTTCTTCAGAAAATATGCAAATGCATTCATCTCCTAAATGCCATTTCTAACAGAGCACAGAACTCCAACTCCAACTCCACATTTAGCACTGCAAGTGTAACTCCACAACATTTCTTTCAAAATGTGCAAGCAGAGAAAAAAGGGTACAGAAGAGTATGCCTGGCCTTTATTCAGGTTTCAGCAGTAGCTCATGGTGAGTTTAGGGAGTTAGAAAGATTCTGAATCAAAATTTAAAGGCTTTAAGTAATGACAGATTCAATACATTCCTTCACAACCCATCCCAAAGGCTCAGTATTCCTTCCTACTGCCAAAACATAGGCACTTTATTTACTTCTGATAACTTGTTGACTTCAATTCTGGCCGTGAGACACTTTCAGCTAGTTTTAAAAGCTTTCCAGCATGAGATGCCTTTACCTACAGGAGCAGTTACCCACCATGACTTGGCGACTTCTTGATCGTGTGCTCAAAAAGCAGAGAAACAGAACTTCTGTAAATGACAGTGATTCAGTGCTTAAGGTTGCATAAATATTCCATGTCACTGAATTTCCTGGTCACATATGGGTGTCTGGCAAATCTGAGCCAGCACTATGGAACCAACAGTCAGTTCTCAGAATTAATCCCGTTCCAAGGAACACCTGGAACTGAGTGATTAATCCAGTCCACCTCCAGCAGAGCAAAGGCTTTTTCTGAGAATTATCAGTTCACCATAGCACAGGAAATCTGCTCAAATTTAGGTCTCACAGGGTACTGAAATAATCACCTCTTAGATGACAGCATGTTTACTATTGCTCCAGATTCCTATGGGCGAACATTAAGACTTTTGCTGTTAACTTTTTTTTTTCCCAATTTTGTTTCAACTTTCTGAGCAATGATTGCTTTCCCTCATTTCTTGTTTTCTACAGTACTTTGAGTTAGGATAGCAAACACACAATAGAACTTTACTATTCTTAAATAAGCTGTCTACCCACAAAAATTTTGTCACTCCATTTTGACAGATCAAGTAATAATTTTATCTACCATGGGAGAGTATAAACTGTACCAGTACAGGAATCATAGTGGGCGTATAAGCTGTAACCATCATAAATGACACTTTTTATTCCCTTTGAAAATCCTCCTGATTTATTACATTTACTTAGAGACTGTCACAGCTTATTTTTACTAGACACATTTTTTTTTTTTAACATTCCATCAAGTGAGCTCCTATGTGATGCAGAGCAAACTGATAGAAAATGGTGACACTCTCACCCAAGCTGTCATTATTCAAAATGATTTCTTCTGCTCAGGTTGTTTTCATTTAGTAAAATAATTTGATTTTTCTATGTCTGCCCACATTCTATTCACAGGAGGAAAAGGAAGCTCAAAACAATGTCTTCTGCATTTAATATGCAAGGAGAATGCTTAATAGAATCATTTGCAGGATAATTAAAAGTCTGCTGATACATCTTAAGAAAGTGTGAAACAAAGTACAAAGCGAATAGAGCCAAATGGCAATTGCTTATTTCTGTAGAATAAGTGCTAAGTCAAAGAGGTCATAATTGCTGTTTTGCATATGGAAAACAGTTAACAGGGTTTTATAGATATATTTTCTGCAGTAAAGCTAAAGCTGATTGTTTTCATACAGCAGTTAGTTGAATATCACAAATGAATAGTTTACAGGGTAGTGCTGCTAGCTCTGCCCGTGACATCAAGGAAAAGAAGTCCACAAATTCAAATGGAACTAAGGAATGGCTTCAGCTGAAGTCAATTCCTGCTCACGTTTATAAAATGGCACATTCAGCTTTGATACAACTCCTCTGAAACAAACCTGACATTTCCTAGCAAACCAAAAGAAATCTACCCAGGTCGTTTACACTATCAAAATGCTAATGTTGTATACTTAATAAATGGTTGCACTGTGTTCCCTAAGCCCTGTCCCCACACTCTGTAAGTTTTTCTGTTTCAAATATAAAGGAAATTTTCTTAAGTATCCACCTTCTGAGGCAGATACATAAGTCCTATTATGAATTATGGGAATTCTGTGTGCTCACTGAGGACAGACTATGGCCACCAGCTGTGCCAGTTATCCTGATTATATTCATTTCTCATGAAGTGGATAGCCCCTTATCTGGCTTTTTTATGACTACAAATTAGTTCTTAATTACAGTCAGTCATTGTAATTTCAGAGCAACTGCTAGCTCAAGCATTGACCCATTTTAGTGAATTATAAGCAAAGTAGATAGCATAGATTCCTTTATTCCCCAAACACTAAAAAAAAGGAGAAAATTCTTAAAATTTGGCATTCCTGTTCCATTCCTGCCTACTGTTTAGACATTATCACAACTGTTCCCTGCATCTGCTGATGTTCACCTCCAAATAACAGTTGCCATGAGACTATGCAATTTAAGTTAAAAAAAAAACAACCCTAAGAATTATTGTAAAGATCCTGCCACCAAAATTAATGCAAGTCAAGGATCTCACTGTAGGCACAATGCATTCTGTTAGCACCCTGAGACAGTAACCAATTGCTGCAGTGACTTTACTTGTGACTGCTTTTAGGTCGAGGCAGAAGAGAATTATGCCACAGCCTCTAATTATCTGTATTTAGAGAGTGTAAGCATTGTAGTGATCTCTATTCA
Source organism: Rhadina sibilatrix (assembly GCA_013400275.1). NCBI lineage: Eukaryota > Metazoa > Chordata > Aves > Passeriformes > Phylloscopidae > Rhadina > Rhadina sibilatrix. The sequence goes on from VWYO01019070.1 coordinate 1,081,148, forward strand.
GAGACAGAGAAACTTATGCCTGACTTGAATTGCTAATGCTATTGTTGTGATTTCAGTAGCACTGAGGAAGTTACCAATCCAGGTGGCATTTACAGTGGGGACCTTACACACTGCATTGTTCTGATGTCACATTTTATGCCTGTGCAGCTCTTTGGCACCACCACAGACTCTCTCATCTGGGGCTGACTCCGATTTGAAAGCCAGTTAAACCCAGTGGAACACAATGGAAAGAGTGAAATCAGCATTTCATTTTCTTGGATCCAGTTGTTAATAGAGCAAAAACTTTCACAGCACACTGCAAAATGGTGATTTTCCTTGATTCCAGTGTTCCTGGAGTGCATGGCTGTTCAAGCCTTTGTATTTATGCCTTCAACTTACACGTATTTTGCATTCCCCATCTTTCCAGAAGGGTCTGTTTTCCCACATTACAGCCCTGAAGCTCAGCAGGCACCTGTGTCAGGTGCCAGATCCGTGTTCAGTGCTCCTGGGGGAGGTGTCAGTGCGCGCTGTGCTCATTCCCTCCTCAGGTCTTAAAAACTGTGCCCTGGCTCACATCTCTGGGAAGGGTGCAGCCTGCTCCCCCTAGTTCCACCAGCTCCAGTAAACTGACACAAGGGTCAAGGGCTAGAGACAGAGGCAAGGGCATGGCCTGCTCCCCTGCCCACCTGCCCCAGGGAGCCGCAGTAGAGCTGCCTCTGCAGTGCTTTGAAGTGCCAAGGCAGAGGAAGCTCCTCACATCCTCACCAAAGAGTGTGCTTGTCACAGAGAGCCCCGAGCAAGTATTAGAATTCAGCTGCCAGAACTAGAAAGACCAAGACACAGCCACAGTCCCAATGTCTGTCATGTTGGGAAGTGAGAAAAATGTAACACATCCACTTGGAGCATTGACAGATACTGAATCGGAGCTGATGCTTTTCCTGCCTCAGAGGTAACACAGAGATCAAAAAAAAAAAAAAATTCATGCACTTGTCTTACACATCTTGCACTAACTTGAGACTAATGTCATGTCCCACACAGAGCAAACGATCCATTAATTTCTGTAGCAAATACATAGGGATCCATTTTGTTTACTTTAAAGCAAAAACACTGCAAGGGCTTGCAGAGTGAAGACAGACAGAATGAAGAAGCCCAACTATGATATGCCAGGAACCTTTTCACCATCAGTTTTCAAGTCGTTCTTCCTTACTCTTCTGCTTCTGGGCTAATTAATTATACACTAAACATACTGCTAGTGTGATACAAATAATTAATTAAACATGGTCACAGGCTAGAACATTAATTGTGACAATATATTACACTTACTGCTGCCTGTCTCTTTTAGCTAATATGAACTTAGCAACATGCAGGGATTCCAGCCTGGCAAATATGTCTGCATATTTACTGTAATAAAAACCCTGCACAGAACAGTATTTATTGTTTCTATGGGGCAATTTCTGGACAGTAGAGTAAGGAAATCTATCCTTCTTTACACCATGACAGGAGGTCAACACTTGTGTTCACTCAGATCTCTCAGGAAAAAAAAAAATCATTAGTTTTGTCTAGTTTGGTTGTTTTGGTTTTTTTTTTTTTCCACTGGGGGTTCTCTGAAGAAGCAGAGTCTGAGCTGGGGAAAAGGGCAGGAAAAAGAAGGGCTGGGCAGAGAAAGAACAAACTTCAGCAAACACAATAATAAGCCGATTTTAGGGGTTCCAGGGCTGGCAAGCACATAGGTATTATTCTCAGCAAGACCAAGAAGATTCCTTAAAGAGATTAGTAACATTTACCTGGAGCACAGGAAACGTTCTGAGAATTCATCACTTGATGCCTACAGTGCTGAAAACACAGCATGTTGCAGCAGCATTAAGTATTATTAGTGTGCTTACCTGCAGCTCCTATATCCTACCAGATGGCACCCAGAGTTTACTTTGCTTTCTCTTTTAAAATTACCAGGAAAAAAAAAAAAAAATCACGTTATTCTTAAGAAGGTGTTACAGCACTTTTTGGTGCATAAAACATGAAAATGACCATTTTTAAGACAATAGGGCTGCTGGATGCTTTTATCCTTGCACTTGGGGGGTCAGGCACGGCATGTACACAGCACACTGGAAGAGAATAATCCATAGTCCACACTTAAATGAACAAGACCTTTGAGGCAGATTAAACTACATATGCATAAGAGAGAGAATCAAGAGCTAAAACACCTTGCCAAAGGTTGTGGGCTTTTCGAGCTTTTGGGAAAGAAAATTGTGCCACAGATACATAACCATTTAATAGATAAAGCATTTCAATGATTTGTGCTGTAACTTTTATGTGTAGTGTGTGCGGATAAAGTGCTTTTAAAAAGCTGTGGTTAATTTTTCAGTTGTTCTACCATTTCTCTTTGGCTGGAAAAAGGAGAGTTTTATGACACCTTTTTTGGCAAGTGGATTTAGCACCTTCGAGTACTGAAGTTCATTCATTAGCATAAGCTTTTATTATAAGCCATAAACTCTTCTTTAGCTCAACTGCCAGGGGTGAGGACTAAATCAAGGCACCATCTCCCATCAGTGGTAGATGGAAACACCTCCCATTTGATTTCAATATACAAAGCACATGTTTGAACCTTTCATGTAAGCACCCTCCTGTTTTAAAAGCTACCATTAACAAACCATGTAAAAGTCATGTCAAATATATATATATGAAAACCCCTAGAACATCAAAACACAGAAACAAAAGAGAAACGTAGGCGAAATACTTTATTTCTATCATTTATTCCACCTCATTTATGAAGAGGGATTTTTTTTAAAAATGATGCCTTCTACAGCTCTGATTATTTTTACTACAAGTACCTGTGCTGCAGTCATACCACCAACCCTGAACCATGGGCCATGATATTATGCTTAAACCATTACAATCATTAATTAAAGTCTTCGTGGATGGATTTCTTAATATAATAGCTACAATAAATAAATATAAGAGCTAAAATACTTTTTTATCTAGGCATTCCAATTTACCCTTTTTTCCTTTTCAGAAATAAGAACTGTAATGACACTGTTCATTAAACTGATATCTTCCAACTTTTATGGTATTTTGTAGACTTTATACATATCAGTCTGGTGTAATTTGACTTTTATTAACACCTACCATCATCAGAATACTGCAAGCAATTGTTTTTATGAAAATAAGATAAAAACAGGAAAGACCAGTATAAAGACTTCATAAAAGTCTTGCATTTCAAGAGAAAACAATCAGAGACATAATTTTAGTTTATATTATGTTGCCTCTCAAAGACAAGGAACTAACTAGAAAAACATTCCTTTTATTTTAATGTTCACTCAAAGAGAGGGAAAAAAGACTCATCAGAATAAACCTATAAAGATCATAGATCTTGCCTGGGGGACAAAAGTACAGTTTAATATTCTTGTTTGTTGTCAGGTGTTTGGAAAACAGAAAGCACTGCTTTGCTTCACAGAAATATTTCACAGCTTTGCATACAAAGTCAATCAGAATCTCTGATTACAAGGATTACAATCAATGGGATGAAGATGACATGGACACAATATCAAGTTCAGTTTGTCAGTAAGAAGCATCACTGTGTTTTACACCATAGCACTCATATCTCTGAGATTTTGAGAATTAATGGCAAAACTCCCCTCCCACCAAAAAAAAAAGGAAGTCACATCTTCCTTCACACCTCCACGAAACTCTCACTAAAAGTAATCAGAAATGAGTACTCTGCTTTTCCCAAAAAAAAACCCCTTTGTTCTCTGATAAAAATAAAGATTACAGTATAATGCTTTCCATTTTCCAAAGAAGGAATAATTTAGGAGGCTTTCTAGGATTTTCTTTGAACTACATTTATATTCCTCTGTGCTGATAGCAAGCACAAGGAAATGTGCTTTCCTATATTTCAGCACTTAAGCCCCACTCATAAAAATTAGGTGCTTAGGAACCAATTAAATAGCTTTGCCTTAGTGAGCAGAGTGTTACAAGTGAGGGAGAATAGTCACCTGTGGTCCCAGTTTGGACTCATATTTCCCATTAATAGTTGTTTCTTATTAACAGTTGTCAGGAAGAGAAAAAAGAAAATATTTTGGAAATTTAATCACACCATCACTTTCAGGATAACTCATAGGTAATTACATATGAAAAAGTACAAATTATTTTGCTTTGTACGCAAAGTTTGAACAAAAAAGAAACCACTGAGGACTACTAACTTAGAAGTAACATAGGTGTTTTCTGATTTCCTGATTTGTTGGTTTGATGTCATGTGAACAGGCTGATCTTGGTAGATTTTATACTGAATATTCACCAGCAGGAGAGAAGGAGGAAAGGGTATGAATAGATTTATTCAATGTGTCGTCCTCTTTGGGGACAATTTCACCCATTTTTTGTCAGAGGTTAATTACCTCCCATAAAGTAAAATGAGTATTTCAGGTTTTTACTTCAGAGTCTTTTGGCCCTCAGCATCCACAGAGATGATGTCACATCCAGGGCGGGTAAAACCCCAGAGCAGTTAAAACCCCAGAGCAAGTCCCACTTGCCTACCAGGTCTTTATCACTACAACCTCCTGATGACAAAGCATTCTGCTCGAGCACAGAACAAAAGATTGTAAAATGCATTTTCATAGCAGAGCCAAAATTGCTGTGGTAATAAAAATTTATTTTCTTTTTCTCTTTGAAGGCTACTGCATAGGCAATCCATTATTAGTGGCTCAGAGCCAGCAACTGGCTGTGAACTGAGCTGGTGAATTAATCAGCCTATGTAGAAAAAGACCCAGAATTCTGAGTATGTGAGTGTGCAAAAGAGGCCCCAAACATGGACAATTTTTCTGTTTCTCTAATGTAAATGGTTTAATGATGGATAACCCCATTCCTCTAATGTCCATTTGGGTGCCTCATATAAATACTGGAATATTCACTTCAACTTAATTCCTTTCACCATCAGCTTGAGAACTGATGAAAATATTGCTTCCTCATATAATCCCAAAATAGCAATGCATCTTCCAGAGAGTTGAAATATGAGATATACATTGCTAAATCTGCTGCTTTCATAGCTGAGCTGCTTCTTCACAATGGGGAGAGTGACTCTGCATATTCTTTCTTTCCTCTATAAATCTGTGCATATAATGCTGCTTGTTACCACTAGATTAATCTATCTTCAAGTCAACTGTAAAGTTACACAAATATTTGGGCTCTGACCTTTGGTGCATTCCCAGGTTTCTCCAAGTCTTTCACCTGATGATGATCCAAAAACATTTCTTAGTGCTTAATGATGGATGCATCCCTTTGGCATTGCTTGGCAGAGGATTAGAGGAAAAGAGATATCTCCATATGTAGCTGAGATCTTCCCATAAATCTAACAAAATTTAACCTCCTTATTTTGATAAAAGCAAGAGGATCCCAAGAACTCCAGATCAAGGGTCATCTTGAACAGAACCTACTCGTTCAGTTCCAAAGAACTTTGTCTTCTCCAGATCTCTGTCTCCAGCCATAGAGATACTTTGGGAAAGGTTCTGAAAAATACTGATAGGTAAGTATAGCCCAGAAATAAAGGTAATAATCTTACTGAGCCATTGCTTCCAGTTTCTTTGACTCTGAAAATTTGTGAATATTTTGTAACCAAGAGAGAAATGGTACAGATCATTTATATTAATCATAACACAGCTTTTAAACAAATCTTCCCAGACACAAAATAGTAACACTTTCATTTTGGAACTTCCACAGTTCACTGAATGAAAAAGCAAAACATGTGTAATGCCTTTTCTCATCTTTTAATTTTAAAGGGCAAAAATATATGCCCTACAAGAAAAAATAGCAAATGAATTCTTCAGTAGCCCCTTGTGACAACTGAGATTCCCATGAACCAACCACAAAATCCAGAGCAGTCTGCAGTGATACCTAAAACCTAAATACCTCTATAGACTAATATTAAAAATCTCCTCTGCTCTCCTGTTAGTGTAAATTGTTGAGGTCCAGTCATTCCTTGAAGTCTAAACCTCCTCATGGAGTTTTCTTTTGTCTCTATACATGAAAGGACAGTATAAAAGGCTCCCTGAGAAATCATGGAAATGTTCACAGCAGGCTGGTAGCTCCATGTGCCACACATGTGCCCCCTGCACTCATGGCAGTGGCTTTAATCTGCCATTTCTGCAGTGCAGTATCACTCCTGCTTTCAAGTTTAGGGGCACAAAGATTGTCCTTGTTTGTAGTCCCCAACAACTATAAGCAGCAACTAGAGGATAGCAACTCTACAAATCAAAAATTTCCCTTCTACACAACTTTATCAAGGTTCACTGCACTTTGTGCATGCAAAGGTTTTTGTCAGGTTTCTCCAAAGCATGCCCCAAATACCCCAGATGTGTAAGAAGACTGGAAAGGTACAGTGTAAGACAACATATTGCCAGAGCAGCAGAATTTGCTGGGAGGTTTCAATTCTGCATTGTCAGCTCCCTGTTTTAACTTCACGTGCTTTTCTTGAGAGCAAGGCTGGAACAGAACTACTTCCTCACTGTGCTGATGGCAGGCCAAGAATCTGATACCACGACTCAAACCAGTCACATATTCCATGTTCCCAAGCAGGGATGCCCCTGACAATCCATGCACACCAAGGATTTGCAGTCACCAGTGATGAAAGGACTGCAGGACAGCAAAATTCCTGGCCCTCAAGTGTGCAGAGGTGAAACTGCTCTCTGCAGTCTCTAAAGGCATCATGCAACACTCAGAGCACAGAGGGTGCTACATGAGAGTGATAAGAAGTCCTGGTGTTTTGCCATTTGGACAGTCAAAATCCCTGACATTCCATCTTGGCCAAAATTTTGCTACCAGTCCACTGGGAAATAAGGAGAAAAACAAACATGCAAGCAAACAACTAGCATCCATGTATCTGTCTTGATAGTGCAATTGCACAGAAACCTCCTGAAACTGTTTTTATGAAACTAAAATCCATCCAATTGCACTCTTTTTAAGGAATATGTGATTGCAAAAAAAAGTAGTCTGGGCTGTACCAAGATCAAAAGATAATTTGGTTGGAAATTCAGTAAACTCAATAACTTCAATGCTTGACATTGCTCAGGAAAGAATTTTGTCCAGCAACTAAAGAAAAAGAGATTTCTATGACTAACAGAGCACAGATGATCTTTTTCATTTGTTTCCAGAGGCAGATGTTTTCTCTAGGTATTCAAACTCTTTAGAAATGTGGTGGAGGGCAGAATCACAAACACACACAAACATAAATAGGCTCAGCCAGATTTGCAGAGTATGAGGGAATGGTACCATGAGGGTGGGTATCCTCTGAAGTCTTCCCTGCCCCAGGAGCAAAAACTATCTGAAACAACTTCCATATTCCTACAGAGACTAAGGATAATCCTGCCTCTTGGAAAACATCCTTCTGAACAGAAAGCCTCCATGACCACCATCAGTGCTGCCACCTCTTTGTCATAATTAGTGTCAAAGTAAACAGAATATTCATGCAAGGATCCAGCATAATGATATAAAAGCAAGAACACTTGTCAGAGTCCAGGAGGATACTGGATTTTGGTGTTGTATAGAACAAAACAGCAAAGCTTAGTTCTGTGCTCACACCAACAACATTTTTCAGGTAACTGCGCTTATTGAAAATTCCTCATGATTTGTACAAACACATCATCCATGTTTCCTGCTTGGTCAATATGCCTTTCTTTGTCTCCATCCCTGTAGGAATAAAGATTAATTCCCAAATTATTAAATATAAATGAGTGTATAATATATAATGAGTATATATTAATATATATAATCACTATGTGTTTTATATCATGAGTATACAATTTCTGCCTGGTTTGTTTTTTTTTTCAAAAATGCAGAAGTTTCTTATCTTTGTAAAATGTTGAAATAAAAGTATATCTGCATTAAAAACTAAATTCTGGGGCCATGGCCAGAGCCATCATCTTCTGGGTTATTTTTAGCCAAACACTCATCATCCAGTTTTTCTTAGCAATAGTTGATTTTGTGCAAGTGACATGAAACTGAGTAGAAGTGTGTTGTTGACATTTCAGTCTACATAAACTAGTGGAGAAAAGACCCAGTGTGGAGGTGACATATGATATTTACAGTATAGAAAGATCTTGTTACAACCTTTCCCTGTTCCAGGAGGGACCTCTCCCTGAGGCAAGCCTGTAGTTTTCTGCAGTCAAAATTGGCACACCTTGCTACGAACGGCCTCTTGCTTCAGGACTCTCCTGTCTGCTCCTGCTACCTCTCTCCTGCAGCAATTCTTTAAAGGTTATTCATTGTTATTACACCCCAAACGCCCCTGATTTCTTCCCCCTTGCTCCTACAGCTCCCAGTGAAACTTCAAATGGTATTAACACCTCCCAGCAGCACTATTGTGTTCCTGCTCCTGCTGCCTACTGTACTTCAAGGTAATTTTTTTTTTTTTTCCCAAAGTCTTTTCAGAACGTCCTTGTTCTCCACTATTCCCAGGCTGTGCATGGAGCACAAAGGTGGGCAAATGCAGCACGTAATATATACAGCAACATCATCCTTACAATACCAAGTGAACTCTCAGATGAGAGATATTTCTCATCTGGACCACTGCCACTATCAGTGTATTTTCATTAATTTATCACTTTTATTTCTTCCTCTGGTATCTCTTCATGAATATTTCCTTTCCGTGCTAAAATTATCTTTTAAATTTATTCTGAGCAGTAAGACAATGTGTTTACTGTAAATAATTCAGCAGCGTAAAATATTTGAAAAAAAGAAAAAGAAACAAAAAAAAAACTCCGGGGTAAAACCAGTTATTTACATAACTAAAGTTTCTGACGGATGGGAAGTTGACAATTTTACTTGCTTCATCATCATAAAACTTCACAGTTTTTGTCATTGGCCAGGACTCCATTGTGCCAAGTGCTGCTCACTAAACGCTGTGTAAGCAGAGAGCAGAACCCCAGCTCCTGCCCTAGACAGCTCACCATCTGCAAGACAAGGGGAGCATGGACAGATGGAGAGGGATGGAAGGTGACAAGATGCTTGTGATCACTGCTGCAGGCAGGAGACAGAGCAGAAGAACACTTTTGTCCAGTCTCAAACAGGCACCACAGAAAAGAAGGTGTCTAGGGAGATACAATGCTCCTAAGCCACTGGAAGAGATCTGTGATTTGCCCTTTATTTTTACTTTTTAATTTGAACTCGCCTTTGCCTCTCTCCAGACTCTCAGGGTCTCTCCCAATAAAAAAATTGTAGTAAAAATCAAAAGCAGTACAACCACTACCTTCACTTGGAGAAGCTTCACTTGCTGCTAAAGTCACATAATGCCATTTAAACACCCTCTTGGAGCTTTATAAATATGTTAGCATATTTTATAATGTATACAAGACTATGCACTTGCTTGAATGCAAGATTTATACATATTTTACTGTTGTTAACAAAGGCATGGCTTGAAATTCAGACCTAAACCACTCTGCCAAAGGATAAAAATGAGTGAAATGACCAAATAAATTTGATGATGATGATGATGTAAGCAGTGAGGTTTAATCTACTGTAATATATGCCAATGCATCAGGCTAAATTTCACCTCAGTCTGCACAGAACTCCTGCTGGAGATTCTGAGCATAGCAGTAACAGGGACGCTGCACACAGACAAAATGGAGTTTATAATTTTTACAGAAGAAAATAGGAGTGATTATAGCTCCAACAAATCGATATGGATAGGAGGGAGAGAAATACACTCCCCCCATCTCTTCAGATTATCTACATTCTGGTTAATTTAATAACTTGCATTTCACAGTGAAAAGAAAAACATACATACTTTAAGAATTTACACTAGATACAGCAGATTTTAAACAAAGCCTAACTCCTGTCTAAGTGGATGCAATTTTAGGATGAAAACAAAGCAGAATAAGTATTTTAATTAGCACTTATATTTCCACTCTGAGAAGCATTAAAAATAAAATAAATTATCGCAGGTCCAAGTCAGGGGTGTACATTTCCCAGATGCAAACATAAACTGTGGCTGCAGGAAGATATCTACTTGTACAGATCTTCATTTTTAATCACAATGGATTTGCTAAATGGTTAATATACTTACAAACCAAGTGAAAACACAAACCAAGTTATATACATTCACATTTCTCCTATTAGGCCAGGCTCCTCATCTTGTCTCAGACTGAAATGATATCAGCACAAATCATCCTGCTGACATAAATATCATCACTGAAGCCATACTGAAGGGTAGAACCAAACTTTAAGTAGGTAAATGATTTAACTTTACTACTTGGCACACTTTTCCTCAACTTCTTGTGCATTATTCCTGTCTAAAACTTCTTTATGCAGCCGTGTGCCACAGATGACTTGGACAAGGCAAAGACAAAGACAAAGCAAAGACCCTCTGCAGGATAGTAAATGTATACATTTCAAAGCAATGCACCATGGTGTCCAAGCCCAGCTGTGGCCTCAGGTATTACAGCTAAACACATTTTTCCCTAGTAATCTGTAAGACATAATTCCCATGTTATCTTTTTCCCTGCCAGAAATGTGCATCTGCTACAGCCACTTTCACTTTATTCCTCCTCATCACCACCCTGGTTTATTTAACTGTGGTAATATCTCAAACTTGTAAAAATACCTTGCTGATGCCACAAGGCGCAGCACTGTATAAATTGCTTTCCAGTGCCTTTGCATAGCCCAGGCTTAGCACAAAAAGGAAATGCTTCCATCCATGTGTCAGCAATATGATAAATAGCAGTGATGGAAGGCAGAGAGGAGGCCTGTGTGTAAAACTGGCCTAAAACTCCCCCACCTCCACTCTGGTGCATCAAAGAGGCTTTGGTCCTCTGAAGATGAGGCAGAGGGCTGCTCTCTGCACACACTGCATGGAACACTCAGCCAGAAACACGGTGTGTCCAAGAGGCTGCTCAGGAGGAGGAGGAGGACAGAGTTTGGATGAGGGGGAGCAGGAGCGTGACAGGAGGCTGAAGATGCAGAAGTTAAGTAGGCAGTAGGTTAAGCTGGCATGACACATACAGCCAGACAAAAGGTACAGTCTCTTCCTCAACAGCACTGAGCTGCAGGAGTGAAATGGAGAATAAAAAAATAAATGATTGAAGGGGAGAAATAACCCCCACAAGACATGAAAAATGTCAATAGAGGAGAACACAAGAGAAAAGAAAGCAAAGCTGAGATACGAAGCGGTTCTAGAAACAAAACAATCTCCCAACTGCACAAACCCAAAATGGGGACAAACTGTGAACAACAATGGTTAAAGGCAGGCCTCAGTTTACTGCTGGCATAGTTAATATGCTGCACCAGGTTGGAGGGAGATAACAGCTGCTGCTGCTCTGCTGAAACACCCACCTAGACCAGCACTCGGTCACCGCGCAGTGCGCGCTCGCCTACAGCCACCGCCACTGCTCAGCCAGCGGATTACAGATTCCAGGAGACATCAAAGTATGGCAGCAAATCACAATGTATTCCAGCAGAAGACAATCAGCCACCAATGCCATATTGTAATAGCAGCCAAAGGCAAGAAAAGAATAAAAGAGTAAGTGTTCTTCATAGGGAGAAGTCTTTAATGTTTTGCAGATACGAGAAAAGGAGATGCATTGCACCTGCAGCAAACAACATGAATAAAAGGAATTGTATTAGTAGGAGCTAAATAAATATTTGCTAAATAATACATATTATGCACTTTTATTTCTGAGTTTTTCAGCCGTTCTTTTCAAACGCCTCTAATGATTCAGTAACTGAATTAACTGAATTAACTGAAAAGACCCCTCAAGTCTCTGGAAAGCAGCTTAGATGTAGAATGGCAAATATTCTGAATTAAGATATCTTGGTCAGCAATCTCAGGGTTTAATTTACTTAGTTTGCCTCCAAGAATTGAACAAACTTGGGTGGACAATTTGAAGACTGTTTAATCTCATCCCTAATCTATATACTAATAACAAATGTGGTCATTCTCAAGAAGCTGTTAACTGAACAAACAACAGTAAGAGAATCAGCTGTCTGCCATATGTTTCTTGTTTATTTAAACAAAAATATCCATTCTGTGTTCAATCCAGTGTCCATCCAAGTCAATGGAAAGACTCTTACTAGTTTGAACAAGTCCTGGAATAAAGTTTATGTGGTTTTCCATTTGGAACCTTTTTGTATATTAGCACTACAACGGTCTCAAACTTCATCAGTCAAAAAACTAAACAAAACTTCTAAAGATGTGCTTAGTTGGTGTGTGTTGATGTGTTAAAACTTCTGGCTCCAGGAATTCAACACAGCAGCTGGTTTCTTAAACTCTATTCACAAGTTTAAGTAAGTGCTCACGGGTGCACTCAGCTCCCTGCTTTGTTGATGAAAAAATTCCATTTGAGCATAAAATACCCATTGCTTTGGGTACACAAAGGTAAACCTTTCCTCATTTCAAGATGTCTTCCTATTTGCATTCATTCCAGATGGAAGACTTTGAGAAATAAGAAATTAGTTTCTCATGGGCTAAATAGATTCCCAAAAATTTGAGATAAAACTTGGTTTCAGCAAATAAAGGTATTATTTAAGTACATTAAATACTTGGATTTCAATTTATTCAAATATCTTAATTATTTGAATTTAAATACAGTTTTTAAATATTTAAATACAGTGTTTAAATAGATATTAATTAAAGATGGGGGAAGCATTACTTTGGAATAAAATGTAGAACAGCCCTCAAGAAGTTATATTAGCCTTAGTTCTGGAACAATATCTTTGCTTCTGGTCCTCCTCACAAAAAGATGGACAATTATTCTAATTATATCTGCTTCAGATGATCTGTTTCCTATTTTGCTCTCAAGTGACTCAAGTCATCCAGAGACTTCACAAACCTAGCTTTCCCTCATGCAAATATTAAGTATCACCATGCAAAGTTCTCACTGTCACCACATCCTGCAAACCTAAAAGAGGTGATATTTACCCCACAAAACCATATTTTTCCCCTTTACAAAATGTTGGTTTTTGACAACACTAACAATTCCCTTTTTTTTTTTTCTGTTAAATATTGACATCTTGCGCCTTTTGCTTCATTCAAAACAGATTATTAAAAAAAAAAAATCAAAAAAAAAAAAAAGCCAACAACAACAACAAAAAACCACAACACCACAAAAACAAGAGGAAAGATCTCTTTGATATTTGTACCTGACCTCCAAAGAGTCCTTACACAGCTACTGGGCCCAAAACATTTTAAGAAACCAGATGTTTTTCCTACATGGAAGCCACAACTGGGACGTGATAGCTTAGGAAGTCAGTCCACAGAGATCTGCTGTAGTAACCAAACCCAGCAGCCTCCTCTGTCAGTGCCTAGAGGAGGAATTCTGACCCACTCAACCGTGTTCGTGATGGATACAGTGACAGACAGAAATAAAGTGTCTTATATAATTTTCCTGCCTGCAATTCAGGCTTTGCAGCAATCCTTGACCAAATTCTGGCAAACGAGCATACAGGAACCCAGCACAGTTTGAGCTGCATCCCCACAAATATTGCAAAGCTACAGCTTGAAATGTTCAGACACACAAAGCGCCATAAAATTTCCATAAATTGGACATTTTCAAATATTCATTTGCAAGAATTCTTGTACCTTAAAGTCCAAGTTTTTAGACCAGCACTCCCCAAAAAGGCTGTGCTAGAGAGCAGAAACGGAAGGCTTCTACCAACAGGTGGGCAGATGCAAATTGATTTTCAAGTGCCCTCCATCTTGGGTCTGTGGAGCCCAATGAAATCTAGTCTCATCACTTATTAAATTTAACTATTTCTACATTAGGGCAACACTGAAGACAACCATTTTCAAGTGAATTCGAAGTTTTTCCTTTTAAGTGAGTCCCCCTCACTCAGTCTGACATGGCAGTATAATGATCAGCTGACAATACCAGTGCAGTGCCAGTAGGGCAGGAGACATAAAAGAAGTTACACTGACTCAGCCTACATGAGGAAATCCCTCACCAGTGTGAGAGAAAACGGGGTTTGGACAGAAGTCCCACATCACTGGGTTCCCAGTGCACCCTTTGCCTCCCAAGTTACAACAGAGCTCTTTGGCCACTGCAACACACCCTCACTCCTCATCTTCCTCATCCTCTCCCAAATGACTGCCACTACCAACATTCCTGTAGAGAATGATCCAGATCTGCACGGCCTGACTCCTTCAGTTCCCTCTTCCTTATGGTATTGAGAAGCATGAAAAACTCACATGATTTGTTTCAGTGCCAAGCAGATTTTACTTCAAGTCAATGACAGGACTTTCCATGAGCTTCAAAGGACATGGCAAGTAGATCCTCTTTGTGCCAAGGTATATTCCAACGCTAGATTAAACTTAGCATTTCTTTCACAAGTTTATTTTCTCATCCCAGAACACAGGCAAACAATGAATTCTACGCTATTACATCACTCTTGTATTTTCTGTCAAGATACTTCAGTAAAACATTAGAGGTATTACCTTTCACCAAAAAGAATTGCAAAATAATACGTGGATGAAATTTCTTACCATGAAGATGTTAGTCTAAATGTTTTGATTGCATTATGTGAAATCCATAAAATGAAATTTCTACACTATAAAAGCATTTTTAGTAGATTACAAAACACTTAAGTAGCGGACATGACTAATTCAATAAAAGTCAATAGGAAACTGATATGATTACACATTGTCCATTTTTACTTCCGCTTCATTTATCATTTTCACTCAAAACACATGCCTGCATTTTCATGAAATTTCATTTATATAAGCAACATTATTCATGTTTCATGAATTTGACCAAGTTCAGAAACTAAAATTACTTGTAATCTACCTTATTGGGCTCCCATATTAAAGTTCTGACCCTGCTGGCCCCAGATAATAGAACAAACTCTGCTGTGAGGCAGGTTTTACTTAAGCTGAAATAAAGAATCTGTATTTTCCTTGTAATGCTGCAGCCACATGTCAAAGTAAATTATTTAAACAAGTAGTTCTGCTAGCAAATATATCCATGAAGTGCCAGATTGTGTATGAGAGCAGGAAGATAGCCCTGCTCCAAGGCCAGCCACAAGTGTCCCTCCTACACTCTCCTACAAGGCAGAGCAATTCACTATTGCAACCAAAGTCTGAAGTTATGAATGCATAAAGAACCATGTGATAAAAAAAAGAGCAATCTCCATAAACTGAATCCTGAAGTTCCTTATTTAATTTAAACTCAATCAAATTTCCCTTTCAATAATATTTAAATCTTGTTCACCATAGATCTCAAAGTACTTTACAAAGCAGTATAAGCCTTATTATCTCACTGAAGTTAAAAGGAGATTGTCCTGAGGAAGGAAAGAATAAGGATTTCAGGATTTGTCTCAATAAAAGGTATAAAAAACCTGCTAGAGTTAAACAGATCTATTACGTCACAGAAAAGCTAAAACTGTAATGTTTCTTTTTTTTTCCATTAAGTTTTCTTTATCAAATTAGTAAAAAGAGCATCACTACATCTTCTAATACATTGTAAACTAATATCAGAGCATTTACTTATTTAGTTCGTGGTTACAAGTTTGGGAACTCTTTCATGTACCAAGGAAAATTTTCAGATAGTTTTATTTATCATTTACAGAAGAGGTTAAAGGCACTTTACAAGACAGCAACATAGCAATTTTACCATCTGTCCATGTAGAAAAAGGATTTTTGGAGAGTACAGAGTACAATTGCAATGGTCTTTTCTAGTTCAGTTTAGCAGCTACAAACATAAAGCACTGCTGGATGCAGCCACTGTCCAGGAGTCCCTGTTGTGATGTCTGGATCACAACAGGGACACCTGGAAGACACCTGGAAAAGGTGGACACATATTTTCCCCTGGAATTTAAAAGGCAATCAATGTGTGGGACCACCAAGAGGGTTTTGGCCCTGTGACAAAGCTTGTCACAGCTAAGGAGCAGGGACATGAACCTCAGGTGCAAGAAAAAAATAATGTTCTTGGGAAAGGCCACTTGCTTTAGCAATTCCCAGCAGGGAGATAACCCTTGGGGAGGCCACTGAAACCAGGGGAGGTTAGGAACAAGAGCAGACCTTAAACACCAGCAGTATGGGAAGGACACTCCTTCCTCTAGGATCACTCCAGGCAAGAGGCCAGAGGAGATACACCCTCCAATATAAATTAAAGAACCACGGACTGAGCACTTATCTCCAGAGCATGGGTTGTGCTTACAGTGCCCAGGAATGGCTTTGGAAGCTCTGGCAGGCAAAGGACTGAAGACACAGAAGAACTTTAGTGGCAAAATCTCAGGTATCTACCAGACTTCAGACGCTTGATAGCTTGAAAGATTTAAAAGATCACGTAAATGAGGTGAAATTTAGACACCATTTGCTTGCCAGTTCCTGGAAGTACTTTTCTTTTTAAATCACATCCTTTCCATCTGTAATAGAAGGCAATTATATATTTGGACTTGAGATCATGTAATATTTTGAAAATTTGCAATATAAATATTTCTCACAGAGTTGTAATTTTCTTCAGGTGATCATAAGAGCTACAGCACATTCATCTGACTAACAATGCAGGAAGATATATACATATTTCAGGATTAATGATAGGGTGCTTAAAGCAGCTTGCAATAATACTCTGAGAAGAATAAGAGGTTGTCATTAAAAAAAAGGCAGAGGAAAATTTTGGGATTGCAAACTAGAATTATTCTGCATAGGTAGTTCTACTTGTTACTTCTTTAATATGATATAACTTTGCTGATGTGAATGAACAGAAAGGTATATTATCAGACATTGTTATGTTTATTGTCACTTAAGTGGCTCCTGATTGCTGGAGGTATTTTTATTAACTGGGCATAAAACCATGTATTTAACATGGGTGCATTTTTTGCCCATTTTCGCAGCATACTTTTTGCTAATGCAGCTAGAGGAAACTGTAAAATAAAATTTTCTATTTCTACAATGACAAGGTCACCAGTTCCAATTCAACATTGTTTAAAAAAAATAGATGGCATTAGAGCTTGAGAAATTTATTTAACATTCCCTAGCCTGCAGTCTAAGCCCCTTGTTACAGGCAAAAATGCCAGTGGTAACATACTCTAAAAGCCTCATCTCCTACAATTGAAAGGAATACAACATTTGTGTATCACTCACAGTGTGAGGTATTTATTTATAATGTTGCAAACTGTCAGCTCCTGTTTTATTTCCATTATATAGAGGATGTCAGGAACTGTCAGGAGGAAGAGCTTTACCAAGGGACAAGCCATGGAAAGGCAGAGGATTGGGTGGATGCTGCAGTGAACACGCACCGCTGGCCATGGGGGAGTTCTTGTGGGGCAGCCACAAGATTGAGCACAACCTCCTCCACTCAGGGTGCACAGGAGGTTGCTTGGATGAGAAAAAGGCAGAATTAAAACCTGTACATATAAAATATATCAGGGAAAATGTCATTCAAGGAAGGAAAATAAAAGCGTTTATACTAAAGAAAACCCCGAGCAAGAACAAGAAGAAAACAGCCGTGATTAAATTTAGACTGAGAATTAGTTGACTGTTTCTAACCATCTGAGAAGTGAAGTTGTAGAAACCTGCCTTACTATGAGTGCTGAGTTAATAACCTAACCCATCCTAATCCGTGAGGCTCAGCCTCTGAAAAAAACATTGTCTGCACATCTCCATGGAAGAGTGTCAGAGATACAAACTCACTGAGAACAACCAAGGACACGAGAAGCAGATCAGGAGCATTAGCACAGTTCTCCACCCACTGTTTGCTTTCTCGTCTGCACTGTGCTTCCTCTTTCCTCCACAGCATCACAGAGAACTTTATATAAATGGCTTTTGGAATCTGTTGGTCTCACTTTCTTCACACGTTTTTTGTCTCTTTCTTCACTCTTGCTATGCATTCCAAGCCATGCCCTTGGCTTTGTCCAGTCCACCTCTTTTCCCACAAAGACTATTCTCTTTGAATACTGCATTCCCTTTCATAATTTAACAGTCCTTTCCTCTCCCACACATCCTGGCACCCACAATTTTTATTCCCATCTGCTGCTTTATGCCTAGGATTGAAATATTTACCAGAAACATAGTAACTAGTGAACTAAATGAAGAAATGGAGCCCATTTTCCAGAGACAATATGTAGAGAGCAAACCAAATCATTTTGTTCATCTTCAGATAGATGCACTGATACCTCTAATCCATACTGGGAAGACAAAGAAGCCGCTTTTGGCAGGGATGAACAAAAGTATCTGAAGTGAAGCCCAAGACACAGCAGCTTTAAGACTATTTCTTTATGACCTAGAGATAGACGTTCATTGCAAGAAAGAAAACCCTGAAATTTTTCTCACTGCTTATTGACATTCCTATCAGTGTGTTCTTCTCAAACTCAGACCCATAGTCTCATATTCAACCAATGTTGTATAAAAAACCTGAAGAGTCCTTACTCACCAGGCTTTGTGGTTAAGAACGAACACTTCATCTTTCCTTCCTGCTTTATCACATCTCAGCACTTTTGTGCTCCCGAGATGAGATGACAGGTGACAGCAGGACAGAGTAGCAAAAGAATAATGGGCTGTGTTCAGGTGGCTGTTCTACACCAAGTTCTTCCACCAACATCTCCTCCTTCTCACTGCTTTCATAAGTGGCAACTGAGTAGAAGCAGACCTGGTCTTGGAAGTTCTGTTCATCCCATGTTTCTCCAAGGGACTTACTCCACGTCGCTGCACCCACATCTAAATACACAAATTTACTGACTGTATGATCAGAGAAATCTTAACCAGCCTGATACAGCTGTTACATCATGTCCCAGCCTGCCTGCTAGGGTGGAGAAACCATGCTTCACACAAACAATGAGGGAGAGGGAAACAGAAGTGGCACAGCAAAAGGGAAGAGGAGGATTCCTTCCTCACTTGCCAGCACATCTGAGCAGACCAAACACTGCCACGCTGAACCTGTGGGCTTACACAGACATTTTCTGGACAGGTCAGTCCATTTGGCTGAGAGTTACAGTAACTGTTAATTTTTCACTTTTTCCCACTGCTTTTGTGTTTCCCTTTTCCCCCAGACCTGCTTGTTCTGATGAGTGTCTGCCTACTGGGGAAAAAACACTCACTGATAGAGCTGTATAAAAATTAGGAATAATTATAACCATTATGTGCCTTTCCCAAAAATAGAAACCTTCAAGTTTTAAATTTCAAGAGGTCTCTTGCATCCAGATTTGCATTATTGGTCTACTCAATTAGGATAATAAACTTGTCATTAGCTTAACAAAGGAACCGCTGTAGATACCATTAATAATGCACTTGGTCTACGTTTACTTTTTACTTTTACTTTCCACAAAATGGAGTAGAGAAGCCACTTTGCTTTTTTACATGCTAATCACTTTCAAAACACCTGTATCCCCTTCGTCAACTGTGCATCTTTTATTAGTATTGGCGAATTGTATTTAAAGAGAATCCTCAAAAGTCCCAGATATGAAAGAACAATCAACATGTCAACTCACATATTAGTAAGAGACTATCACACATCAGATCTTTTCAATGTTTGTGATTCTATTGGGATAATATGGATTGAAATAGTATATCACAAACACAGAAAGGAAAGTCTCCAGTGACAACAGTACATCAATGATGTCAAAACACTGTCAAATAAAGCTATTATTCTTCCAGCTGATACTTTCACTTGCATAGTTTGCCTTTGTTATGTTGTAATTTCCCCTGTATTTTCATTGTTCACAATTCGAGCAATTATTAATTTTATACACGCGCGTCAGATCAGACATTAAACACAGGAATATTTTAAGCGTTTGGGAGTTATGCTGCTCATTACAGAACTGTCTTCCCTCTTAGGAAAGCCTTTCTTGCCTTACAGACTACCATAAATGTAACCTCGTTGTTTTTAAACACCACTGAGTTGAAAACTGAAAAAAAAAAAAAACAACTAATGAATGCACTCTGTAGTTGAAGACATTCAATTTGAACACAGTTTATTTCATGGTTCACTATAACAGTGGGCAAGACTATTTTAATCAGGAAAGAATTTTGTAAAGCCCTCTCTGAGCACAAAAAGACAAGACTTTCCTGGAAAGATTTAGCAAAGCCACCCCAAAAAAACCAAGATATAAATGCTTTTTAAATGTTCTCATCAGCCTGTGCAGGTTTTGAAGTTATAGTATGCCTTAAAAGTAGGTTATTGCATGTTAATGTACATAATTTTTTTTTAAATATCTTTCTTGCTAAAAAAATATAGATAAGCAGCAATCAAGTGACACTCTTCCAAATTTACTATCCATTATCTGTGCAACTTTGAGTGAACAGAACCCCCAGCTGTAAATACAACATCTGTGGAAAGAAAATATATTGTCCAACTTCGTAAAGTACTATGATATGCTGGATAAAAAGCAATTTCTCTTATACAAAAATTATCAGCCCTACAACAAAACCAGTACAAATGATATTAAAACGCTAAGCACACTCAGTAGGAAAATATGACAAATACTGCAACCAAGCACCATGTTTAGTGTTACATCCTTCCTCCTGTCTCTCTTCTGTGCTGTTTTGTGGAAATGTTTATTTTTTGTCAATTCTTGGGGGGGAAAACCCCAAAAATATCAAAATGTCTTGCACTTCTTACTTATGGGAAGAAGTAACTCAGTGTCCTGTCCCACAGTACTCATATATGCAAGTCTAGGAGTAGAGCAATTAAACACAGATAGATATCTCTTTAAGCTCCAGTCACAGCTGACATCCCTGAAGACCTAAATCCCTTCAAACACATGGATTTTTCCAGCTGAAAGAGAGGATATTATAAATAGCTGCAAAGAGACAATTCAATAATTACATTACAGTTTCACCCAGTCTAAAAATATTCATAAAGCAGAGGTTTTTAGCAAGTTTTTGGAGTGTAGAAATATGACTGTGGACCCAGGATTATATATCTGCTTTGAGTATGAAAGAGCCACAAAACTTTCCTCTGCTTCTACTACATAGACACATGTAACAAAACACAAAATATAGTACAGCTTGTTGCATATATCTCTGTAATGGCAAAATGGAAACATTGATTCTTTCTCCTTTAATCTCTGTACTTCTTTTTGAAGATAGCATTGGGCTGATTTCTGCCTTTTTTTTTTTTTTCCCCTAAATGAAGAAAATAATACCTTTGCCACATTCTGTCAATGATTCTGTCATTTTGCAACCTGCCCACAGAAAACCTGTCTCCATAGTCCTTCTTTCATCTGTTTAGCATCACTTCTTCAGAAGAAGCAACTGCACTCGTAGCTGTACCAAAAAACAGATTTTGGGCTAAAGCCTGAGATTACAGGTAAATATGATCTGTCTGGGGAGGTGATGCTGCCCTCAGGGCTGCCTCTGGCAGCCAAAAAATAATAAATCAGAGGGTTGGACTCAAATACTGAGAGGGCAGTTCACTTCCCAGGATCTAGTAAGCAGAACGATCAGGCTCAGATCTTATGACTTGTGACTACAGAAAGCCATTATTTATTGATAGGATTGTTATTATAATAGGTTCCTAATAATAGCTGGCATGGGGCACGCATGTGGTGCTTGTGCTGAGAGGATTGTTAAATAAGTCTACAGAGAATGTGGAGGTTTGAGGTAATGCAGTCAAAACAGAAGTAATATTGTTACATTGGAATAAGAGGTGCCTGCTTCAGCCTTTGCCCTGGGACAGCAGTGGGGGAGTCAGGAATTCTGTGTTTCACATGATTAAATTAACCCACTTAATGATTTCAAACAACTCTGATTCCAGCTGCGGGAGGAGGCACAAAGAGCACATCCCTGGGGCTGCTCTGGTGACAGTGGTTCTGTAAAACAGATTCTGAAGAAAGAGTTGGCATCTCTTATTCAGCCAAGTGGGGTACCTGGGTGGGACACTAGCAAGCTTTTGACCCCCAAAACACTTCCATGCTTAATATTTCGTTTATTCCCTTCTAAACTAACTTTGTTGGTACATCTGTTTTAAAACAAACAAACAAACCTACTCAAACCACTACTGCTCACAATCCCTAACCTGCTTTAAAGATGGATTCTCCATGTCAAATGAGACTTTAACAGGACCCTAACACAGCTGAATAAGGCACATCTCAAATCCTTCTCTCAACATCTCCTCCAACTTTCATGCACTGAAAACAAACTTTGGTTTGGAGTGAAGTTACAAAAAATGGCCAAATTTTTTTTTTCTTCTAGGAAGCAGTTTCAATAAATTGGAAATGTAAGAAATATTATCATATTTTGAAAACATACTTCCTAAGTCTGTAGTCTGGTCAGATAAAACTTTCTTTTAGAGTGGAGACTTCTAAAAAATGTTCACTTTTAAGTCCATTTAGTTTGCATTTAAATCAGATTAATCAGAAAGGCATACTACTGTATATTTATTTGGTTCAGTCATTGCAGGCTGACTTTATTTGGGAAGTGTTATTTACATCTTGCTGAGACTAACACATTTATATTTAATGAAAATAATTTTCACCAAGTATTTTTTCCTCCTATGATCACTCTCAATAGTAATTTCCTGTTGTTATTCTCCTCTCCTTAATCTAAATTCTGTTCAACTTGCTTAAGTAAGTAGTAATTTGTCCTTCTGTGCATGATGGTCATGGTCTCTCATCACACTTACAATAGTTTTTCCACTATAATGGCAAATTCTTTTGTGAGAAGAAGAGCTCCTCTTGATGATGATGACTAAATTATGTGTGTATCAGAAAATGTGGCTCAGATTAAAAATGGAGCTGAGTGGACATTTTATGCCTCTTGGCCATCAGAGCTTGGAGGGGAGAAAAAAAGGCAGAAAGAAGACCTAGGGAAAGACTTCTGAAAGAGCCTTGTAAACTACAGCCACTCACCCAAACTTCCCATGTGAATTGTTTATGCTGCACTGGGAATTGTAGAGTGGGCAGAAAAGGGCAAGGCAGATCTAACACTGGGCTTGGTGTTTATATTCCATCAGTTCAGGGACCAATAGAATGTGGCTACAGAAGGAGGCTACAAAGATTAAATGTGCTGTGGAGCTTCACCCAAGTTGTTTGGCATGTTCCACACTCATCTGCACAGTGCTGCAGTCCAGGAGTTCTGGTCACTCCAAAAGGAATTATTTCTTGGTAGACAAGTGTGTTTCTGTAGGGTGAAGCTCCATTCAGCACTTGTCTCCAAAGCATATAGAATCTTATTATAATCCATGTGACCTGTTTCTATTTTAATTCACCAAACTGACACTGATAATTCCAACTAAAGTTTTACAGTCAACCACAGGAAGTACTGCGTGGGATGATTTCTTTCTCTTTGTTTTTGTGGGGTGTTTTGGTTTTTGGTTTTGGGTGTTTTTTTGTGTTTTTTTTGTTTGTTTGTTTGTTTGTTTTTTGTTTTTGTTTTTTTTGTCTATCTCTGCATATTATAAAAGCAGGAATTAAGCTTGAACCAATGCAAGACAGTGTTTCAGAAATACACTGTATATCCTTAAGACATAGGCAAAGCTGGCAGCAACTGTTAAATTGTCACAGTTGATTTCTTAGATACTAGAATATGGTGTTTTGAGAAGGATGACACTGGGACAGTAGGATTTTATTTAAAATATTTGGTTTATAAGCACAGGTAAAAGATAAAGTCAATCTGGTATGATAGGAACTCATGTAGTAACCTGCACCAGAAGCAAAAGGATCAACTTGTGATCTCAGGCTATTCTACAATGTATATCTGTCAGATAGTTTTAAAAATATATTTTTAAGAAGAATCAAAAGACTGGTTGATTTCTCATGTGATTTAGTACCTTTTCTGTGTGACACTTAAGGGAGAGCCAACAGCTGCATGCGTCCCAGACTGAGTGTGTGAAATGACCTTTCAAAAATCATTTTGCCACGGAATGGCTCAGCTCCCCATCTGTAAGGTGGCAATAATATTTCTTATGACATTTCTCATACCTAAAAACCTTCAAGATCTACTCACAAGAAGTGTTCACATTAGAACATGTCAGTTAATAGGCAACAACAACAGTATATAGCTTTAGGCAATAAACAAGATTCTTAAAAATGTGTAATTAAATGAGAAATAAACACCCCATCCTGCTCAGCACTTGTTCAGACCCACCAGCAATAAGATGTCTAGTTTTGATCCTCCCCAGGTCACGACAGACACTGAAAACTGCCAGTGATCCAACAGGAGGCCATCACAATGATTAAGATGTTGCAGAACTTAAAATACAAAGAATCATTGGGGGTCTTGGATTCATTCAGCTTAGAAGGCTGAGAGCAGGGAGTACAAACACTGGCAGTCAAAAATTGCAGCTACCCCGGGCAAGAGCCATGCCCTGACAGACCTTAGTTCTGTTGAAAAGTATTCCTATAAAAGCCTACACAGTTTGTCTTGCTCTGGAGCATTACAAATGTAAGAAATGCAAGAAAGACCTTATGACATTTGAATAGCCAATTCCATCGATCCAGTGCAGGCACAAAGATCAAACCCTTGACTGCCCACTCCAGACTCTGTGAGAAATGTTTGCCAATAGGACTTGCCAATGCACTTCTAAAGCAGAGGAGATGAATCACAGATATTGTTATTCTGTGGGAAAACACAGCAGCTCCCCAGACAAATCACCCCTTTGCATTAAGGAGCTGATGTGACACTTCCTTGCTTGCTCATGCAAAGCACTGCTGTGCTGGTGTCTGTCATTAAATGGATGCTTCAACCAGCAATGGCCAGGAGCTTTCTCCATTGCTCTGTCACACAGCAAAGACTGAACCTCTTCTCACAGGAAACCCATCTGGGGAACATCCCTTGAGTTGGTTTGTTGGGATGGATATTCTGCTACTGGATAAGGGAATCTTAGTGGCAATAAAAAAATAATAAAAATAATAAAAAAAAAAAAATTTAAAAAAAAAAAAGGTAAAAAACAGAAGTGATCCTCAAAGATGGTAAACTAAGTAGAATTCTGATATCTGGGCAGCTCTTAACAAAATCAGCAAATTATCTGATTAATAAACAGGCAGAGGTAAACTCTGCTAAGTACAGTCACCTCTGAGCTGGAACACCATGACTACTCCTTCCATGAATACGGAGAATACAGGCACAGAATGAGGACAGACATCATTATCCATGTTTGTTCTTCATAGATTGGATGGGAATATCTGGTGATTATAATACAGCACATGAATTTTTTGTCTGTGCAAAATTTAATGCGCTCTTTAATTTAAAGAGAATTTTTAAATAATTTAAATATTAAATCTCTATAAAAGAGATGAGAACTAAAGGAAAATGAGCACCAACAATTGCTTACCAGAGAACCAACAATAATGCTCTCCACGTAGGGGTAACATGGAAATTACAATAACAAAACGATAACTAAAAACTTTTATCATGCACATCATTGGTAATGTTGTCAGAAAATCAATTCAGACAATTTTAAGCCTCATATTGAACTCATTACTTTTCAAAAATATTTCAGATAATCCAAAATGCTTGTCCATGCCAGGAATTTACTCACAGCTGCATAACATGTTGGTGGGGACAATTTCCTTAAGTGCAGGAAAGGATAAAAAGGAATGCAGTTGTAGATGTAATGGGCACAGGAAAAGAAAACCTATATATGTGGTTGCATTAGATAGCCAGATAGATATATTTCTGCTCAATTATCCTGACTATGCACAATGCTAGCAGCTTTGAAACTATTTGAAACTTCATTACGTGTTTCAGTGTCACTACTGTTTCATTCACTGCTGTATCCATGATGAAGTAAAAACACTAAACCTTTCCAAGAGTGGATTCTGGAAACCATCCAGTTATTAATTTTATTAGGAAAACAGAGAAAAAAGAAACTAAATGCAGATAACAAATGTTGTGAAGCACATAACAGTGACCACAAATATTTTTGACGTTGATTTAACAGAAGTTGGTGATCTTACCAGATAGGAGATAAAGAGAAGCAATAATCATGTTTAACTAGTGTTTGGCACCTCCACATCTAGAGGTCATTTACTCATGTATATTCTAATTTTGTGAGCAGAGAAAATCTGTACAGGTTTCAGAGATGATCAGTACAGGCTGTATTGCCTTTTGTGAAAAGGAAAGAAATGAAATAAAAGCAAGTTTGATATGCATTAAAGAAGGAATATCTTCCTGTATTGTCTCAGGTGAGGTAAGACTTATCTGCAAACAGAAATAAGATCTTAATATCTGGTTTAAATTATGCTACATGGAGATGAAGAAAATACTTATCTGCACTTAAGGCAGGACTTTGAAGTACACTGGAATGTTGGTCTACTACTGAACTATTGGAAAAAATGTGTGGATAATCTTTCCTAGGAATGCAACCACAGGGGCTCAAATTTGCTCTACCCTTCTTGACAAGTCAAATAAAAAAATAAGCTTTCCCTTTGCATAGATTTCTAGGCAAAACAGAAAAGTAACTCAATTGAGATATGCAGTTGTGTGCCTACAAAATGCAGCTGGTTAAGGAACATTTCTGTGTTTACTCCTACGTTAACATTTATACCACAGGTTATTCACATTTACCTTCTACCTGGGACTCAGGCATGACGTAAAGGATGCATCCTGTACTTGCCATTTTGTATTCAAGAGGAGTTGCTGCGGTCTAGGCATCCTAGACAGCAAGCAAGCTTGCATTCACAAGCTATATTTATCTTTAAGCATGACACAAAACTGATTAAAAACAAAACAACTGATGGGGGAAAAAAACAAAACCAAAACAGAATGAAATCAGTTGATGTTGATATCAACTCCCATAAGTGAAACAAGATGATTGTAAAAGCGAGCGCTTAACATTCCTAAGCCTTGCTGTAAAAAGTAAAAACACAGTGCTACAATTAATCAAATATACTAAATATATTAAAATTTTATACTAAAATTGAAATTTTAATACCTTTTTAATATATTAAAATATATTAAA
>VWYO01019073.1:0-27776 GCA_013400275.1 Rhadina sibilatrix
ATTGGTTCATTTCTCCTTTTTACTCTACAGCATTGGTCCATTTTCAATCTATCCCCTGATTGGTTCATTTCTCCTTTTAACCCTACCTGATTGGCTCATTTTCAATCTTCCCCCTGATTGGTTCATTTCTGAATCCTCAACCCCATTGGCCAGGTTGTATAACCCCCACCTATCTAAGTCCCTGCTCTCTCTGGTTCTTCGCCCCTGGACCCCTTTGAGGAAGCAGAGGTTCTGAGGAACCTCCAGACAAAGACCCCGTCTCTCCTTTCATGTCAACCTGAAGGCTCAGCTCACAACCGAGCTGAAATCATTAAGCTGAGCTGAAATCACTAGGCTGAGCTGAAATCAATCACTAGGCTGAGCTGAAATCACTAGGCAGTTGCAGATGTGCCTGTGTGACCAGGTGTGTCCTTTTCAGGACACTTCTCTGGAGATATTGTGGCACTGACCACCACTGCTCGCTGTGACAACTCCTCTGCAATGTTGTCTGTGTTGAAGATGCCTGGGGCACAGCTGACTTCAAACCAAGTTGACTATCCAGCCCAAGTGTGAGCTGTATTTTGATATTTATGACCAGCTGAAAAAGGGAAATATTTCCCTACACCTGATTGACCACAAAGACAGGCATCATACAAATTGCCAGATGACTGCACGGTGATGTATGACTCCAGATGAAAATGATCAGTTTTATTCTTTGCAAATTGAAAAAGAGTGGAAAGAACCACAGAAACCCTAGAAGAGCTCAGCCAGGTGGTGAGACAGGGCTGTGCTCAGCCTGGGGATTCAGACATTTGCTCCATGGCTCAGCTCAACACCTGCACACACAGGTGGCCACTGTTTGGAGGTGCAAGCTTGAACATTGTGAAGGACCAGAGCTGAGGGCTCAGAAGCAACCTCAGAGGGAAGTTATAAGGAACTTGTTTCTCTTTCTTAACACATGATTGAAGTAGTCTGCAAGACTAACAGGGTTGGAGCTAGTTCTAATGGAATTTTTTTGTCTAAAAAAAAAAAAATCACCAAACATCAAATTATCTCAATGTATCTCAAATACTATAAAATAATTATGAATTTCCCCTTGAATTCTATGCAGATGCTCTAGAGATTATGATGGAGAATGGCAGCTGGAGAGGTTTTCAGTAATCAGAACTGTTTGTAAATCATTAGGCATGAAACCACTGACAGTAAATAGTGCAGATTAATGTAAGTCTGTGCAGACTGTAGTGTTGGTTTCATTGCTCTTCCAGTTACATCCAAAGGATTTTTGAACAGTTGGAAGTTAAGTGGGGTTTTCAAAAGATACAGTAGTTAGCATAATGTTGTTCTACATCTGCTTACACTTGACATAAAATCTCATGAACAGTCATTTTTGTTGGGAAACTTTTACCACACTTCAGATGTAAATATTATTTTTTCACAGTGGCATAATATTTATATCTGCATATATAAATACATTCATGTATTATATTGATTTTGTTTTTAAAGCAAGAATTTATATTTACTTTCATAACACAACAGGAGATTTTCTCAATATACTATTTTATTCATTCAGGGAGCAGTTTCCCATGTTTTTTCTGTAGGACCCTCTTCTCATTTCTTTAAGAAACCTGCATGACTGAAGTATTGCACCTTATCCCCTCCTCCTGCAAGCCAGAAGTTTCACCCTTCCCATGCTTTTGGGCCTGAAAGTTGTCCTTGGTCTTCAGCAAGAAAAGGATTTGTTCTGTCTCCTTGCTCCTCCTCTGAAGGGAGCTGAGTGGCACTGAATGTGAGGCTCAGAACTACACCCCTGGGCAGCACAGAATCTGAAAAACATGAAAGCTCAAACTTAAAGCAGCAAGGTCACTCTCAGCTACATCATGAAGTGACCAGAGAAGCCATCTAGCTGTCTTCCAGCTTGATCTTCAGCTCTGTTTTGACAAGGGAGGGTGATTTCACACCACAGTGTGTTCCCGTCAGAAATACTTGCTCACACAGCCAGCATGACACAGAGCAGTGAGCTGCTGGGGAAGGACTAAACACCTTTTACTCTCTCACAGCAAAGTGCTTTACATCTGCAACTGCTGTGTAGGAGGTGTGTATCACCAAATGGCCAGGTGGTTCCTGCAAGGGGATGTCGTATCCTGCATCTCCACAAGGAGCCCTGCCTGAATGGAGATCACAAAGATGCAGATGGCACAGCATTTTGCACAGGCAGACCCCATGGAGGGTGCACTGTTTAGCTGACCACGTGTCCCTGAAGACAGCTACCAGGACCACTCCCCTCTCTTGGCCACAACAGTTCTCCTTAAGACCCCTCTTGCCTTCACGACTGCAAGAGCCAGATAAATGCCATGAGCCTGGGCTGGTGTGGGGACTGAGAAACACCTAAGGTGCTTCTCCTCTCCTTCACTCCTCCAGAAGCACTCAGAGTAGCAACAACAGCTTGGAAAGCCTTAATTTGCAGGGCTGCAGCAGGCACCAAGTGGCTGGATGGAATTGGCGTGGAAAAATGAGGCTTTGACAGAGAACATGAGCCTAGACCTGCAGAGTCCAGGGAAATGAAGGGAAAACACACTAAGAATTTAGCACATGGAAGGAGCTATGGGATGGGGAAGTGGGAGGTGTCTGGCCTGTGGAATGAAATGAAAAGAGATGGGGTTTTATGCTACAAAGGAAAGGATTAGATCAGTGTGGAAAGAAACTGCTCTGCTGAATTGTTCTGCCTACCTCATTCCAGGAATATTTTTTCTGAACTTGCTAGGAAATGTCTCTTGAAGTCTTTTTAAAACTGCGTGTTTTCCCAGTGATAAGCCTACAGTCATGGAGTTAAGCTATGTTAAACTTCTATGTTTCAAGCCAGCTCAGTGGTTTTTTGCCTCATAAATGTCAAAAGTGCTGGTCTTTCACTGACACCTGTGGATATAAGGCAGAATTGCACTCAGGCCTTTATACTCTGAAACTCAGGAGTTTGGGCTCCCAAACTTCCTGGAAAAGAATATTTTCCCTCAGCCTTTTGCCTGCAGGGTCAGTAAAAATCTTCAAGATACTGCTGCAGTGATATACATGCTAACGTGTGAGATCAAGGTTTCTCACTTTCCTGGGGCAGAATTATCCATGCAAAGTGATTTAGATATTTTGCCTTCTTCTGCAAAAGCTAACCATGTGCTAGCTGCACATCTAACCATGTGTTTTACAAGATCAGGAACAGGGAAAAGCAGGATGCCTTGAAGTTAAAACAGACAGGCATGAGGCATCACTGCCCATCCAGAAGCTGCTGATGGTTTTGCCTCACGAGGAGAACAGTGGGATGGGGAGTGGGGACAGTACCTGTTTCACACTCTGCATTGCTAGTCCAGTTAAAAGTGCTGCTGAAATAATAACAACACTGCTAACAGCCAATCCTAGACCTCCTGAGGTTAACACAGGTTCACATTTAGCATGGGCTGAAGCATAGTTTTAATCATCTACCTTTACATGCAGGGTAAACTTATAAATGTTTGTTTTGCTGGTAATTACAGGTGCTGCTTGTATTAAAACTTATACATGAAGCTAGGATAAATTGACCTCAAACTGAGATTATTTCAATGTCTAAGATGCATATTTTTGATAAGGCCAGTGCCATGTGCTTGGAGGAATGTGGTAGGAATTAACTTACAAGCAAAATAACAGAATCCTTATAAGAGAGAAAGGCAAGGAAGGCAAGGCAAGGCAAGGCAAGGCAAGGCAAGGCAAGGCAAGGCAAGGCAAGGCAAGGCAAGGACCATCTCTCACCATCCTGACACTTCCACCAATGAGGCCAGTGCCTCATGAGTAAGGGAGTGGGGGCATTCATCACCAATGCAATACATCACCACTTGCAGTTTGCTGTGATATACAGCACATGCTCATTAGAAAACACTTTTTGTTTCCTCACCTTTGTCCTCTGTGATTTTCTTGACTGTCTTGATAAAACAGCAGCGCTTGCAAGGAGGTAATTTTTGTCCCTGACACAAAGCTGTCCACTAACATTAACTCCAGCTGAAGCCAAACCTAGGAAGAGTGTGGCAATCGTGTGACAATCATTTGTGGTTGTATGGCTTAACTGCAAGGGTACCTTTCCCAATTGCAGAAGCACCCTCTTCCCCAACCTTCTTGCACAGATTTGTGTGCTTTGCAGCAGCTTTGATTTGCAAACCCTTTATTGCAAATGGGTTTTGAAAGAACTGTGGCATATTGTGAGGCTTCTGCTATATGCTGAATAAACCAACTTTTCAAAATCATTTTCTCTGTGACATTTGTGGTGTTTTGGAAATAAGCAGTGTCTGATCTACAGCATTACTAGGGATAAGATAAAAGAAAGCCACAGGGTTTTTTGTTTTCGGTTTTGGTTTTGTTTTTGTTTTTGTTTTGTTTTGTTTTGTTTTCATTGCTGTAGCATCTTCTTGAGACCAATAAAGTTTGAACAAAAAGGTTTGGTTAATGCTGGGGCCTTGCTACCATACCAACAGAGAAATGTGCACTCTCATGGCTTTCAAGAAATGAGGATCTGTGAGCAGCCCTCTGGCAAGGAAAGCTTGGGATAGAGAGAACCTCTTGGTAATAGAACATCTGTTTGCAACAGACCTTGTCACACACTGTGGTGGCTTTTTGGTATGCTTTAAACCTTTTTCAAGACCTTGAAATAGATATGGACCCCTCTCTGGGGAACTCTTCCTATTTGGCAGTGTTGTCACCCTCCTCTGCATGCTGTCCCAGTGTTATATCAGTAACTCCCACTGAATGGCAGTAGCAGGCTGTGCCTGTAGTTCTGGCACCACTAAAATGTCAGGTATTAAATGAAGCGTGCACAACACCACCATTTAAATGTTGCACTGCTCTGAGCTAATCTGAACTTTATAAATACGTGTTGTATTTACAGTTCTGTGGTTAGATTGAAGTAACCTATTGCCATAATGATGGTACACACCCTGTACATTCATTATGATGGAAACAACAGATGAATGCCATGAGCTTGGAGAAGGCACAGTTATATCAGAAAGTGACAGCTTTCTCCTTAATAAAGGCTATTACATGTGGCATTACAAGTCTATGCTATGGTGACCAGAATTAATTTCTTCATATCTGTGGTTTATATATAATATCTCTGCACAGTTGTGGTGTGGTCCTAGTACACACTTCATACATTTCTTGGCAAAGAGTTCTCTTCCAAAGTGAGGAGAATAACCCATAGTTAGAGAGGCAGCAAATGCAGTAATAATATTCCTTGATTAAGGTTTCAAATGGATGTCAATAGATACAGGGATCTGTGGTTTATAGCTTAACAAAAAGGCATTCCTCAATCCTTTTTGTCATCTGTATGGACACAGAGTTGATGAAAGCAATACTTCCCTTGTGTTTTTGTGGTCATTTGTGCTCAATGCAGAAAAATATCTCTGTCTTTCCAGCCCTTATTTGTTGGAATCAAAATGAGGGGCCAGAGTTCACCACCTGTGGTTACCAAAGAACCACAGAATGGCTTGGGTTAAAAGTGACCTTAAGGATAATCTGTTTCAATACCCTGCCATAGGCAGGGACACCTCCCACTAAACCAGGTGGCAGAAAGCCCCATCTAACCTGGTATGGTTATGCTAAAGAATTTCTGTGCAGTACCCCACTGTTATCACTAGTGCCCTCTTGGAGTGCTCAGTTTTCTCACTCAGCTTAAATGATACCGTGAGGTGGGGGAGCTTATCACTAAGATACCTCTGCTCAGATTGCTATCAAAACATCAAAGATCAAACAGGACTTCATTGCACCAAATACTTACTCCTCTTTAACTCTCCACTGTCCTCTGTAAAACACATTGCTAGCTAAAGGATGCCAGTGGCATCCTGGCCTGTAGCAGCAAGAGTGTGGCCAGCAGGAGCAGGGCAGGGATTGTCCCCCTGTGCTGGGCACTGCTGAGGCTGCACCTCAAATCCTGTGTCCAGTTCTGGGCCTCTCACTCCAAGCAGAACATTGAGGTGATGAAACAAGACCAGAGAAGGACAAGGGAGCAGGGAAAGATCTGGAACACCAGTCCTGTCAGGAGGGCTGCGGGAACTGGGTGTGTTCAGCCTGGAGAAAAGGAGGCTCAGAGGAACCTTACCACTGTCTACAGCTGCCTGAAAGGAGATTGTATAATGTGGGGGTTGGTGTCTTCTCCCAGGTAACAAGTGACAGGACTAGAAGAAATGGCCTTAATCTGTGCCAGGGAAGGTTTAGATTGGATATTAGGAAAAATTTCTACATAGAATGGGCTGTCAAGCATTGGAACAGGGTGCCTGGGAAGTGGTTGGGTCACTCTGCCCAGAGTTATTTGAAGGACATGCAGATGTGGCACCTAGGGAAATGATCCAGTGGTGGACCTGGCAGTGCTGGCTTAATGGTTGGACTTGCTGATCTTAAAGTTTTTTTCCAACATAAATGATTCTGTGGTTCTAGAGAGATACACTTTTTGTAACAGAACCACCCCATTCAGCGTCTCCAAATCCTTTACTTGGACTTAAAGTAATAAAGCTATATGGAATTAATTTTACATCTGACAAGTTCTGAAGAAGACAAAGGGAACCTTAAGCCTAGCTTGAATGGGACCACACTGAAACTGCAGCTCATCACTTCTGGAAGATACCCAAACCAGCAGTGCTGCTGTTTCACAAGCAGCTAGCTTGCATGTTAGAGGTGGTTGTTGCTGAAGGGATGGCTACCAGCAGCACTTAGGCCCATGGAAATTAATGCTAAATTTTGGAATACATCTAATAAGTGTCCCTTTAAATTCACTCTTGAATGTCTCCTGGTTAGTATGGCTACATAAATGGCTGCCTCAATTTAATTTTTGAATTGTAACTGTAAACTGAATAATTGCTAGAAGCATGTAATGCATAGAAGTGTCACTGATGTGTGGTTGATACACATGAAAAAAATATGGAGTTGCTGGTATTTCTGCTGCTACTAAATTAAGTAACAACACATTTTCTTGCAGCTATTAATGTAAAATGTAATGTTTTGGGTGTCTTTTTTTTTGTGCTCTTTTCTAAAGCACAGTTAAGGAATTCAATTTTAATGCTGGTTGCTCAATAAAGTCTGCATAGAATATGAACTGAATAGTTTAACAGAAAGCTGATTTTTCACCATATCCAGGACTTGACTGATGATTAGGAAAACAAAGAAAATGCAGCATAATATGCTCCAGATACTTCAGTCCATAAAGAGCTGTCACAGTTAATTACTATGCATATTTCATACAGCTAGACTGTAATTACTGTTTTCTGACCTGAGCATCTTTGTGTGCAGCTCACTGAAATATCTGCCTTACAGGTTCTAGCTGTCCAGGGGAAATGATAAGGGGATGTGAATTTCCCCTGAATATCACTGTTGAGAAGGCCTTAGTTCCATTACAGGGCTGAGTGGCACAGCTTCAGAACAAACACTATCTGCACTTTGTCAGAATCCTGGGCACTGAGAACATTAGACTTCCTGTGCTGACAGGCACTGACCCCCAAGAAAACTCTGCATTTGACCTGAGGCCTTGGAAAAGGCTTCCAAAATTGAGTGATGGCACTGGGGTTGTGGGTGTGTAGTTTGAATAGAAGTGTGTGATATCACAGGGTGAAAAATTTAGAGTTTAAAGTTTTGGAATATAGTAATATATATAAAGGAATGGTTTTATATATATGGAGGTTTTAGGGCATAAACTAAGTCCTTCTCTTTCACCTCCTTCTCCATGGGTCTGGGTGGTGTCTTGTAATTGGGTAGAAAAATCTGCATTGCAGATCATTGGTGGTTGGTTACTGGGTTAAAAGTAAAAATAATTCAAGTGTTATTTCTTAATTGGACTGTTTATCCTTAAAAGGCCATGTAGAGAAAGAGATAGGAGCCATTTTTTAGTT
The DNA here is from genome assembly GCA_013400275.1 of Rhadina sibilatrix. NCBI lineage: Eukaryota > Metazoa > Chordata > Aves > Passeriformes > Phylloscopidae > Rhadina > Rhadina sibilatrix. The sequence continues at coordinate 7,866 of VWYO01019073.1, forward strand.
AGTTAGCTGGAAGTGCTGTAGCACTCACAACTTGTGAGACTGTAACATGGAATAAGAATTAATAAACATCTGAGCACAAACACAAAACACTGTCCCGCGCATTTAATCCCGGCTCTGGCAGAGGAGAAGATAAAAAAGCAAACAGGACTTCTTGTCATGGCAACTTTGTAAAGGGAGTGGAGGCTGTGGAAATGGAAGACCAACAGGAATAACCAGGGACAGTGGCATGTGAGCCTGAGAAGAAGGGCTCCTTGATTTCTGCAGAGTGAAAAACACAGCTTACAGCAGTGTCTCTGATGAGGGGCTACAACAGGGCCATGAAGGAGAGGGTCATTAATGGGGGGCTTGAAAGGGGAGAAGGCAGAGGTAGTTGAGCAGGAAACAGGTATTATGGCAACCATAACAGTTTCAGCAATGTGCATGTGAGTTTCTGAAGCTGAATAAAGGGGAAAGAAGGAGAAGCAAAGCCAGAGAGCATGAAGGTAGCAGAGGTCTCTGCCCTCAGCCCCAGACAGAGCTCTGACCACAATGAAAGCAAGAAGCAAGCTTAGCTCCTGGGTAGTTACAGTTTGAAGATGGTGTTTTTCTTCCTTGAAATCTCTAATGCAGTCATCAAGACGTTGTTGTTTTTTTTTTAAATAAAAGTTCCTTCCACACTTAAAAAAAAAAACAACAAACCCAGAGCAAACAGTTCTGTTTTTTTCTTACCCCTGGCCACCATCTGTGTTGACCAAAAAGCTGACAGCAAAGATACTGAGCCCTGCCCTCTCCAGGAGCTGCTGATGTGCCTCTGCCACAGAGTTTGGGCACATGCTGATGGGACATCACACCAAAGCACAGGTGATGCTCATTTCAGTGCATGTCAGAGGAAACTACAGTGGGGAAATTGGAAGGAGTTGTTGGGAGCCACAAAAGACTTTGGATTGAAGAGCACCAGGGGTCTGTGGTCAAATCCCTGCTGAACACCAGCCATGGGTTTCTCCAGACATTTCCACTGATGGATATAGGTATTTCACAGCCTCATCAAGCAACTTGCCCCTGTGTTGACCAAAGTGCTGTAATAAGGGCCAGTTAGGGGAAAAGCAGAAATTTCAGCTGCTGCAAATCTTAGGATACAGAGAAATCTCAAGTGCAAAGTGAAGTCAAATTCTAACTGGACCTGTAACTCCACGAGGTTTTGAGACCAGAATTTAGAATCTGGCCTAATTCTTGTTCTGATTTTTCTCAAGACCTCTGCATGGCTTAAGAAAAAAAATATTAACACATGAGCATGTCTGTTTGTTACATAAGTGGGTGCTTACACCAGAAAACATGAGTAGATGGTGATGTTGGAAAACGAACATTTTTGAAAGATTATAGAGTCATAGAATCCCAGGAACAGGTCAGGTTGGGACAGACCACAGTGGTCATCTGGTCCAACCTCCCTGCTCAAGAAGGGCCTCCCAGGGTGCAGGACACATGATTGTGTCCAGAGAGTTTTGGAATATCCTCAGTGATGGAGACTTCACAGCCTCTCTGGTCAATCAGTTCCAGTGTTTGGTCACTTGCACAATGAAGTTCTTTCTCACATTCAGCTGGAACTTCCTGTCCATCTGTTTCTGCCTGCTGCCTCTTGTCACCTCAGGCCCATCGCCTCTCAGAAGAGCCTGGATCCATCCTCTTGCCTCCCACACTTCAGATACTTATTGACCTTGATGATGTCCCCTCTCAAACATCTCTTCTTGAGGCTGAGCAGGCCCAGTTCCCTCAGCTTTTTCTCCCAAGACAGATGTTTACATTCTTTAATCATCTTTGTAGTCCTTCACTCCAGGAGCTCCATGTCTTTCTTGTCCTGAGGAGCCCAGAGCTGGACACAGCACTCCAGATGAGGCCTCACCAGGGCTAAAGAGGGGAGCAGGATCACCTCCCTCAACCTGCTGGCAATGCCCTTCCTAAAGGCTCCCAGGACACCACTGCCCTCTTGGGCACAAGCACACACTGTGGTTACCTACAGTGCTGTCTGTGCTGCACAGTTGTGTGGTGGGCACCATTACCACCCATCTGTGCTTTAAAACACGGCTCAAGGAAAAGAAGGAGCTGCAGAAGATATGAGATGAAATAATCCCCATTTTGAAAAGCCTGCTGATACCTAGTTTTGCCTCTCATAGGGCATAGATGTACGCTATTGTCATTCCAAGAGACTATTTCCTCTGCAAAGAGTAACATGACTAATTTTTCCAGGGCTGTGAGGGTGAGAAGCCCCTGATGTAAGTGCAACAGGGGTGTGTGGCCATTCCTCATGCCTCCCAGGAGTGTGTAGGCACAGGAAGCCAGCCCAACCCCAGGCAAGCAGGGGGCAGGACAGGGCTCTCTGCACCCAGGGATGCTCAAGGCACCCACCCACTTGCCTGGTCAGCAGATGGTACAGACAATGCAAACAGAAGGGCTTGGATCAGAGCTGCCCCAGAAGCAGTTTACTCAGCTTTTTAATCTCCTTTTTAAAAAGGATGCCTGCTGGTAATACTACTGGGTAATTTTAAAATGTTTTTATTATTTTAGGAAATGACAGTGGAACTATCTAAAAAAGCAGGAGAAATCTGATCACCCTGGCATTTATAACACAGGCAGTAGTGTGAACAGCTGATGCAGAGATGCCTCATCTGTCCTAAGTTAAACAGGGAAGAGGCCCCTGTTCAAAACCCAACGTTAAAATTAATAGGATTTCTTTTGAGAGGAGTGCTGAACCATTGATGGCTCCAAATGCAAGACAAGTTTGAGGATTTCTCATGTGTGTAGTATTTTCTTATGTGCCTAGTAACAGAGCTACCTATTTATGAATCCCTTGTTTAGGATGTGGCAGCTTACTTGGTATACTGGAAGTGCAAGAAAGGCAGTCCTTTCCCTAAAGGGTTTATAAACCAGGTGCCAAGGGGCTTTTTTCTCAGTGTCTTCCTAATGTGAGGCAAACAAATGGAGGACTAGATCAGTAGAAAAAGCACAAGCTGTTCTGAAAACCCCACAGCATGGAAGACTCCTGTTTTTCCCATTTGCAACCACAGCTCCTCGGCCTGGCAGACTCACAGGGTGGTCCTGTCCCTAGAAAAACCCTTGTTTCCTGGGTTTGGCTGAGCTAGAGGCAGCAAAATTAACTGTGGTTTGTGCTCTGCTTCTTTTGCTGCTCCTGAAGTGGGACCAGAATAGGAATCGTGGTTGTTGAGGAAAATAGTTGCTGCTTGAAATCAATCTTCTTCTGATAGCCAGCTGTAATTAGAGCTGGCTTGGGAATGATGGTTTAGGTGAATGAAAATGTTTCTTCTCACCTCAGCAGGCACTCTGCAGGAGGCCAGGAGTGGCGTAACGCATCTGAATTTGGCTTTCCAAATTCAGGGGAAGTGAACCAAGTTCACTAGGGACTAAAAAGCCTAAAAGGGCATCTAGTGGTGGGGACCTAGCTGCTGCTTCCAGGTGCCTAACGAGAGCTATAGAGGATATGGGGACAGAGCCTTTTCCAAGGAATAAGGATAAAAGGACACAATTTGCACCAAGGGAAACTCTGATCATGTACCAGGAGAGGGTTCCTCATTCTGACAGTCTTCACACTGAAACAGGCTGTTGAGGAATGCTTTGGGGTCTCTGTCCTTGGAGATGTAGAGAACCTTTTTGGGTGAGGCCATGAAAAATCTCATGCAATTTTGGTATCAACTCTGTTTCAAGCAGGGATTTGGATTAGAAACCTCCAGATTTTTCTTTCAGTCTATGAAAACTAATGAATATATTGATGAGGTAAGTTGATAAGTTATGACTAATCATTCTGTGAGATCTTACTATTCAAGGCTAAAAAGAAATCAGCCAAGATAACACAGAACCTGGGAAAGCATGTTTGGTTAGACTCTCTCCTTCTCTTCCTAGCAGAGAAGCCTGTTTTGTCTCCAGCACACTCTCCCCTTATGCATCTCTCTTCTGTCAAACTCTTGTAAATAAAGCAGTATGTGTATTTGTGAGGTGCTGACAATGACTGTGGATATGTTTATGTGGGTGTTTACTGGAGCACAATGTAGCATGGTATATTGTAATTATCTATCTTAAACAAATGTAAGTGGGCTCTGTAATAACAATTGGTGGTGAATGTAGTATTTGATTATGTCCATTTTTAGATAAAGTACACAACCTTGACAAGCTGAGCAAGAAAGCAAGGAATTGTGCATCTATTATTGTCTTCTATGAGCAAACTCCTTGCTAATGTGCTCCTGTGAAACCTCCAAAAACACCTGAGATGCTTGAGCAAGATAATCCTTTTGGGGCTTTCACTGGCCCTGTGGTGTCTCCTTGCAATGGTGAATTTTTAGGATCCTTTTCCATGTGGATTTCATTATTTGTACCCAGCAAAGCTGTCATCACAGGATACCTTTCTTTCTGTGATCATAGAATCACAGAAGGGTAGGGGTTGGAATGGATCTTTAAAAATCATCTAGTCCAACCCCCTGCCATGACCAGGGACACTTCTCTGGGCAACCTGTGCCAGTGTTTTACCTGTCTCATTGTAAAACATTTCCTATATTTTATCTAAAATGAAACCTCCTTCATTTTAAAATCCCGATCCCTTGTCCCTTCACAACAGGCCCTGCTAAAAAGTCTTGAGTTCATCTTTCTTACAGCTCCCCTTTACGTACTGAAATGCCACAATGTTTCCCCATATATATGTACTGGAGTCTCTAAGAGCTGGGAATTGGTATTCCTTTTCCCTCTGGCCTGTGGTAGATCTGCAGGAACATGACCTGAGCCTGGCAACTCTCTCCATGTTCATGTTCCTTACCTGAGCAGGGTGAGCAGGACTTGTTCTCAGGCTGGGGGGCAGCTGTCCCAGCCACCCCAGGGCAAGAAGAGAAGGAGGGAAAGGTATTTGCCTCCCCTATCCCTTCCAGGGACACCTCATGTGGGCACTGTGTGAGGAATATTGTCTCCCTGTGGAGAAGGGGTGATGCCTGGGAAAGCCAGGGCAGCTGCATGACAGATGGCTCTCTCCTGGTAGGCAGAGGCAGCAATGCAAACAGAGGGTCAGGCTAAGTGCATTGACTTAGAATCTTAACTTCAACATTTAATTAACATTTCCAAAGTTTCCATGATCCTTATGAGACTTTTCCCTCTCTGTTGAGAATCAGCCAGTATTGCTGTTGGGCAGGTGCCAGGTTTCTCGGCTTTAAGTTTGTAAGTCTGAACACCAGCAGTTTCCCAAGCTCCGTGTCTTGATCTCTGATAACATATTCACTTTCTCAGATGGAAATAGCAAGTCTTTACAGAACTCTTCAGATTTTTTTTTTTCCATCCAAGTGTGTGTCTGTGCACATACCCTGCAGCCAATCTGCTTGAAACTCGCGTCCAAGAATTGCACCAAGGCTTGAAATCACTGCTTGCAATGAACTAAGAAAAAAGAAAGAAAATATAAATTATACATATCATAGGATATTAAATAATGCATCTATGGCTGGTTTCTGGGAAGGGTGGCTTTCAGCTCCAGCGAGCATGACAAAGATGGAAAAGGATATAGAGGCTGTGTAGAATAAAGGGATCCAAAACCAGCACAGAGCATGAGAGTTTAGGAAGGCTTGGGGTGAATGCCATTAGAAATCTCCCTAAGGAACACAACTCCTGGGTCTTGTAAGGAAAACCTGCAGGGCAGAAGGTCAAAAAGAGTGCTTGGAGGGGCTGCCCCAATGGTTTAATTGTATATCTAACCTGAGCCAGTGTAACGCAGTCTTGCACAACCAGGGAGATAAAATACTTAGAGAGCCTTGCTTAAAGAACACTCTTAGAGGAAAATCCATGTGCATTCTGTATTGCTGTATTGGCATATTCTGTATGCTGAATATGACATAGTACATTTGAACAGTTTTCTTCATATACAAAATATGTTCATATATTCATACATAGTACATTTGAACAGTTTTGTTCATTTACAAATATATACACATATTCATACATATATGTTCATATATTCATACATAGTACATTTGAACAGTTTTGTTGCCTCCTCCTACTTTTTGGGGGAAGACAATATTTGTTAGAAGTATGATTTGGAAAAGACCAGTGTCTGAAGGAACACATGAGGAACTGAAGATACTTTGTGAAGCCTTAATTGATAATATAAATTTGATTTGTTATTAGTCTTCTCATTTTTGCTCTGTTTTTTAGCTCAGGCACTGAAATCTGCAAATGGTGCACCTCGTGCACAGGGCAGGGCATGGCCCTGTCTGCTCCTGTTTGCTCAGGGTGCTGTTATTCTTACCTCAGGTGTATAGTCACCAGAGGGAGATGGACACGTGGGCCTGCTCTTCTCACACTTATCCCAGGAGGAAAAATTCATAAGTAGTGACCAGAAAAACTTTTCCAGGCTAATGCATTTCTGTGTAGACCTTTTCAGGTTGTCTTGGGTTATGGAACCAAAAATGTGTATTCTATTTCATCTTCTGAAAGCAGTTGGAGAATTGTTCTTCTTTATCTCTTGTTATTCTGGGGGGAGGCAGGCAGGTGCCTTTTGATAATGGGCCAGCTGTTAAAACCAGGTGGGGCAGTGTTTCTCATCTCTTTCACCACCCATCCTCTCTCCAGGGGGATATTTTCTGCTAATGGGCCACTAAGACACCCCTAAANTTTGTTGTGGGGCTATTTGAAAAATATCATTAAAAATCTACACAAAGAAAGAAAGCCAACCCTTTCCTAGTTATGAACATGTCTTACTGAGGCAGCCACACCTCAGCCAGCAACACCACCTCAGGAAAGTGTTTCACCTGCATCAACAGAGGGCACGATTCCCATAAAAATCACCCTCTCTATTTAAATGAAGCCCAGGAAAAGCTTAGCTGCTAATGCTCTGAGCCTTTGGGTCTTAAAGAGAAAAGCATCTGCTGCTGCTTCCCCACTGGTGTCCAGGTGGTTTTGGGTGGGCATTCTGTATTTCACAAGGGCATTGTGCAAGTATTAGCATAAGTGGCCATTATCCAGGCTAATTTCCCACAAGCTGTTGAGGTAATAGGTCTCCAGTTTGTTTTTTTTTTTTTAAACTGGCTGCTGGAACCTGACACCAAAAATCCTTTTAAATGTAGCCTATTGAATCTACACAGCCAAATCTCTTCTTCTTTTTTTTTTTTTTTTTTCCTGGGGGTTNTTTTTTTTTTTTTTTTTTTTTTTTTTTTCCTGGTGGTTGCTGTGTCTATGTTCCTTGTGGAATCATCAACAAAGCATTGCTTTTATAAATTTCAGCCTTAGCCAGTATGTCACTGCATTTCAGACAGATCCTTCTACTTCAGTAGTTATTTGATAATAGTCAGGGCTCATGGTTTGCTCTTATAATCCTTGTGGTTATCTCTCCCTGCAGCACATCTTACCATCTGCTTTAGAATTGCTGCCTGGGGCATTGAAGTTCCTTTTTGCTCTCTCTTTCTAAACGTTGTGTAATCTCCTTCATTTCTCTAGTCAAGGAGGAGAAATTAGCTGATTTCAGAAGCAGACTACCAAGTTTTTTAGCCTTAGCTTGCAGCAGAGCATCTTCAGCCTTGGTGGCACATGGAAGAAAGTCCCCAGACCAGTACACACCATGGTCCTGGGGGACTCAGCTCTGGGCTTGGGCTCTTTGATTTATTTCCATCTCCTATGGATGTAAAATAGCAGTTTTGCTGTGGGCACACCAAGAAGCAGCTGAGTGTCCTTTGGCTGTTACTGGGCTCGAGGCAGGCAGGGACCCAGGACAGAGGTGGGAAGGAAGGGGAAAGCTTGTTTTCCTTTTCCCCTCCCATTACTCAGGAGGGGTGGATGAGAGATGCAGGCACAGCTCAGTCCTGCTGCCTGTGCTTTGGGGAAGCTAGAGAGAAACTCCAGGTGATATTTGTCTGGAATGATGGAATGATGAGAGATGTCACAGCAAAGGTAACAGGGCCTGCACCAGCTCCTGACAAGGTGCTCTGTAAGGAAACCACAGCTTTATAAGCTTAATAAGGAAACCACAGCAGCAGAGTCCTTTTTCAATGCTTTTGTGCATGACTCAAAGGAATGGGGCCGTTCTGCATGCAGGCAAAAGTTCTGACAAACTCTGCAGGGCTGTTACCCAAAGAGACTCAGCTGGGTAGCAGGGACAGGAGCCAGGTGGGGCTTTCAGCAATTGCTGTTGATTGGGTACCTGGCTATGGCCACTGGTAGTACAAAATGGGGGCTGGTGGAAGCTGTGTGTCAGCCCAGTGTGGCATGGAGAAGGTCTGAGGTGAGATTCCTTCTGAAACATTATGTCAAAAAAAAAAGTGGCTCCATTTTTTTCATTTATTTCTTAGGATGGAAAGTCTTCACTGACAAGAAACTGAGCACATCCGAAATGAAAAATCTTATTTGGGATTCTGGCTACTTGAGGCATTGTACTGCTTTTGCACCTGCAATGCTCATACTGGAAAGGTGTGCAGAGGACAAGACTTTACTGGGTCACTGTGGGTGCCAGGGTGCTGGGGACATGGGCACTCAGCTGAAAGGGCTCAGAGGGAAGGCTGCCAGGCAGGAGGAGGCAGGAGTGTGGCCATTGCTGCCTCCAGCAGGCTCATGAGCTTCCAGAGAGACTTTCCCAGAGGGTCATTGCAAATATACAGACTTGGGTACCTGGCTATGGCCACTGGTAGTACAAAATGGGGGCTGGTGGAAGCTGTGTGGCTGTCAGCCCAGTGTGGCATGGAGAAGGTCTGAGGTGGGATCCCTTCTGAAACATTATGTCAAAAAAAAAAAAAAAGTGGAACAGGGGAACAAATCTCATAAATGCTCTTGATTTTATCTTCCCCCTGCTCCTGATTTTATTTCTGTCTTTCTGGATATAATTTTATTCTGCTCTTTCTGGATAGAATAGGGTACTTCTGTCATCTTTGAGTTCATTACTCAAAACTCTAAGGAAAAAATAATAACTAAAAAGGAAGTGAACAAAAGCAGGGGTTGTGTGCACGGTGTTGCAGATTGCTCTGTGTATGGATGAGAAGTCACTGTGTCTCACTGCCCACTCCCAGTTCTGACTTGGGTACTGCTGGAGTAGAAATATCCTAAAAGATAATATTTAGACATTGAAGTACTTAGTGTTTGCAGCCTTGCACTCACTTTCCCCATTCACCATTTCCACTAGAGCTCTCCTTGAACAGGCAGCTGTGATGGAGAACATCACACTGGAACCCATTTAATGTGCTCTTGAGAGCCTTGAGAAGGCAGGTTCTCAGCTGATGTGGGTCAGTGTGGCCTGCAGGAGCTGACATTTTGAGATTCACTCCCCACTGAGGAAGTGCACAGGAGTAAGTTCACGTGCTCTGCCGTGTGGGGTGAGGTCTGTGCTGTTTTTCACAAAACAAATCTGTGGGGAAGAAGCTTATGGCTGGGAATAGCAGGCTGGTCTAGCCAGGCACCCTCCCAATTTGTGTGGAAACTCTTTTGGCTTCCTCAGGGTCCTCAGAAATTCCTCAGTGCAGTCAAAAATATTTCCTCTCTGCTCCCTCAAGGCTCACTCAATAGGCTCTGAGTTTTCTTGACCAACCTGTAAGAGGAAAGGTAAACCATGCACCTTGCCCAAGTCCTCTCTCTTGTTGGTCCATCCTGCTTCACTAAGGTGGCCAGGTAAGGGGAAGGTTAAAGCTCTCTCATTACCTGGAAGTTGTCTGAAATCAGGAAAGGACTAAACTCAGCTTGGGCATTTCACAAGGGAGCTGTCAGGTTGAGCAAAACCATGCGCAAATGAAGCCTGCCTTTTAAAAAGCTTTTAGGGAGTGAAATCTTGGGCTGGCAGGAACAAGGCATTGTAAAAATCAAGCACTAATAGAGTCATCTATTTTAAGCTTGTTGTGCATATAGGAAGAAGAAAAAAAAAAAAGATGCAGTAGCATTTGAGATATCAATGTGTTTGTAGCTGTATTTACTTTAACTGTTGTAACAGCTGGTGATGGATGACACCATCCCAATGAGGAGTATTCTTCCACAGAAAAGTAGTGGTTTGCTTCAGCATTTATTGTCCTTTGGGCTCTGAGTTACTTGTGGTTTTACTCTCTGTTGCACATTATATTATTTTCCAGTTTGATTGGTGTTTTGCTGAGTCACAGCGTGGTTTTCAATTTCCAAGGAGCGCAGGAGGTGGTAGCTGCTGTGTGGGAATGTGCACTGCAGAGCTGGGCAGCAGTGTAGCTCAAAATACAAGGAATATCACACACACACAAAAAAAAAAAAAAAAACAAAGAGAGAGAGAAAAAAAAGCACACCGACAAAAAACCCCAGCTTGTGCTTGGCTGTAGTGGTTGGATTTAGCTACAATGTTCTTCTTGTTCCTCTACTGTAGGGAAAAACAACAGAGGAGGAAAGCCCCCAGCATCCAGGGCCTTCCACCTCTTGTTTCAGAAGTGTATTTTATCTGTAAAATTCAGTTTTCAATCAGGTGTAGCAGATACCTCTGAGGAAAAGGATTTATTGATATACTAAATATATTAGAGAAATATATAATATATACTAATGTATATTATATAGTAATAATTATGTAATATCAAGTATATTATTATATTATAGTATAGTATATAATTATATAATATCAGTATATAATTAGAATTATAATTATATCATTACATAACTATATATTATATAACTACAATTATAATTATAGTATATAATTATATAATATAATGTATAATTATATACTATATTATATAATTATATAATACCTAGTATACATCTCTAATATATACTAGATATATTAGAGAAAGCAAATAAGTCAACTGCTACATCAGCTGTGGTCTTTGCTAAGCTGTCTGCTGATAAATGAGGGGAGATGTTTGAATGCCATAATTAAATCTCTCTCTCAAACATCACGCCATCCATGACTTTTCTTTGACTGAGGGAGCCTGTAGAAACAGAGCCATTGCAGACTTGCTGACTCAAGCCCTCCATTTCCCAGGGTCAAAAGGGAGCTGCTAAATACAATTCTGGCTAAGCTAATTCAAAGACATCCCCTTCAGGGACGTGTTCTTAAAATTCAGTCTGTGAAAACGCATGACAGACTGTGGCTGTGATTGCTGTGGCAGTGAGAATCACTGCTGGCCCACTGGAAGCAATCTCCTAAAGGATGGGAGGAAAGAGCCTGTCATCATAAGATTTGCATAGGAAAGTGCTCCTCTGTCTCTAAAACTCACAAGTGAATGAATGATGTGTGGTAGCAGCAAGTAGTGTCCTCTCTTGTGTTCTGCCCAGAAGATGTGTAGAGCAGTTTCTATCTAAAGAAACCCTCACCTCTCTCAACCTTCTCAGCCTTCTGACAAGTGCACAGTTTATAAAGAAACTCTCACCTCTCTCAACCTCCTGACAATTGCACATTTTGCCTTTGGAAAGATCACAGTTAAAGGAAAAAAATTGTGGCAAGATTCAAGGACTAAAGTTTGCAGAGGGCACATACAATTCTACTCATTCTTCGTGTCAGAAGAATCAGTAAGAGAAAAATGTAGGTGCCAGCTGAGCACCCCAAAGCCCACAAACCAGATCCACAGCTGTAGTTAAAAGTCTATTGAGCTCTCTTCCAGGGCAATATCTTTTACCAGTTCCACTTACTGGAAACCAGTCATTGCCCAGTGCAGTGTCTGTGCAACCAGTGCAGCATCTTCCTTTTCAAAGCAAGGTGTTATTCCTTTAGGGAATAAAGGGGTTTAGGAGGGAAGTGAGGACACACCATCTGACGTGGAGAAGATCTGTACATTGAAATATTCCCAGACAGGAGTTTGCAGACATCCCAGCAGTTCCAGGCCTTGCAGCAAGGTGTACTAGGAGAGGAGAAATGGGAAGCATCAGCAGCTGAGGGAATATGCTGTTGGTGGAGCCTGATCCCTTTACAATGGAGAGGGAATTTCACTTTCCTACTGTGGACTGATTGAGTTCAAACTAAATCTGTCCTGGGTGTTGAGTTCAGAAGGTGATACAGGAACAGGGAAGAGGACAGTCTGTCATGTTGAATACACATATTTTATATATAACTGGTTCTAATGTGAATTAGAATTAATTCTGCATTCTTCCTTGCTGCCTGTTCTAAAATACTTCTTTACCAAAGTATAATTTCTGCTCTTCAAAAAAAAAATGGAAGTTCAGTCATTGTAATTTTCATATTACTATTTAAAATGGTACTTTGATGGATACAAATTATACAAAGGTCTTAAAGGATGCTTGCACAAACACTACTGTGATTCTCAGCCTACAATACTTTGGATGTAAACAAGTGCTACCAAGCCTCGTGGCAAACCTGAGACATTGAAAGGCCAGCATCTTTTTCTACAAAATAAAATTTAAAAAAAATTAAAAAAATAGAATCAAGCAAGATTAACCTGTTTCAGTTGCTAACTCTGTTCATAAAATGCAGTCAGGCCTGAGATTGGATATATGATGGAGTGAAATCACTTTCCCATTTCCCACTTGATGAGAAGATGTTCCCAGACAAATACTTTCTGAACTCTAAAACAAATCAGTGCACTTAAGCAACCTTTGGGCTCCAACTTCCTCTTCAAGGAATGCATTGTTTGTGTATGTCAATGCATGTAAAGTCAGGTTTTTCTAATTGACCTGCTATTCAGAAGTAAAATATAATAGCTGATAGACATGCTTAGCCTTTCAGCAGCAGGATGAAGCCATAAGTGTCTTGTGAGAGGATGCTTTGGTATTCAGGCATGTTCACATTTTAACAAAATGAATTTTTTTATCATTCTGAAACACTTTTGGCAGATGAATAAAAGTAATTCAGAATATGTGATAGTCTTCAGGATTGAATGATGACTATCTATGGTGTAATTTGCTGCATAGTTTATCATCTAAATGGAACAATTATCTAGAAGTAAATTTCACCCTACTTTTCTCTTAATCTCTAAATAGATAGTGTTTCTCATGCTGTGTTCCAAAATCATCTGCAAAACATAATCTGTTGTCAAGATTCAAGTTGTTTGGCTTTAATGTAGCACTTCTGTCTCAAAGAACCCTCAAAGCAGCAATCAAAACCCCTACCAAATCCTGGGATTATTTATTTTTAATTCTATAATAAAAACCAGATAGGCAAAAATTTGATTATTTTCAGAGTTTCACACAAACTGTGCCCATATAGATAACTTTGTGCACCTGAGAGGAGACTCCAGTTTTATCTTCTGCAAAAAGAGGGAGTACTACCTTGAGACAATATGTGAATTTTCTTATGATGAAGATATATAGTACAGCTATCTGAAAATCTTGAATAAAGCTTATTTAGTTTATCACCAAGGGTATGAATATGAGTGGCATTATAATCCAGACTTTCTCCTTGAGTCACTTTGCCATCATCTTCTGCGTTTTTCACATTTCTTAGCAGGAACCCATTCACAAGCTTTGCTGGAAGCTGGGCTGGAACATCTTTTATCATCTGCTCCATTTTCATGCTGCCTGATGGTTGAGAGGTTCGTGTAAAGCCTTATGGAAGTTATTGTTATCTTCACAGATATCTGCAGAATCACTTCTCTGCACCTTCCAGGGGCAGCATGTCTTCTCTAAAGGGGCTGATCTGGACTGCTGTGGCAGGTTAGTGACTGTCACACTCAAGATGTACACACAGACTAACTTCAATCACTTGAGAGTGCATAAATAGAAGTTACTTTTGACATTAGGTCATTTGCACTCTCTCTGTTCTCTACATTAAGCATACCAGACCAATACTGGCTTGATGGAAGCAGCAAGTAAATCAGGATGTGTGGGATATAACAAGCCTGAGATGCCAAAAGGTGGAATTACACAGGCTAGTGCCTCAGAGAGTTGTCTCAGAGGCAGGCAGGAGATATCTGGAAAATAGTTTTCAGATATTGAGGTGCTGCGTTTTTGGTTTGGAAGGTTTGGTTTGGTTTTGGTGGTGATTTTTTTGGGCGAGGTGATTTGTTTGTTGGTTGGTTTGGTTGTTTTGGTGGTGGCGGTGGAGGGTTTTTTTGTTGTTGTTGTTGTTGTGGGGTTTTTTGGGGTTTTTTTGGTTTTCTTTTTTTGTTGTTTTTTGTTTGTTTTTGTGTGTGTGTTTTTGTTTGTTTTTTGTTTGTTTTGTTTTTTGTTTTTGTTTGGTTTGTTTGTTTTGTTTTTTGTTTTTGTTTTGTTTTGTGGGGTGGTTTTTTGTTGTTTTTGTTTGTTTGTTTGTTTGTTTTAGATTGAAGCTGTTTCCATACAAAAAAAGAAAAAGGTCAAAAGGACAAAAGTACATCCTCAGCTACTAAACCTCACCAGAAACCTCCACACAAACTACAGATCCATCCCCTCTGCCCCCAATCTGCCTTTACAGCCCAGCAGTATGACAGCAGTGTAACAGGACAGTGATGCAATGCAGCTTTCTCTGGCTCTCTGGCTGCTGCACTTGGGCAAATATTTGCAATGACCCTCTGGGAAAGTCTCTCTGGAAGCTCATGAGCCTGCTGGAGGCAGCAATGGCCACACTCCTGCCTCCTCCTGCCTGGCAGCCTTCCCTCTGAGCCCTTTCAGCTGAGTGCCCATGTCCCCAGCACCCTGGCACCCACAGTGACCCAGTAAAGTCTTGTCCTCTGCACACCTTTCCAGTATGAGCATTGCAGGTGCAAAAGCAGAGGTACAATGCCTCAAGTAGCCAAAATCCCAAATAACATTTTTCATTTTGGATGTGCTGTTTAGCTCTGCTCTGAGGCTCAGTTTCTTGTCAGTGAAGACTTTCCATCCTAAGAAATAAATGAAAGAAATAGGAGACAGTGACCCAAGACAAAGAGTGACTCATTTGCCAGTTGATTCTCAGCTCTAAATACTTCAGGCCAAGAAAAATATGAGCTGAGAGAAGTTTTATATTTTGGTTGTAGCACTGATGTCTTCAAATGGACTTTTGGGGTGGTTTACTTTTTGAAATTCAGAGCCAGCTATGTTTAGCATGTGGCAAAGTAAGTAAGCAGAAATATTTCATGATAATTATNGAAGCTGTTTCCATACAAAAAAAGAAAAAGGTCAAAAGGACAAAAGTACATCCTCAGCTACTAAACCTCACCAGAAACCTCCACACAAACTACAGATCCATCCCCTCTGCCCCCAATCTGCCTTTACAGCCCAGCAGTATGACAGCAGTGTAACAGGACAGTGATGCAATGCAGCTTTCTCTGGCTCTCTGGCTGCTGCACTTGGGCAAATATTTGCAATGACCCTCTGGGAANGAAATAGGAGACAGTGACCCAAGACAAAGAGTGACTCATTTGCCAGTTGATTCTCAGCTCTAAATACTTCAGGCCAAGAAAAATATGAGCTGAGAGAAGTTTTATATTTTGGTTGTAGCACTGATGTCTTCAAATGGACTTTTGGGGTGGTTTACTTTTTGAAATTCAGAGCCAGCTATGTTTAGCATGTGGCAAAGTAAGTAAGCAGAAATATTTCATGATAATTATGCCATAAAAAAATAACATTCTGCAGAAGTTAAAAAGTATTTTAAATGTTTTACGTCTGTGAGAACATTAATTAATTCTTTGTATGGTAGAAATATTGAATGAAGCACTGAGAAATGTGTATGAAGGAAGGCTTTATGCAGAGGCTTTTAGGGAGAACCAGATATTCAGAGCATTTCTATGTGATCAGATACAATGACAATGGCATTCTGGGTTTTTTTAACTAATCTGATAATTAATCATTTCTGCCAGTAGGGTTGCTAGTGTTAAATGCACAAGAATGGAAGAAAGTGTGATTTTGTTAATGCACATTTTTCAATTTCTTCAAAACTGGAAGATGGAGGTACAACAAATACTTTCACATATTCCCTGTCAGCCTCATGGCCAAGGGAAGCATCTTGTAACAACTACATTTCCAGTAACAGGGGTTACCTCTTGATTACCTAGTGAAGATCCTGAAGGAACTTCAGTTAAAATGGATGTTTCACTGTTAACTAGTAATCAACCTGAAAATAATGTCCTTGTTAGGGATCTCCATGCTAAGATGGACAGATTTTCAGGACAAAGAAAGAGAATTTATTTGCTGAGAATATAGTTACTAATATGAGCATGTTAAATATATCCAAAAATCAGTCTCCTTAAGCAGAGTCTAAGGTAGTTTTGTATTCCTTTTTGGTATACTTGTTTGGAATGGAAGCTTGAAAATTGTGATAGTGGATGAGTTTTTGATCTAAACCAGTATTCAACAATGAATGAAGCAGCTTTGAGACACACATGAAAATGTTCTGATATGGACAATCATAAATTAACCTTTCCAGAAAAGAAGGTTTTTTATAATCCCATTTGATGGGAAGCTGTGTGCCCTGAATAATGAAAGCTTATAACACTGCCAAAACTCATGGCTCTTTTAATTAAACATTTTACCATAATGATCATTTTTATCTTTCACAATGTAGTTCAGTTATTGTTTTGGATCCTGTGAAGCTCTTTCCCCTTGGGGTGGAGGAACATGTCCCTCCTGGACATAATGCCTTTTTCTAGCAGTTTTCAAAGTAGTTCTAAAGAAGGTGACTATAATTAAAATATTCTCTTTTTTTAAACTTAAGCTGCATAATGAGTTTTATGAGATGATCTGCTTAAGAAATGGTTTCACAATTTAAAGTATGCTCTATATGCATAGGAGGGAAGAAGCAGAAAATCTACCCTGCTTTCTTTTCAGTCTGCATTTGATTCTTTCTCATCATCCACCGTGGTGTTTCTGCCTGGTTCCCGACTTTAAACACTTGTCCTCAGCTATTTGTCATAAGATTGCCATTGGAATCTTGTATAAGAAGCAGGGAGTGAAATTACTGCCAGAAGTATTGGAGTCCATGTAGTATCAGGAGGTTTGGGTCTCTCCTGTGAATGATCCCACTCTATATTTGGCCCTCGGACGATCTGAGCTCAGGTGAATATCAGCAATGTTTCACTGTTTCTCACTCTTGGCACCCCAAGAACCCCAAACCTATTGGAGCTACAGCTCCAATCTGTGGGTATGGCAAATGTCCCCTGAGCTGAGCATCTGCACTTTGGGCTTTCCTGTTTTTTGGCAACAAGGAGCACAACTTTGCACTGGAACCACCACCTTTCTGCTGTCCAGCTCCAGCTGTCCCACTGGCTCATGGTGGGGGAGTTTCTGATCTAAACCAGTATTCAGCAATGCAGTGATGGGCCAGGCTTGTGGGGTTTGAGATGAGCTGCCCTGGCTTCTGACTACTGCTTCTGAGCAGCACTGGTTGGCTCTGGAAACAGAGGTTGTGCTCCACACTGCAGATGTGCAGGGATTATGTAGTAAATTGCAACAGTCTTGGGAAACTGTTTTTGTAATTACTAAATGGATGAATTTGCTACGGCAATCTGAGTCTAACCCTTGCCATGACCAAAGCAGTGATTTGGGCTCATTAGCTGGATGAAACACAGCAAAACAATTTTGAACAGCAGTTGTTACAAACTGTTTGTGAGTGATTTCTAAATAACATGTATTTTAGATGAGTCCTGGATTTCTTGTCAACAGCTTTAAAGAAGGGTGGTGTTTGTGAGCCACTTAACTGTATGATTTATGTGTTTTCAGACTGAAGGTGTTCCCTGCCATGTTCTTCTTCCTCCCTTTTCTCCTGGTATGATAAAACCTTAGTAACAGGTTCCAAACAATTATACATTCCCATCAAACACAGCTTTGTATTTCTCAGTTCTTCTGTCTTCCATGTATTTAGTTTTTAGGTATCTTCCTTGCCCCGGGGGAACACAGAAGTAGCAGAAAATATAAACTCTCATCTTACATTTTTGAATGAGTTTCTAATCTGCAGGTGCTGCTGTACTTGCAGAGATCCACGGCAGGACTCCAGCAGTAAACAGCAGGAGAGAGGCGTCCTGCAATGCTGACCCTGGGGAGGCAGCAGCTCCTGTGCCCTGGCACAGACTGGGCCATTGCTGGAACCCTGGGCACTGAGAACTTTAGATTTTTTATGCTGACAGGCATTGAACCCCAAGAAAACACTGCATCTGACCTGAGGCCTTGGAAAAATTTCCAAAACTGAGTGATAGCACTGGGATGGATTATGGGTGTGTAGCTTGGATAGAAGTGTGTAGTGTCACAGGGTGGAAAACTTAAGAGTTTAAGGTTTTAGAATATAGTAATATATATAAAGCAAGATGGAGGATTTAGGGCATAGGCTGAGTCCTTCTTTTTCACCTTCTTCTTGATGGGTTTAGGTGGTATCTTGTAATTGGGTAGAAAAATCTGCATTGCGAACCACGAGTTGTTGGTTATTGGGCTAAAAGTAAAAATAATTCAGGTGTTATTTCTTAATTGGACAGTTTCTGCTTTAAAGGCCTTGTATAGAGACAGAGACTGAGCCATTTTCTACTTTGTCAGCTAGAGCTCACAGATTGTGAGACTGTAATGCAGATAAGAATTAATACATATCTGAGTCCGAACACGAACACCGTCTCTCGACCATTTAAACCCAGCTCTGACAGTAAAAGAAGATTAAAAATCTGTAGTCCATCCCTGAACACTTAGGGCAGGTGTGATTTCCTGGCCAGCACCTGCCCTTGGGTGCTGCTGGAGACATGAGGCATGAGCAGCAAGGGTTACAGGCCACCCCTGTTGAAGTCACCCTGCCTGATTATGCAGCGATAGGTGTGCGTTCTCTACCCCACAACCCCTTTGTCAGAGGAGTGAAAGTTTGTGCATCAAAATAGCAACAATGAGAGTATGAGACTGTTTTCCCACTAACAGAAGTGCTGAATTAGGGAAACTGTGAACAAAAGGAGCAGTGCTGCAGAGAGAAATCTGCCAAGTCCACGTTCTACCCCAACAGCGATCAGATGTTTAGCTTGTGTAATGTTTCGTTCTCAAGGCAAAATTGCTCCAGCACCATAATTCTGATTCAATGCCTGGTATCTAATTCTTTATTAATTTTTAGTTTTCTTTATTCACTTCAATATACATAGCCAACTAGCACTGGAGAAAAATAGAAAATTCTTTCTGTTGCCTCACACAGATCATTAACCTTCCCTCTGCCCCTTCTTCCTTCAAAGAACTTCTTCTGAGGCTTCACTGTCATGTCAGGAAAATATTTTTTCCCTTTGATGGAGATGAGGGTGTAATTAAGATATGATAATCCCAAAGTGTGAGTGCTCAGGCATGTCCAGCCAGGAGATGCCAGGCACCATGGCCACATGTTAGGACAGTTCGGGAGATTGTTAAGATGCAGTAGCCAAGACAAGCAATCATGTGTGACTGTAGCCTTGTATGTGAGTAGCAGAAATTATTTTTATAGCTGAGCTTAAGCATAAAAATTCTCCAATGGGCCAAATTTCAGGATGCCAGCCTTTTCCCCTGTTTTATCCTTGAGAAAGGAGATATCCTTGCTTATGGACAGAGGTAAAGGGAGGAAAACATCAACAGATACCACCGTGTCCTCTGAGATGAAGGCCTAATCATATGGTTTCTGTCTGTCTGTGTGT
Organism: Rhadina sibilatrix; assembly: GCA_013400275.1. Classification (NCBI taxonomy): domain Eukaryota; kingdom Metazoa; phylum Chordata; class Aves; order Passeriformes; family Phylloscopidae; genus Rhadina; species Rhadina sibilatrix. Next base: position 27,275 of record VWYO01019073.1, read on the forward strand.
TCTCATTATCAATCTGTTGTTGAAGGCAGCACATGCACAGGGAAATAAGTAGATGATTGATTCGCATGAAAAAGCTTAATACAGGTCATTGCACTCGACAGGAGAAAAATACATTAACTTAGGATCTGTGAAAGCACCAATGGCAACAATAACTGAACACAACAAAATTGTCAGTGAAAACCCCTGTCCCTGTCTGCAGTGGGAAGGTTTGCCTGTGTCACTGCTCTGGGAGGCTTGTCCAAAATGCAGTAGAATGGATGAGGGGCTGGTGTGGTGTGGCAGTGCGGGCTGGAACTGGACCAAACTGCTGTGGTAGTTATTTTCTTTAATGAAGCATCAGTCTCATCACAGAAGTAAAGGCAAAGCAGCAGCTCACAGCACCCATGTAGTAGTCAGCAGTAGCAGCAGCAGCAGCCCCCCAGTAGCCCACAGCAGCCACTGCAGCAGCCCCCAATTTCTCTGTTACAAAGCATCTTAAGGACTTTTCAGCCAATAGTATATT
>VWYO01019073.1:28176-50545 GCA_013400275.1 Rhadina sibilatrix
TTTTGCTTTCAGTGTTTCCCACAGTGTGGCACCAGAGGAGGCCCAAGGAGCAGGGTGGGTACCTGGCCCAATGCCACGGTTTAGCCCCATCCAGCAGCCAAACCCCCGCAGCTGCTCACTCTTCCACCAGCAGGACTGGGGAGAGGATCAGAAGGGTAAAAGCTGGAAAACTCATTTGGTGAGATAAAAACAATTTAATAGGGAAAACTAAAGCTGCACATGCAAGCAGAAGAAGCAAAGGAATTAATTCAGTGCTTCCCATGAGCAAGCAGGTGTTTGGCCATCTCCAGGAGAGCTGGGCCCCAACACACAACGGTTACTTGGGAAAACAAAGCTCTGTCACTCCAAATGTCCCCTCCTTTCTTCTGCTTCTCCCCACTTTATACACTGAGCATGATGTCACATGGTCTGGATTATCCCTTTGCTCACTTTAGGTCACCTGTCCGGTTCTGTCTCCTCCCAGCCTCCCAAGCAACCCCAGCTTCCCTGCCAGAGTGCAGCACAAAAAGCAGAAAAGCAGGCTGAGCACTGACTGCTCAGCAACAACAAAAACATTTCTGTGCATTATTATCAACCTGCTTTCAATGCAAGACTAAAACACTTCTTCATACCAGCCCCTGTGAAGAAAATTAACCCTACCCCAGACAAAAGCAGCACACCCAGGATCAGTGCATTATTTTTGTGACGTTATGGGGCTGCAAAAGTCATAAAAACCAGATTTTGGATTGGGAAAATGGCAATACAAGGTTCACACAGACAGTGCATGAAATGCTTTGCGTGGTTCTACAGCAATGTACTGATTTTGTTCTCTAGCTGCTGATTGAACATCCTGGTGCCAAGAGGCCCTTGTGTCATTCACTTCTCCCCTCCTCCAGCAGCCCCAGCATCATGCCATGATGGTATGGTGGACCTGGTGAGACCTGGCACACTGTCCCTATCCCAGGCCTGCTGCTGCTGCTGGCTCCAGCAAGGGGCTGCATTGGAGCCCACACAGCAGAGTCCTTAAATTGAGAGACGTTTGTTGGAGTATGAATCCCCCTGGGCCAAATTCCATCCTCCAGGATGTGCCTGGAGGCACATCCACTCCTCCAGGAGTGCCCAGAAGTGTGAGAATTAAATTAGAACCTTCAGAAAAACTAAAATACATAAATGCACCCAGACATGAAGGACAAATGCAAGTTCAGTTTTAAAGAAATAGAGGATTTTTAAGTGTCTTAAGCAAATAAGAACCTCTGTCAGTAAGCAGGAAAAAAGACCAAATACCTAGTTTATAGTTTCACTAACATTGCCTTTTCCAAAGTTAGTTAAATTCTTGTTATAACAAAAATGATGTAGCCTTGCTGGAAATTCCTGGATAGAACAGGTATGAGTAGAATTTGTGTAAGAATTTATAAAAACCATCGCAGAGAAGTTTTAGCTTAGGGTAGGGCCAACACTGTTGTAAGAAAATTCGTGTTTAAGCCCGATGGGCTAAAACTAGAATAAAATGCACTGAGAATGTTGGAACACGTGTACAGAGACTCAGGCAAATACCAGTGCTGTTGCTACTGCTGCTGCTGCCACTGCTGCTGACAAGGAGGCCCACGGAGCACAGACCAAGGGCGTCGTGGTGGCTGCTTCTGCTTGGGACTTGGAAACTTCATGTTAGAAGGCTTCTGCACGCTGCTGCAGAACAACTCAATAACTTTGAGTTATTGACTCAAATAACTTTGAGTTTGGACCCTGATAACCTTGCCATCATGGGGCTGATCTAACAATGCAATAGAGGACTTTGGTTCTACAGCTACACAGCTCCCAGTCTTCAGTGAGGATGCCCAAACCTCTCGGCGGTCCAGCGTTGTGGGAATAGAGCAGGGCCAGTGACACGTGGCTGCGTGAGGCCAGCGTGTTTTCAGCCCCACAAAGGTGTACCAAGCTCTGAGGGCTGCCAGCAGCCTCCCAGAAATAGTTTATTAATAATTAGCGAGAGGGCTGATCAGAGGAGTTTTGGAAAAGCAAAATTTCTGCTTGCATTAAAGCGAAAACAGCAAACTATACAGAACAAAAGAATAAAAGCCATGCACAGTGCAGGGAGGTCCCTTGCACCTGCTAAGACACCCTGAAAAGCCCCAAGAATCTCCATGCTCTCTCTTAAGTATTCAATGATCTAGGAGGGATTTTTGGCACCCTGCTGGATAGAAAATAGCTACATTATTGAGGTACAGCTCAAGGACACGAAGGGTGCCTTTGTCCTGGCATTGGGCCAATTACAGTGAGAGAAGCATAGAAGTTTCTGGCTCTTCTTCCTTAAAAGTTCGGGGGGGCGGGGGTGAGGCTTAAACTCTTTTCCTAATATGGGAACCCCTGCTTGGGTGTGGAGGTCCTGTCTTTACTTTTACAGCCAAATCAATGCTGAAAGGTGTGGAGATTGGAGTGGAGACATTATTATTGCAGACAATAAAAAATAGCATTCCTCCACCCCAGGAGCATCCACCCAGAGTCCTGAGTAAAGCCTTGGCCTTTCAGGTGTGCATGGGTGAACAGCAGATCTCTCCTGGTTTTGCTCTCATCTCACTGTGATGATCTGGTCATTCTGATCCCCCATTTCAGTCAGGACAGGCCAAGGCTGGGATAAACCTGTGCTGGGGGCACCCATGGGACCACCACGTCCCACCCAAAAAACAGTGCTCATTCCTGGGCCATGGAAATATCAAAGTTTCCTGAAGGATAGGGAAAGTGATGCTTTTGTTGAAATGTCCCTGAGGCAACGAGTAACCCCTCTTGCTCCCACTGGTAGCCTCCAGAAAGGCAGATCTCATTGTTCTCTCCCCGTCCCTTCTCTGCAGCCTCCAGCTTCTACTTCTGGCCTCTATTTGACCCCGCTGTCAGCACTCTTGGTTGACTTCCTGATATCACCTGTAGAGCAGCAATGCCCAGCATTACCTGTGTGCAGAAACTTTTGCTGTAGCTGGATATATGGATGTGAGCGTGTGATCACCTTTTATGAAGGTAGGAGCTTGTATAAGCAAACAGCAATGACGTATTAGCTGCCAGTAAGAGGTTAAGCACACCTTCATCCACTTGTGCCTAATTCCTCTTGGCTGCTGTGAGTGAAGGAGATGCAAATTTTCCTTTCACAGCTGTCACTGAACATGAGACATCAGTGCCTCTGTGCCACAAGGTGAGGAACCAGTAGCCTGCTTCCTGGGAACATTGAATTGTAAAGCAGCGGCAGGAAATACAAACTTAAAAGTACCAGGGTTCCCCTGGATGCTTCTGACTGTTTGTCCAGTGCTGTTTCCTTTCTCAGAAAAGGCACCTGTGCAACACAACTTGGACCATTGCAAAGTATAGGTGTAGAGGAGGAGATGCTGATATGAAGTAGCTGTAGGGGAAGGATTGTTTATTCCCTAAAGCTTTCTTCCTCCACCTAATGTGATCCAAATGCAAAATACCATCTTGATCAAGGGTTATGTTGGACCAGAGAAGATCTTTTGTTTAGACCAGTCTTGAAATAAATTGCTGCTTACTCTGCTGTCTTAGAATGATTGGTTCATGTTTGCTGTTCCTCTGCAATCCTGCTCTTGTCTGTCTGTCACCAAGTTAGTGTCTCTAAAAGCTCCAGCATAAACTGTAAAGACCACAGTGGCTCTTGTGAGTTAACTTCTGAACGTTTTGGAGCAGCTGGAATGTTTAATCTCTTTGAGGTTGCAAATATTATGTGGTGCCTGGGGATAGGATGAGGAAAGACAATATGGGAAGCTTTGTATGTGTAATTTTACGTGGAAGGACTATTAACTTTGTGGGAAGTAAATGTATTATAGCTGAGGGGTATGACTATTTGGTTTCTTGACTGGGGCAAAGCTTTCTGTCTCCCAGTAATTCCCTGTGTTAAAACAGATCTTGCTTGCAAGTACTGAGCATGAAAATGAAGGTGAGTGGTGATGCAGGGAGTCAAGAGCAGGATTACAGGGTTCAGGAGGACAGAGACAACTACATTGACTCTAAGGTGTTTTAGATGGCTTGAGCTGCTTGATTTTGTTTTGTCTCAGTACAAGGTGTCTTTTTTACCTGATTTTTCTCCCAGAACTATGCATTCAAGCAAGTGGAGAGCACTCATTGCTGGAGACCGAGATGATCTCACACTTCAGCTGCGCTGGGGTCCTCACTCCCTCCAAGTGCAGCCCTTGGCGAGCCAGGCCCCTGGTGAAGCCTGGCAAGGCAAACCCTCTGTGCCACGGTGTGTTTGTTTTGGGAATTGCTGGGGGTGGGGGGATGTGTGTGAGTCTGCAGCCGAAAGCACAGACCCCGGGCTCGCCAGGAGCTGGCAGGGAGCTGCGGCTGCTCCACAGTCCCCTGGCACGTCTGCCAGTCCGGCTTTAATTGGCTGCAGCTTGAATTTGCATTCTGCATCTCCTCTTGACATCCGTCATGTGGGTAATGGATGCACACTGTGCAGGCTGTCCTCGCACAACAAAGAAGGTGCAGGGCTGATTTAAAGAGCACTTGTGAAAATTCCAGCTTCAGGGGGGCTGATGAAAACAAAAGACCCCGAACTGCTCCGTGTAATTCTCTGCAGTGAAACCTGGTTGTTGCTGAGATTCGCCCCCCGCCCTTACCACAAGCTGTTTTTTGCTTTTCTTCTTCAACACACAAACACAGACCTGTAAGGGAAATGCTGCCATAGCATTGCACAAGCACTTTCCAAATGCTGCGTTTACACTGAGATAAATGTTTTGTATTTCAGGTTTTGAATCTATTCTTTCATACTTTATCATTCTTTATTTTTTCAGGGTGTTTTTGTTTGTTTGTTTGTTTGTTTGTTTGTGGTGGTTTTTTTGTTTTTTGGGGGGTTTTTTGGTTTTTTTTGGGTTTTTTTGTTTTTTTTGTGTTTTTTTTTGTTTGTTTGTTTTGTTGTTGTTGTTTTGGGTTTTGGGGTTTTTTGTTTGTTTGTGGGGGTTTTTTTTGGTTTGNTTTTTTTTTTTTTTTTTTTTTTTTTTTTTTGGGTTTTTTTCCCCACAGCAACGTATTTGGTTCTTTTTTTTTTTTTCCCCTCTCAGCTTCTGGGATATTTCTGCCTCTGTTTTTATCTGCAAAAGTCAATACAGTAGGCCAAACTCAGCTTTGGCGTAACTATATTGGATGAAATGTGCAGCATTGTCACACTTTTATTTTGCATTTCAATATTAATTATTAATGTGTGTACCTAGTACATTGATTTAAAGGGCACTGCATAAGTTAAATAAATGCTCCTCCATAAAATTAAAACCCTTCCTGGCCACACTGAGTGACATTGCAGAAGTATTCTGCTGCTCTCACCAGAATCTTTGGCAATTGCAACACTGTTTGTCAGACACTGACACAAAAAAAAAAAAAAAAAAAAAAAAAAAAAAAAAAAAAAACCTGCAAAATCATAGTCAACAGACAGTAGTGTGAAGAAATGCAGCTCCCCTTGAGCTCTACAGCTTGCTGTGTGTGTGAAATTACCACAAGCAGAGAGGAGGAAATCGTAACTATGAGACACAGGCAGACAGAAATACATCTTTTTCATACATAAAATTCCATTCTTCAATGTACATTTTTACTTGGTTGCACTTCTCACTGATGCAATCTGATTTTACAATCTTCAGAAAAACAAAAGCAAAGAAGGGCTTGGATTGGCAGGGACTTTAAAGATCACCTTGTCCCAGTCCCCCACTGTGGCCAGGGACAACTTCCACTAGATCAGGTTGCTCAGAGCTCCATCAAACCCAGCTTTGAACACTTCAAGGGATGGAGCATCCGTAGCTTCTCTGGGAAATCCATTCCAGTGTCTCACCACACTCAAAATAAAGATTTTTTTCATGATATCCAGTCTAAACCTCCTCTTCTTTGAGGTTTGGAACCATTCTGCCTTGTTCTGTCACTATCCGCCCATGTAAAAAGTCCCTCTCCTGCTTTCTTGTAGCCCTCTTTAGGTACTGGAAGGCTGAACAACCCCAGGTATCTCAATCTGTCCTCCTAGTAGAGGTGCTCCATCCCTCTGATCATCTTCATGGCCACCCCAACATCTCCCTGTCCTTCCTGTGCTGGGACCCCAGAGCTGATGCAGCACTGCAGGTGGGCTCTCAGCAGAGCAGAGCAGAGGGGCAGAATCCCCTCCCTGGCCTTGCCCACCCTGCTCTGGATGCAGCTGAGGATAAATTTGGCTTTCTAGCATAGACAATCTTTTAAAGTTTTGAGAAACCTGCATGCTCAGGAGAGGGTTTCCCCCCACATGTGTTTCATGAAGAGATGGATGGTAAATGCTTGAGCCCAATCCCTTGCTTTACCCCAGCTTCACTGTGTTCTCAGCCAGCCTTGCTCCCCAGGGATCACAGGGGTCTTTGCTGTGCCAGCCTTTCTGAGGGCTGCTCTGCAAGGTGTGGTATTCACTCTCTGTGTTTGGGTGACTGACTCTGAGAGCAGGCAATTACATTTCCTGAGAGGGAAAAAGGTACTAATCCTTCAGTGAAATTGTTGTGTCAGTCAGTGTTGGCAGCTCTTGGTGCAGCCACTCTGGAGCAATGCCTCCATCCCTTGTGTGAGTTCCAGAATCCTGAGTTTTATCTTTTGGCAATCCTGTGGCAACCCTACCAATTTGTTGTCAGCATTAATTATGTCTGAGATGATCATCACAATTTTGATTCTGGCACATGTATTAGGAATAAGGATGTTGTCACTGGCATTAAAAATCAATATTATTGGGGGATCCTTGTTTCTGTTTATCAGTGAAGTGTCTGGGAATGTCCCAAGTGCTGCAGCTTAACCCTGCGGTATCAACGCTGGGCTTCTCAGGAACTGCTGGACTGACAAAATAAGCTATGAGTAAAATAAAACTGCAGGTAATTTTTTCTATTTCTAGGCCTAGAAAAACTGTAGGATAGAGAGTTGGTTTGAGACTGTCCTTCAACATTGTTTTTAAAACATTATTTAGCAATTCACTGATATAGATCATGGATCACAGAATATTCTGATTTGGAAAGGACCCACAACTCTCAAGGGAATGGCCCATATTGCACCTGCAATCTTGGTGCTGTTAGCACCCTGCTTTAAACAACTGAGCTGATCTCTATTCTGCAACAAATAACAATCATGGTTGCATTTGTCACCAAAAGCTTATTTTTCTTCAAAGTGGCATAAGATACGGATCTCCTTTGTTTAGCTCAGCAGAAGGGAAGTGATGTTTTGCCTGGGTGCTTCAACCTGCATGGCAACATGTGCAGAGCCCAAATCCTGCTCTCATGAGTAGCAGCAGCTGGGGCTTGGGCCATTAAATCTGCCTCTGGTGGCTTGTGCTGTGTGATGCTGGGAAAAACCCCCTTTTGTGGATCAAAAAGCCATGTGGTAGGCTGGTGCAGGACTCTGTGGAGTTCCTCTGTAGTAATTTCTCCCCAGGGTTTTATATGCAGAACATAGTTGTGCTGTTGAGAGAAAATAAAGATATTAAATGTCCTCTGGTTGTATGTTGTGTGAGACAGTAGAAAAAAAAAAAAATACGTTCATGCTTGCTTTTAATGCTGTGCTTTTCCTTCTCCTTTGCTGCCTTGCCAGATTTTTTTTCTCTGTGTTCATTTTTCAAAGAGAAAGAGTATATTTACACTTTCTTCTGTGATGAATAAAAAATACAAAGAGGAAGAGTATATTTACATTTTCCTTTGTGATGAATAAAAAAAACCCAAGAGCCAATACTTCCCTTCACAGAGACTCTAATTTATACCAGATGGATTGATCTACGGGAACACAGGAGATTTGTTATGCATAAAATATGGGACTGTCACAGCTTCTGCTCTATCTGAAAGGAACTGGTCTATGGATTATATGGTTTATAGCAGAAAATGTTTTTAAAATTTTGTACAGATGGCTGACCAGTTAAACCAGCTCTGTAGCTCTCTGAGAGACTGCCAGAGATACTGTAGCATGCTTTACTGACCAAATTGCTTGGGATTCTTCAATGCCATTTCCCTCTTTCTTGCATGTCTATGTATTGTAGCATAGTTATAGATAAGGTATTTTTCAGCTGTTACTGCAGAAGAATATGTGGAGCAAAGCTTCTGAAACTGATGAAGACAAATAAGATTTCTTTTGCATACGTGCACGTTGGAAAGTTTGGTCTCCAACCTGTGCTGGACCTATACCTGCAAACACCTTGTTGCACTCATGTGGTTTTTAATTAGTGTTTGGGTAAGAGGGAACAACCATGCAGACACACACACACTTTTTTGTGTGGATGTGAATACAGGGCAACGTGCCCTTTAGCTGCCAGAATATCCTCAACACATTGTCTGATTCATCAGAGCAGGGTACAAATTTCATACTTCTTTGTAGGTTTTTGAACAGGATGTACAAACAAGAAATCCTAGTTAGACTGCTAGGTAGGGTCTTGCCCTTTATAGCATTATTTTTATTTCAGCAAATTTTAGAATGGCAATAACAGCTTTGCGTGCCATTAGTGGCCTCATCAAAGAGACTCTGAGTTCTTTAAAATCAATTACATTTCTAAACAATGCATCAAGTACAATACTTGCCTTTCACCATAAGGCATAAAATACTTTGGAGAGGTCAGGCCCCTGTCCTCAGTCTTGGTTCAATGCAGTGACCCAAGGATGAACTGAGCTGGAGTATTCTGACCCTTAGGGAATTTTTCAGCCATTAAACTCCTTAGTCAGAAGCTGAGACTTAAACAAATGCTCTCAGCTGGAAAAGAGGCATTTGAAATGAAAGGAAGGGGACATCTGGAGTAAAGGAGTGTCCTGCATCTTTAGACACAAATTCAAACAGCTGCTTTGTCACTGATTTCCTACATCACTGCAAGCAAGGCACTAATGACAACATTTTAGAAGAGTACTTGCACTTCCATTTCCCAAAGAGCTGGGAATGAGACAGAGACCTAAGGATGTAACTCTGGATTTAAATCTGCTGCATGAAGTTGATGCTTGGCACGTGATAATCCCTTGTAACTGAGAGTCTTCTATGTCTCCATTTCTGTGGTTGTAGAAGAGGATGAAGAGATGAGAGAGCATTGCAAGTGTCACCAGATGCCATGGTGACAGTGCATGCATCTGTCAGGGCAGGGAAGAGAACATGTGTATGGTTATCCCCAACACAGGGAGGACATGGACCTGTTGGAGCAAGTCCAGAGCAGGGATATGTTATATATAATTGGGTATGTCCAGCCTGGAAGAGAGAAGGCTTCAGGATGACCTAACTGTGTCCTTCTAGTGCCTGAAAAGAGCCTGTAAGGAAGCTGGGGAGAGTCTATTTACAAGGGCAGGTAGTGACAGAACAAGGCAGAATGGTTTCAAATAGAAAGGAGATTTAGATTGGATATCACAGAAAAAAAATCTTTATTTTGAGGGTGGTGAGACATGGGAACAGGTTGTCCAGAGAAGTTGTGGGTGCTCCATCCCTTGAAGTGTTCAAAGCCAAGTTTGATGGAGCTCTGAGCAACCTGATCTAGTGGAAGATGTCCATGGCAGTGGGATTGAAACTAAATGAACTTTAAGGTCTCTTTCATTCTAACATTCTGTGATTCTATGGGTCTGTGGTTTAGAAGACAAGTAACTGACACTGTTCCTCACATTATATTGGCTGTGATGAACGTTCTTGATGAGAATTTCTATTGTGTTGACTTAACAGATACAAGATCATAAAGCATTTTAATATGTACTAGTCCAACAGGCTGAGAATCCATCAAAGCACTGGTCTTATCCAAATAAATAATACTCTAAAATGGCCCTCACTTTCACCTTGATGGGATAAGCCTGGCAATCTGCCTACCTTCTATTCTATTGATATAATAGACCACCAATACAAGGGGAAGCAACTGTTTGCTATGCTGAACCTCAGCCCTTCCTGAAAAACCAAAACCAAAAAAAAAAATAATAATAATAAAAAAAATCAATGTAACTATTGTCCTTCACTGCTGCTGCACTAGACCTTCAACATGTCTTCTGAAGGGCATAGAAATTTTTGAATTATTTACATTTAATGCAGAATGATTCCCATTATATTGTTTTTCTAAGGCATGTGCTTGAACAAGGGCATCCAGTCTAGGATTCCACTTGTATGGAGAGTGGGAGAGTTGTGTCCATCCCCAAAGACCTAAAAGGTCACTGCCCAGTTCCCAGGTGTCACATGGATTTTCTGGACGGCATGAAGACGTTAAATGTGCTCAGAAATCTTCTGTGTGCTTGAATTTGAGTGGTGAAATCTGTGCTTAGACATGTTTGGGCATCAGGCTCATCCATTTTCTCTTTTCCAAGCACAAATATTAACAGCAAATCCCCTCCCATGAAAATACTCACTTATTCTTGCAGAGAAGCAGCACAAAGACAATTGGGTCTGTGTTTGTGATCCATACTGGTGAGACACACAAGGAGCTGTGCAGACACCTTTACCAAGGCAATATTCACACTGAATGCTCCAGTGGAGTGACTGTGAATAGGGATGGGGACCTCAGCTCCCCACAGCCTTAGCCTGGAGCCTGATGAACAGAACTGCAGGGAAGCAGCTGGAGCTCTGCCCTGTGGAGGATGATGAGCAAGGTGACATTTTATGTGTCAGGATTAAAGGGCAGACTAAAGAAGGTGACACTGCAGTGAGTGTTTGCCACAGGCCCTCTGATGAGGAGGAGGAAGTGGATGAGCTCTCCTGCAGATATCTGGAAGCAGCCTCACAGCCACGAGTGCTGATTCTGGTGGGGAACTTCAACCACCCTGATGCCAGTTGAAGGAATAACCCAGTAAGGCTGAGATAACAATCCCTGAGGTTCCTTTTGGGCCACCTCTGATGTTAACTTTCTTGTAGAGGCTGTGCAGGATCCAAGAGGAAAAGGTTGAGCCTTACACTCATTAAATAGAAAGGCTGGAGGCAGCCTTGGCTGCAGGGACCATGGGTTGTGGAGATCAGTATCCTGCAAGGATGAAGAACATTAGATTCCAACCCTAGACTTCCTGAGAACCAATTTTGACCTCTTCAGGGAACTTCAAGGAAGAATGCCATGGGCGTGGCTGGCCCTGCAGGAAAGTGAGCTCAACAGGCTGGTCAGTATCTGAAGATTCCTTCCTCCAGGTTCAAGGAAGGTGTATCCACCTCCATGGGCTAGCAAGTGAGAAAAAGGGACAGAAGAAGGAACAGCACGGATGAAGAAGGAACAGTGAAAACCTGTTCCTTCCATGGGATGGAAACAGGGACAGGACCCCTAGGATGAATACATGGAAATAGTCAGCATATGCAGAATTGCAGTGAGGAAGGCCAAGGCATAGCTGGGATTAAATCTGACATAGGACAGGAAGAGGAGCTTCTTCAAATATATCAGTAGTGAAAGAAATGCCAGGGAAATTGTGAGTCTGCTACTGAATGGAACAGGGACACTCACAATCAAGGTTGTAGAGAAGGCTGAGAAACCAAATGCTTCCTTGCATCACTCCTTACTGCCAGCCCATCCCTTAGGGAAACCCTGGAGACCATGGAGAAGACCTGGAGAAAGGAAAATTCTCCTTAGCCAAAGGAGAATTAAGCATTCTTAATGAGAAGCATTAAGTCAAATTTGACATCCACAATTTTGAACTTGTGGCTCTGATGGGATGCACCACAAGTGCTGAGGGAACTGAGGCTTCATTGCTGTTCCACTCACTGTTATCTTTGAAAGGTCATAGAGATCAGAAATGGTGCCTGAGAACAAGAAGAAAGCAAATGGCACCCCAGTCCTCAAAAATGGGAAGAAGGAGGAGCCAGGGAACTACTGGCCAGGCAGCCTCACCTTAATCCCTAGAAAGGTGAAGGAATGGCTCATCCTGGAGACCATCTCTGAACATGAAGACAAGAAGGTGGTGAGGACCAGTCAGCATGGATTCATCAAAAGGAAATCATGCTGAACCAACTTGATGGCCTTCTATGATGAAACAACTGCATGAATGGATGAGGGGAGAGTAGTGGATGGATGTCCTGGACTTTGGAAAGTCTTTTCATGATGTTTCCCATAATATCCTCATGGACAAACTCAGGGATGTGGGCTGAATAGTGGACAGGAAAGTGGAGGACAGAGAATAGAGACACAGTTGGAGACCTGTCACTGGCCAATGTCACCCAAGCTTCAGTACTGGGGCCAGAACTGTTTAACTTGTTCATCCTTGACTTGTAAAAGGTGCCTCCTCAGCAAAGGCACTGAGAGCACAAAGCTGGGAGAAATGGCCAACACCTCAGAGTGCTGTGCAGCCCTTCAGAAGGACCTTGTCAGGTTGGAGAGATGGACAGAGAAGAACCATCTGAAATTCAGCAAAGGCAAATGCAGGGTCCTGCTCCTGGGGAAGAACAACCCCAGGCACCTTGGGCTGACCTGCTGGGGAGCAGCTCTGAGGAGAAGGATCTGGAGATCCTGGTGGACAATGAGCTGTCCACGAGCCACCAGTGTGTCCTGGTGGCCAAGAAGGCCAAAGGGATCCTGGGGGACATTAGGGAGAGCATTGCCAGCAGGTCATGGAACGTGATCCTATCCCTCCACTCAGCCCTGGTGAGGTCACATCTGAAGTGCTGTGTCCAGTTCTGGGCTCCTCAGTATAAAGAGACTGGAACATCTCTCTTACAAAGAAAGTCTTGGGGAGCTGGGCCTGGTCAGCCTAGAAAAGACTGTGAGGATTTATTATCAATATCTCTAAGTGTCTGAAGGGAGGGTGTGAGGATGGAGCCAGTCCCTCTCTGATATTGCTGAGCAATAGGACAAGAGGCAAAGGGCAGAAACTGATGCACAGGAAGTTCCACCTCAACATGAGGAAGAACTTTGCTATGAAGGTGACTGGGCCCTGGAACAGACTGCCCAGAGAGGCTGCAGGTTCTCTTTCTCTGGAGATGCTCCAAAGCCACCTGAACACAGTCCAGAGTCCTGAGAACCCTGCTTGGGTAGGAAGGTTGGACTATATGACCTCCAGTGGTCCTTTCCAACCTTAACCATTCTGTGTTTCTGTAATTCTCTGAATGGAAGTCCTAATCCTTTACCCCTGCCTACCCCATTGGATAGATAAGCTTACTCTGTGCTGTCTCATGCAGCCTTTGGGTTTCTGTTGTTATTTGACATGTATTCTGGTGCCTCACATGGCAGTGCTGCCCACATCTCCCAGAGGAATTCAACATCATTTCCTGGAAATCATTTAGCAGCGTGACTGTGGGGATCTGCTGAACTGGACTGTCTTCCTTGGTTCAGCAGTTCTGAGGATTTGCAGCTGTTGAGGAAGACGTTCACAGCAGAGCCTGTATCTGTCTTTCAGAGGTTCCCACTGTGAGCCTGGCAGGCTCCTGCCTTGAGGAAAAGTGTAGTCTTTGGATTTCACTAATTTTCAAAGGCTCAGTGTGCTTTGTGGCGGTGTCTGAATCTGCAGAATGGTAAAATGGCAGCAGTAGGTTTGAGGGTGAGTTTGGCTCCTGCGTGCTGCCTTTGGATGAGATGTTCCAGTGACAGGAAGCCTAGACATTTGACTTGAAGAGTTAAGCTTTTAGGAGAGATATAATGTATGCCTTAGTGTCCCACTGTAAATAATTCACAAAATGTCAGCTGATGTCAAGAAATGGAAACTTTTGAATGCAACTGAGATGATCAGTCATGTCTGCTTCTAAAGCAAGGCTGGAATTATGCAGGAGCAATGCAAAATATGCAGACCTTATAAACTGCTCATCCTGGGCATCAAATTGAAGAACACTCTCTTCTTTCTTCCCCTACCTTTAAGCAAATTCTTTGGCAGAACTTCCTGTCTTGGTATCACATACACAGTTGGCAAAATCCTGGTGCTGTAAAAATTTAATAATGCAGGGGAAAAAAAAATCAAAGGCCGTAAAAGTGACTCTTTAAGCCTTCTGCCTGTTTTTAGAACAACACTGTCAGGCGTTGATTCACACATCTGCCTTTCACCCAAGTGAAGAAATCATTCTTTTTTTAAACCTGGGAGCAGAAATCAGTTCCAGCTTTCAGGCCTCTGCTTTCTGTCTTGGGTACCATATAGCTGGGTGTTCTGGAAGACTTGGGCCTGCAGCAGCAAGAGCCAGGTCAAAAACCATGGGGAATGATTCTGCAGTCAGCATAAATGCAGAATTGATCTGTTCTGTAATACGGCCACTTAGACATTTGGCATATTTTACCAATCATATCCACACCAATTATTAACTCTTAAGCTTTGTCTTCTCTGCATTTCTCTGCCCCTGAAAACTGTCAGCCCTCCAAATGGCTGGTACTGTAGGGGCTAGGCAGCAGATTGCATTCTGTCTCTTGATATCCCTTAGATAACAAAGTAAAATATGTTTAAAAAACAGATGTTATTTTCTCCCTTTTAGTATCAGAAGACAGTGGCAGTTCTGTGAAGCAAGGATCATACAGTAAGGCAATTTTAAAATACTGTAGCAAGAACCAATACATTCAGTCAAGCTCCTGCAATTCCAGTGTAGAAGTGTGTTTGTCAAATCTGTGTTATGTGTCTCCTGCCTGCTTTGATATCCCACTACTGTATCTATGCATTTAATTCCTGTAAAAGTTGAAATTCCGCAGGTAAATTCTGCAGGAAACTTTCATATAACTGGAGTTGGGTGCTCACTGACCAAAAAGGGCAAAACTGAACCCATTCCTGGGCTCAGCTCGGTCTCAGCTTCTGCAGCATGCTCCATGCCAGCCACTGTGAGAGCAGACCAAGGCTGTGCCAGTGTCTGTCCCCAGTCCCCCAGCAGCTGCCCTCACCCAGGAATGGTGGCACTGTCTTTGTCCTCCTCCCCTCCAAGGACAGGCGTGCATGGGCTTCCCAACCTGTAGAGAAGCTGTGAGGGCCTTCTCCCCACCTTGACCCTTGCAGCTGTAAATGATTGATTGTAAATGAGCTGCTTGGGAGGAAAATGGGGCAGCTGACCTACTGACCCACTCACTCACTCAGTGTTACCAAATTCTTGCCTCATGGGCGATGCGTGGGGTCATGACTGCCCTGAGAAAATGGGCCAAAATTCTGCTTGTCTACAGACAAGCATGTTTGAGGTGAGGACCCTTTATCTGGGCTGTGCTGTCAGCACTCAGGAAACAGTCACAGACTGGAGAGTCTGTGTTTCCTTCATCCTGGCAGGCTGGAGGTGGTGCAGACTCACAGTCTGTGGAGGACTGGCTCTACAGCCTTCTCCAGGAGCCCTGGGGCAAAAAGGGAGCAATCGAGGCAGAAACAAAACTCTTCTGGTGGCTGCTAATGTGACTTGAAAGGTGCTATTTCTCAGAAGGAGGTGATTCACAAAACTCCCTGCAGCATCCTAGTGCTGAGAGAGGATGAAGATGGTGGCACTGGAAGCCTTGTGAGAAGTCAAGAGGCCAAAGAGGCTATGTAGATCTTACTGCCTACCCCAGCAGCAGGAATCTGGCCATCACCACACACCCTCACAGCTTTTTAAGAAAGGTTTGTTTGCTGTGAGAGTGCATATGCTGCATCTGCTGCAGCAGCTGCAGGGCTAATGGAGTTACTGTACCAGAAGATGTTGCTCAATGATACACAGGATTTTTTTACCACTCTGATCAATGGGTATCAAGAGAAACTGCAGAAGCTCTCTGAAGGAGAGAAACAAAAGGGAAGGGGAAGAAAGAAAAAAAAAAGAAAAAAGAAAAAGAAAAAGAAAAAAGAAAAAGGGATCTGCATAGAAACGTATAAATGAGAATGACTGGCCTGACAGTAAATTCAGTAGAGTTTCTGAGAAACTCAATGCTGCTGGATTACATTCTTATTGTAGTCTTGCAGGAATTGCTAGAGTCAAGCCTGATTTCAGAAAATATTTAAAATGTTAAAGTTGTCTATGGATTTAATAGTAATGAAAGAATAGGGAAACAGGTTTTCATTGTGCCCTTTGTTTCTACTTATCAGAAAGGCACCAAATCCCTAAGAGCTACAGTCTGTGCAAGATCAGTTGCATTTCTGTATCTGTGTGATACATAATTGCCATCTGGAAGACAAATTACCTGCTATGTGGGTACTGTCAAGATAACTGAACAAAAATCAGCCATGTCATTGTTCTGTGTTTTTTTGAAAACGACCTTTTGGTATCACTTGAAAATTTGGCTCATTATGTTTAAAATGGAAAATATGAATTGGTATTATTTTTGGGTGTTTAGATGTAATAGAAGAAAGAATACAATGCATTTCATGGACTTGCATTAACAGCATAATAATCTTCCATTTGCAAAGATACATTAGAGCAGAGCAACACTTAGATCACATTTCAATTCTTTGTGGTTTAGGAGGTCGAATACCTTTTGTGATTTAACATTTGCTTCTAAAACTCTTTACACTAATTTGCTCTTACTTCATGCTCTGTTTGTGTCTTTTCATAAACTAGTGTGTGGTCTGCAATCTCAGGGTATGGTGAGACCAGTATTAATCCACTACACATCACCTACCCTTTTCCAGTTTTTACAGGAGTAATTGCTAACAAATACTGGTTGTAGACCAGAGGAAAGGTGCATCACAGTGACTGCAGTAATGAACAAGCTGGCACTGAGGAGCACTGGGATGCTTTTCCGTGCCATATACTGCCTCACCCTTGGGAAGGTACAGAAAAGGCCTCAGAGACCATTCCAGTAGGGTTAGTGCTGTGCACTTACTGACTTAACATTTAATCTTTACAAAAGCTCAAGCTTTTAAGATTCCTGCTTGTCTCAAAGGCTGAAAACAGAAAATCAAGGACAATTTTTGCTATACCAAAATTGGAACAGTAGCAATACACTGTGGTGCCACAAAATCCCTCTCCTACACTGGTCTCTCCCTACTCTCCTTTCCTGATCCTTCTCTCTCCCACCTGACCAAACTGGTTTCTTCCCTCCAGCCCTTTGGCAGCACTATCTTATTTTCACTTTGAATTAAGTCCATAATCACCTTTTTTTTTTCTTTGATCTTCTGGTGCAGCTTGGCATGTTGGCCTCCTCTGGTGTATCTCTTGCTTTTTTCTTGCTGTGGTTCTGCTGGGGACTGGGCTGTCTTGTTTTATCACCTTGCTATTCCTGTGGGCAGCCTTCATTGTGTGTTACAGTTGGAGTATGCTGTGGCATGCTTAGTTCTTCCTTAAAAGCACTGCAAGCTTATCTGAAGGAGCAGAGTCTTGGGATACATTAACTAATGGGCAGCAAGGAGTGCATAGGTGTGGGCCTTCTGGAGGATAAAATTTTTAATGGATAAATGAGATGAATCACTGCTAATGAAGCATGTATTCCTGTCTGTGGCTTTCTCTGACTGTTTTAGCTTTTTGATTTGCATTCTGTTCATTTATTCTAACCTAAATCTGTGCATTAGGTTCATTGGCAAGAGTAGCAATGATAATAAACCTTGGCCTTCCATCTAAGTTTCTCTCCCAGGTTTTTACAGGCTTTTGCCTGATTTCCCACTCAATTACTCTCTCTTTCTCACTAGCTGTTGCCTGTTGGAACTTTGGAAGCTGAGAATTTTAGGCTTTCTGTGCTGTCAGGCACTGACCCCCAAGAAAACACTGCATTTGACCTGAGGCCATGGAAGAGGCTTCCAAAACTGAGTGATGGCACTGGGATTGTGTGTGTGTAGTTTGAATAGAAGTGTGTGATATCACATGGTGAAAAACTTAGAGTTTAAGGATTTATAATATAGTAATGTATATAAAGCAAGATGGAGGATTTAGGGCATAGGCTGAGTCCTTTTTCACCTTCTTCTCCATGGGTTTGGGTGGTAGTTTGTAAATGGGTAGGAAAATCTGCATTGCAGCCACAGGTGTTTGGTTATTGGGTTAAAAGTAAAAATAATTCAGGTGTCATTTCATAACTGGACCTTTTGTGCTTAAAAGACCTTGGAAAGAGATAGGGGCAGAGCCATTTTTCACTTTGTTAGCTGGAACTCACAGCTTGTGAGACTGTGATGTAGATAAGAATTAATAAACATCTGAGTCTGAACACGAGCACCATCTCTTGAGCATTTAATCCCGGCTCTGACAGAAAAGAAGATAACAAACCCACAGTTGCCTATCTGCCCTGCAACCCTACAGAGAAAGCAAGTGAAGGGCTGTTGAGTGGAACAGTGTCCCTTCATTGCCAGCACTGACCACTAGAAATATGGCCTAGGGACAGCATCTGTGTCCATTTGCTGAGTCACAGGATCAGGCTATGAGACTCAGCCTGGTAGAGAGCTGGCCTGCCTGCAAAGACAATAGCAAGACAGAGCATTATGGGCTCATAGAACCAGTTTAGAAGCCAAAAGGTAAACACTTGCTTACAATCAGCTAAAAACAATTGGCAGACCTGTGATGATGAGGGCAGCCATAAATGTAAGTCAGAAATGGGTCTTAGCTCTCCCCCACCATTTTATAGCGAGGCACAAGGCTGGCAATCCGCGAGCACATGGGTGGAGATCACAGGTGGTTTTTATATGAGGTACCCTTAAAATAGCCTTAGGACTGAAAATGCTCTGTCTGCTCTCAGTGTGTTGATGTTTTGCTTCCAGCCCTGGGGCTTGGTCCAAGAATTAATGTTTTATCAGCACTAAGCAGCAACAGAAGAGATCTAGAAGGAGGACTCTGCATTTGCTTACTGTATTCTTCCAAGGACAGAAGATGATAATTTATCACTTTCTTTACCTTCTTGATACACTAATAGAAGGGACATCGATATTCTATTACTTTTTCCAACAGTGTCATGGTTTTGAATCCATTTCAGTAGGTATTGTGGCTGGCTGACCTTTGAATCCTTTTTCTGCCAGTTAAATGCAGAATTTTGGAGTTGTAGTCAGTTTATACATATGGCTGTGTTTTTTGTGCAAAGGAAAAAATATGAAACAAATAGGAGAAAAATACATTTCTCTCCTGAATTCTGTTTAAAACATGTAGAATATAACACTTGTAATGCAAGATTTCTAATGCAGACCCTTGTAAAACAAATCCCCTTTCAGAAACAAAGAAATTCAAAATGACTGTGATGTCTTGATTAATGAAAACCTAACAGGAAGATTTGAGTTCATGAGGAACATGCTCCATATAGTACAGATCATCTACCATGGCAAAGCTTAACCAGAGGTAGTTGGAAATTTCCACCCTTGGATTCTTATTTCTGCTTAATAGGGCTGTAGTTAAATGTTATTTGCTTGAATGGTGAGGGTGAGGGGTTTTTAAAAATTTTTAAGGTACTATTTTAGGACAATAAAAGAAAATGGAAATAGCACTTGATCATTTGTCATCCTTCACCATTTTAGCATCTGTTTAATAGTATTGCTATTAGAATTTATTCATAAATGAAAAATAACTTTTAGAATTGCAACAAAAGTGGAAAAAATATGCAGACTCTGCATGTAGCTTGTGTGGGGACTGGATTGATTGTCAGTGATTGTTTTAATTTCTTTGGTTCCCATAATGTAGACTCATTATTTATGTGCATATCTAATTTAGAAAAGCGAATAATTTAATTTAGAAGACTACTCACACATTTAATGTTAGTCTTGTGACAGGGTATCATTTTGAACCAAAGAAGTAAATCTAAATGTGTGATCTAGTATTTTTTTTCTCATTAATAAAATGTTTTCAGTGGAGGGTAAAAAAGACTTCTTTACTTATATCATTTGAATGGCACATAAAATTTTGAAACAGAATTGCTGTTTTTATTGACAAAAACTGTCTCAAATAATTTTTCTCATCTCATCTTAATACAATGTAGGGAGGCTAGAATGTACCAGGAAAATAAAGCTCCAGTATTTCTGTATTTCCAGAAATAAAGAAAATTAGATATTTAATTAAAAGAACAAGTCAATTTTTTGATCAGTGATAGACAGAAGGTTTATATAAGTATCCAAACTGACCATCCAAAGTTCCTGAGACAAGAATTTAATGGATTCTATTTTATTAAGCAAATTAATTATTTTCTTTTGCCTGGTTTCTAAGGGTATTGAAAGGACACAACCTAGACCTGGATCCATAGCATGCTGTTCTATTTATTCCCTGGATTACATCCATAATAAATCAAATAATGATTTTGTTAGCTATAGGGGTTTTTTTAAATCACAAAAATCAGCACTTTAATAATCTATTTCAGTAGTCCCATACTGCAGGTTGATATCTATACATGCAGCCACAAGACTTAGAAATGGTAATTTTTCTACCACCTGCTCAGTTTGCACAGGAACACTGTATGCACGTGTCACACATAGGCACAAGGTAAATAGTATTTTGAATATTCACTACTTGGACAATTTGGTGACACTGTATTGATGAATTACTCTGAACTAAGTGACCACATGACTATGTGACCTTGCGTAGTGTTCTCCTCAATAAAATAACTGCTATTGCTCACAAAACTGTATTTTGAAATATTTCTTCATTATTTGCAGATGCTGACAGATGCCTTCAGGTTGACCTTGAAGTATGCTTCCAAGCTCCTAACAATTGGGGAAATGTGTGTTATTAGATAAAACCAGATTCAAATAACCTGTGTTCAAAGCTGATGGAGTAACTACCTTTTAGTAACAGTGGAAGCAAAAGCACCTTGTTTTCTTCAACATTTTATGCCCAAGACCCTATAACTTGTATTAGTACGCTATTGAAATGAAATACAGTACATTAATTGAAATCAAATACTATCAGATGCTAAGACTTCTGCTCTATTTTCAGTGTTGCCTGCAGTTCTGCCTTGCTCAGTTGGTTTTGCTTTGTCTGCTTTCACAAATTCAAACAGTTGTTTTTAGCTTTATCCCCTTCAGCTCATGTTTGTAGAAAATTACATGGTACATTGACTTATCTTGACTCCCTGACATATTTAAATTACTGCTCCTTTGATTTTTTTCAAATAATGTTTTAATAGTCCCAGGGGCAGGAGGAAATAGAAACTGTAGTGCAGTCCTGCCTGGATCACCCCCTACAGAATATCTCAGGCACTCACATGCATCTGTGAGAAATGATTGCTCTTCATGTGTGTTTGGTTTGTGTGGCAAGGGTTTGGCAGCAGGAGGGGGCTGAGAGGGGTCGGCTCTGTGAGAAGATGCCAGAAGGGTTTGCCATGTCCAACAGAGCCAGTGCCAGCTGACTCTCAGATGGACCAGATGCTGGCCAGAGAAGAGCACATCAGCAGTGATGGTAGAACCTTCAAAAGAATCTATTTGAGGAGGATAAAACCGAGAGGGAGAGGGAGAGGGAGAGGGAGAGGGAGAGGAGCAGCTCTGCAGACACTGAGATTAATAAAGTAGGAGGGTGCAGGAGGTGCTCCAGGCTGCAGAGCAGAGATTCCTCTGCCACCCCTGGTGCAGGACATGGTGTGCCCCTGCAGCCCATGGAGGAACACAGGGGAGCAGAGACCCAGCTTCAGCCCATGGATGACCCCACACCAGAGCTAGGGGATGATGGACTGTGACCCCTTGGGAACTGTGGGATGGTGACCAAGGAGCCAGACAAGGGCTGAGGCCTATCTGTGGCCTACACTGTGTACCCTCTGCTTTATCTTTGAAGATGGAGATTTGCATAGTTTGCATCACCAACCATTTAACTGAAATTAATTTCTGTTTCTGATAGTGCTGCATTTTTTCAAAGCACTGTTTGAAGTGACTACTCTGTGCTGGTGTCAGTGGTGAATTTTTACGCCTTCACATGTTGGGATTCGCTTTCAGATGGAGAACAAAAAAACAAACACGGTTCATTGTAGGACTGCTACCCTCTTCCTTGGTATGGATCCTGGCTTCATGTAGTCTCTTACAGTTGGTAGTCAGTAAAAAGGGAAAAATACGATGATTTTTTTTTGAAATAGAGGAGTATATTCTCTCTTTTAAACTGGAAAAAAATGCATTGCCTGCTTTTCCTTGTAACAACATAAGACAGTAACATGGAGCTGGTGGATAATTGTGTTATATATTATTATGATAATTGTGTTATATATTATTGTGATAATTATTACTAGGATCTCCCATTGTGTCCTAGATGTCTTGATGGCAGAAGCACTCTATCAGGATCAGCTGCTGCTCCTTTGTCTTTGCCCCCTGCAACCCCTGCTCCTCCCCAGCAGCCGACATCCCAGTGCTTGGTGGGGCTGGGGCTGCTCCCCATCTGGCACTCCTGCTGAGCATCTGGGCACTTTTGGCAATGGCTTGGCAGCTCTGACAGGATGAGGAAACTGGGAGGAACTGGCAGTGGAAAGATTTCTATGCCTCAAAAAGTAGATGACGAGTTTTGCAACTGCCCTTTCCAGGCTGGGATGCACTGATGGACCAGGAACACAGCAGGGGATGGGAACATGCAGGAGGTGCCCACATCTTTTCCCCTCTTGTGTCCACTGCACTATGAAATATCATCACCCTTGGCAGCAACAGCAAAGCCCAGCAGAGCATTGGGGTCTGTTGTTTTTGGTTTGTGTACTATAAGCTTTTTTTTTTTTTTT
>VWYO01019073.1:50574-65049 GCA_013400275.1 Rhadina sibilatrix
TTTTTTTTTTTTTGCAACACAATGACTGAATGACATTAGATCTTCAAAAATCACTGGAAATATGTTGTCATCACTGTAGCAGCTGATGTTTGTGCCTCAGTGGAGATTAGTTCTGCACTTGATGATTTTTGATCTGGTTGTTACAGTCCTCCTGATACGGTATCAATAATCAACACTACATCTTTCTTGCCATTTGGTCTGTAAGTCTCTTATGTGTAGGTAACTTTATCTACAGCATCCCTTTGATGTTCTCTCTTTGATTACTTATAGCCTACATACAAGTGAGGATAAGGCTGTCTGTGGAAATATTTGCAAGGAAGGAAGCTGTTATAAGGAAGGACAGAATATTTGTGGCACAGTTCTTGGAAGGAATTGAGCTAAGGGAGGTAAAATATTCCACTCATCTCTTAGGACCATAGGAGTGGTCCTAAGTAGTTGTTTCACTGCTGGGTAGAACAGCCATCCTTGACAAGAATATTGCAATTGAAGCCTCTCCGCTACAAAAAGATTAATTCAGTTTCTGTTTATCACAGTTTTGCATTAAATCTCCAGACTGAAGCACTCACTTACTGTAAACAGCCTCACCCCATGTCATCTACATGCCAGGCTTTCTTGCTTTATAACTTGGACGGGCAACTAATTGTCACAGCGGAAATCAATCCTTCATTAGTTTTGCGTCTTTTGGGATTTGTGCCAATCTTCTGTGTGAAATAAATCTAGGCAGGGTAAACAAAAGACTACAGAGATTCAGTTACACTGATGAGAATTTGAACAACTTTATGGTTAATACTGAACCAAATAAATGAAGAGATAACAAGGAAAGTTGTGAGAAGGCGAAGGCATTAAGATACCAGTGATACTTGTGCAAAAAGAACCCAGCCAACTGGAATTATAAAGGCTTCTGAAAACTGCCTTCAACAGTTTGTCACAGGAACATATCTGGGAGTGGTGGAGCTTCTGCCCACATCTCTTGTTTCTGTCCTGATGCAGACACTGTAAAGGCAAATGAGTCAGCACTGCTATAAACTCTGAAAAAGAGTTTGTGAGCTTGGGTGCCTCGAGCTGTCCATCTCCACAGATCACAGAGATCTGATCTTGCATAGGACAGTGATGACTCATTTTTGAGGGAGACACCCAAAATGATGCCTGCTCCTAGACGACCAAGGTGAACATTCATTCTGCATTCACTCAGAGGGATCAGATGTGGACTTGATGGTCCCACAAGACAAGACCCACCCAATGTCAGTGCCACGGAGCTAGGCACGTGGGCTCCTGACACCCTGCCAGGCAGCATCATCCTTCTGAAGCACAAGGCCAAAAAACTGCTGCAGGGTAAGTTGAGTGAGGGAAGTCAGATTTCAAAAGATCACAAACGCAAAAAGCCAAGAAGAGGAACAGACAATTTCCTGCTGAACCACAATGTTTCTTATCCCGGGAGCTCTATGCACCCATGTGATTAATAGCTGAGTGTCACAGCTAGTATGTCGATTACTTGCATTCCTTCTGTATTGCCATGTGAGAGTGCAGAGTGACAGACCTTTGGCACTGGCATATGACCTGCTGTCTGGACAGCTGCTGAGTCAGACAGTCCTGAGTCACATCTGATTGTGCCCAGCCAGTGAGCCTGTGGTGAGCACAGCAGAGATTTCCTGAGGAAGCAAATGGTGCATCACTGCCATGACACAGCATTGCGTTTTGGTTTTGTTTGTTTTGGTTTGGTTTGGTTTTTTTTGGTTTTTTTTTTTTGTTTTTTTCCCCAAAGCAAGNCAGGCTGTACACAGGTAAATATCTTGATGGCATCATTAATATCTGCAGCAGCTCTTGGGCTCTTTCTGTTCAGGCACTGGAAACCTCTGTTAGAGAAAATGTGTTATAATATAGAGTCTGTATATAATCATGCAAATGTATTATGTATAGCATCTGAAGCTATATATAATATATATACACATAATATATATATATTATATATAGCTTCAGATGCTATATATAATGTCTCACTGCTCTGGGGATTCCCTCTAGAACACTGTGCTGCTGGCTGCCAGAGCACAACTGATTTTCCTGAGCGTTAGAGCACATAGCTTTCAGTGCCTGAGGTACAATCATGTGGTGCTGGAGTTTACAGCACACTGCCCCCCTCTTTCTAGTGTACCTTACCCACAGCATCCGACCTAGCTCCAGGATAGCCTTCTAGTTGAAATTGTCTGAAAAATGAGGCACTTAAATAATGATACCAGTGCTCAATTCTGAGCGAGACTGCAGAGTGCTTGCATGCCCTCGGGCGAGAGATTCGCTCTCCTTTTCTCAGTGCTCTGCTTGCAAATCAATGCCTAATATCTTGCCGTGCCCTAAGAGGATTAAGAGGGTGCATGTGAGGTACGTGGAAGCTATTGTCTTAAAATGAAATTTAAAAAAAAGCTTCCAGCAGCCCATCTGAGACCCAGACGTGCTAAGCCTTACTGCGCAGAGACATGAGGGTGCATAAAGGGTGCAAGGATTTGCTGGTGGGATCAGGTTGGCAGATCCTGCCCTGTAGTCTGTGTCCTGCCACAATGATAGAAGTTTATGGGGCACAAATGTAAGCCTCAGCCCTCCCTCTCTTCTCCTTCTGTGAGTCTGGTGTGAGATATGTTGTCCAAGATATCTCTGAGCCATGCTGCCCATATCCTGTTGTAGAACTGTCGTCTATCTGTCCGTCTAAAACATTTTACACCATGCTGATGCCATCTATCCCAGACCCCTGCGGCAGCTAATTACAGAAATAACTAATTGCTGGGTGTACTGGTAAGGAAGGCCTGCATTTCATGTGGTTTAGGCTCACCTCCCAATGATTTTAGTACATGTTCCTTAATTGTCTGACTGCCTGACATTTCCAGGGAAAGGTGGGACCTGTCCACCAGAAAACCAGGTACCACAGAGGCACCTCTGGCAACCTGAATGTGGTTGAGGTCTTGTTGCCAGGAAATCCCCTCTGACCCTTTCTGCAGGTGGGCCCAGGCACTTTCTAGGAGATCCAGCAGCTGCTTGATCTTCNCTCTTGGGCTCTTTCTGTTCAGGCACTGGAAACCTCTGTTAGAGAAAATGTGTTATAATATAGAGTCTGTATATAATCATGCAAATGTATTATGTATAGCATCTGAAGCTATATATAATATATATACACATAATATATATATATTATATATAGCTTCAGATGCTATATATAATGTCTCACTGCTCTGGGGATTCCCTCTAGAACACTGTGCTGCTGGCTGCCAGAGCACAACTGATTTTCCTGAGCGTTAGAGCACATAGCTTTCAGTGCCTGAGGTACAATCATGTGGTGCTGGAGTTTACAGCACACTGCCCCCCTCTTTCTAGTGTACCTTACCCACAGCATCCGACCTAGCTCCAGGATAGCCTTCTAGTTGAAATTGTCTGAAAAATGAGGCACTTAAATAATGATACCAGTGCTCAATTCTGAGCGAGACTGCAGAGTGCTTGCATGCCCTCGGGCGAGAGATTCGCTCTCCTTTTCTCAGTGCTCTGCTTGCAAATCAATGCCTAATATCTTGCCGTGCCCTAAGAGGATTAAGAGGGTGCATGTGAGGTACGTGGAAGCTATTGTCTTAAAATGAAATTTAAAAAAAAGCTTCCAGCAGCCCATCTGAGACCCAGACGTGCTAAGCCTTACTGCGCAGAGACATGAGGGTGCATAAAGGGTGCAAGGATTTGCTGGTGGGATCAGGTTGGCAGATCCTGCCCTGTAGTCTGTGTCCTGCCACAATGATAGAAGTTTATGGGGCACAAATGTAAGCCTCAGCCCTCCCTCTCTTCTCCTTCTGTGAGTCTGGTGTGAGATATGTTGTCCAAGATATCTCTGAGCCATGCTGCCCATATCCTGTTGTAGAACTGTCGTCTATCTGTCCGTCTAAAACATTTTACACCATGCTGATGCCATCTATCCCAGACCCCTGCGGCAGCTAATTACAGAAATAACTAATTGCTGGGTGTACTGGTAAGGAAGGCCTGCATTTCATGTGGTTTAGGCTCACCTCCCAATGATTTTAGTACATGTTCCTTAATTGTCTGACTGCCTGACATTTCCAGGGAAAGGTGGGACCTGTCCACCAGAAAACCAGGTACCACAGAGGCACCTCTGGCAACCTGAATGTGGTTGAGGTCTTGTTGCCAGGAAATCCCCTCTGACCCTTTCTGCAGGTGGGCCCAGGCACTTTCTAGGAGATCCAGCAGCTGCTTGATCTTCTTGGTGCCTCTCAGGCAGTATTTTTGCCAAGGCATACAGAACCCTCCTGAGGATGCCTGGGTGAGTAGGAAGCACAGGGTAAAGTTTCCTG
The DNA here is from genome assembly GCA_013400275.1 of Rhadina sibilatrix. Classification (NCBI taxonomy): domain Eukaryota; kingdom Metazoa; phylum Chordata; class Aves; order Passeriformes; family Phylloscopidae; genus Rhadina; species Rhadina sibilatrix. Next base: position 54,909 of record VWYO01019073.1, read on the forward strand.
TGGGCAAGGCAGTTTGGTTGTCTCATCTCACATGAAAGAACTGAGAAGATTGGTGAACACTCCCTCATTAGGACCCAGCTAGGAAATTCTAGTCAACACCTTCATTTTCGGGCTGGTCATTTTGACTGGTCTTTTTATTTTACCTAGAACAGAAGGAATACCTTTAAATTGTTCTCTCTATTTTCTCTTTTGTTTTTATTTTCGTCTTTCTTTTTTCTTCTTATTTTTTCTTTCTCTCTTTCTCTTCTTTCTTTTTTCCTTTTTCTTTTTTCTTTTTTCTTTTTTCTTTCTTCTTTTTTTTCTTTTTTCTTTTTTCTTTTTTCTTTTTTTCTTTTTTCTTTTTTCTTTTTTCTTTTTTCTTTTTTCTTTTTTCTTTTTTCTTTTTTCTTTTTTCTTTTTTCTTTTTTTTTCTTTCTTCTTTCTTTTTTTTCTTTTTTCTTTCTTTTTTTTTTCTTTCTTCTTTTTTTCTTTTTCTTTTTTTTTCTTTTTTTCAGAAGCTTAGTCTTACTGCAGCATATAATGTGAGGGCTTGTCAAGGCTTTCTAACCTGCTCTTTTAGTGTCTTAGCCAGTGCAAGAAATGCAGTTTCCTTAAAGTTCCAGACCATTCCTTGGGCATAGGTCAAATATGTCTAAGGTGTCTCGAGTGCTTTCCTGAGGATTTGTTTTCTGCTCTGCCTGATACATCTTACTCATTTCTGAAAACATGACTCTCCTTCTAATCAAACAACTTTGTTTACAGTCACTGGTCTCCCAGTAAGTAATTCTGCTTGCCAGGTAATCTGGTTCTTCCTCACTGTCTCTGGAGTTTTGGAGTAGGGAAACTGCTCTGTGCATCACTACCACAGGAAACTGGAAGTTCACCAAACCCAGCATGCTGTAGGAGGAGCAGATCTGCAATTTGAAAAGAACAGCATCTGTGCTCCCAGTGCTCAGCTAGGAGGTAGGCCAAGAATCACCAGGTCACCCCTCTTCTTCCCTCTTCTAATCTGAGCAAATGAAAGGAAACATGAAAGCAAATTTGTCAAGCAACCCTGCATGAATTCTGCAAAGCTTTGCAGATACTTGTTCTTCTCACCTCAGCTAAGACATTTGAGGAAAACCACCTGAACTCAGAAGTGAGACTTGCACAAAGTGTTGGCATTAGTCCAGCTGTCATGGAATTTTGCTGACTCTGGTGACACCAGAGGTTTAATTGCTGCAGTCCAGGAGGGGGTTTCCTTGTGTTTTCATATTGTTATACATTTGGCACAGTTTAAACATGTACTTACTCTTATTTGAAACAGCTGCTTTCATTCTGCTTTGCAAAGAACTCGCAGCTGTAGCCATGGCTTTCTGACTTGTCTTTGCTGCTGCAGGGATTTCTATGGCTTGTGGTGACACCCTCATACTGAGACCAGCATGACCTTAATGTGCAACCTGTATTTGCAGAGCTACTTCAGATTTCCCAGTGCCCTTGCCATGCACTCACCTTGTGATTGGCACTGGAAAACTGCATTTTTCCAGTGCCAATCACAAGTACTGAACTCATTAGAAGTCTGAAGAGAAAGCCTTGCTCTCCTTGTTTCAGACTCAAGGGTATTCATTTCCAGATGTGATCTTCTGTTATGGAAGGAAGTTAAATTTCATGTGCTGATTCATAGAAGAACAACTTATTTTCAAGATTGGGCTTTTACTGGTGTCCTGGTGACTTGGAGTCACCACAGAGTCAGTTCCAGCTGGACTCACACGTGAACAAAAGGTTTGTTTGAAGAGGAAGGGCACAAGTTTTGGAGAGCTGCTTTGCTCGTGGACGTTGATGTCCGTGATGTGATGTCTGTGATGGGACCCTGCTCTGCAGTAAAAGCATTGGGGTGCTTGTCACAGGCAGCTGTAACTACAGCAAGAGATGTCTGTACACTGTTGGGGAAAAACACTCCTCAAAACATACTGCTGCAATGAGCTCTGCTCCCTCTAAAGAGACCTGAGCAGGGAAGTGAAAAACATAGAAGAGTTCGCTGTGCATCTCCAAAGTGTGAAAAGGTTTTCAGGTCTGAGCAGACCTTGATATTTTTTTCTTTTGTTTCTGTGTGGAAGCAGTTTATAAGAATTCAACAGGTAGTCCCGTTACTGGTGTTTAATCTCTGCCTGTTCTTAGTGCTGAGATTCCTCATACTCCTCAATCCTTATGGGTTTCAAGGAAATCTTTCTGCTACACTAAGTAATCATAGAGTAAGAGCTGCTTCTAAAAGCACTTTCCTTTACTGTGGTTTGAATAGTGCGTGTGCAAATTCCTCAGTCGTGGAAGATGTGCTCCCTTGCATCCCGGAGGGCAGCAGCCCAAACTGTGTTAATCAGCCTGGTCCTTGACTCATGCACACAGATGATCAGTGGATTCTGCAAATTCTGCTTCTCCTAGAAGTGTGACTACATCAGCAGCAGCTAGATTGCATATTAATAGAAAGCAGTCTGCAGAAATCTGATACCATGAAGGCTACAGTTATTTTGGTTGGATTAAGAAATGAACATTATGCATAATTGCAGAGGAAGCTCTAGCTGTTTTAAAAGATAACCGAATTGTGTGAAATGCCTGACATGAAACAGATGAATAAGGCAATCACAAGTAGATGAGGAATGAATGAAACTACAGACAGCAGTGCCAGCAGGGCTTTTGCAAAGAGTTACAGTAGTGTCTTTTAAACTATTTTCTCAGTTTAAAACAAGCAGAACAGTAGCCCTGAAAGTCTACAGCAAAGAAATTTGCATGAAAATTTCCAGCCACCCAGTAACTGTACCATGTTGCAAATAGACTTCTCATTATGTTCAGGTTAGAAACTCTCCCACACAACACTGAAGGTTGCTGGGTGTCCCAAAGGAGGTGTTCATGTACCCTCATGTCTCACCATCAGGCAAATGGCAAAGGCTAGGGGAGAATGTCAGCTGTCAGGGCTGTTCCTGGGGGTAGCCAGGACTTGAATTCACTTGGATGAAATATATGGGAGGTGTTGGTGGCAACCACGCCTGCACTGACACGCAGTGGTGCCAGGGCTGGGCAGCACAAGGAGAGGGCAGATGTGCTTTTGTCTCTGCCACTTCGGAACCTCAGAAAGTTTTAAACTTTCCACTCCAGCTCAGAAGCAGGTGCTATCTTGTAACACCTCTGTCTGGGGTGATGTGGGAGCAAACCAGGTTGGGATGTCTGATTCCTGACTGTGTGGAGGGCACTGCTGCTGGCTGTAGACACAGACCTCTCAGCTTTAAATGCTGCTGGTTGCTCACTCCTTCCCTTCAGATTTTAAACAATACAATATAATTCAAGCTTGAAGCCACAGATGACCAGTGAGATAAAGAAAATGAAAAGTCACCCTTAATCAGCCAAATCTGAGCCAGGACTACTAATTCAAGTAGTGTAAAATGGTATCCCCGAAGTTAATTCAGCTTAATTCTGGAAGTTAATTCAGCAATTCAGCTTGACTGCTTTGTGTGTGATTACCATATAAGCACAGTAGGCTGAGGTGCTGGATTAATAGCCATGTATGCAGAACTGAGAAATGTTACAAGGCCAAGCATCAATGACACCCATTTGAAAATTCATGCTGAAACATTCCCTATTTCCAGTTCCAGACTTACTGATTAGTTAATAACCTGTTCTAAAGTTTGGTGTTCAGCCACGGAAAAGAAGCCAGGTCCTGGTGCCAACCATCTTGAGGAATGGATGGCTTGATGTCAACTGATCTTGCACCCAGTACCAGAGGTGAATCTCTGGAACTTCAGAGAAGTGTGATTTGTTGGGGGAGGACAGCTGGGTGTTATCACAGGACTGCAACATGTTAGTGACCTTCACCAGTGCACTGGGGAGAGATGACAGAAAGGAGATCTCTGAGCTGTCTTCTCCTTTAGAAATGGTGTTTACCATCAGTTTGTCAGGTGAAAAAAAAATATACATTTCTTTTTTTGTTTTGAAACACAGCCTCATTTGTTTAATTCCAGTAAAAAAGGTAAAAGACAAATAGAAATGGATGTACAATGTTGGAAAAGGAAGAAGTTTCAGTTGACCTAGAGAAATTTTTTTTTCTGTAGTTGCAGTTCGGGCATGAAACTTTTTTGTCTTGAAGAAATGGCATCGTTATGGCTATGGCATCGTTAAAAGTTTGAAACTGGAGGAATTACTCTTTCTCTCATCGTTCTAGCCTTCCATCCACAGAAGAGCAAAGATGGCTCTGGGACCCAGGAGTGTGTCATGTTCCAAACCTCCTCTTCAGCTGAACAGGAGAGAGAAACAGCTCAGCCTGCCCTGCCAGCACTCCTCTTGTGGGTGACCTGTTTGGTGATAATGCCAGCGTGCAGACTGGAAAGAAGGGTTATGTTGCCCTTACCTTTTTCCACAAAAACACAGAGCAGAATCTAAGTAATGGATGAAAGCCTCTTATGAAACCATATTTGATAGGAAGGAGGCTCATAACTAGCTTTTACAGGACAGAAGAGAAATTAACTGAAATGCAATTTCTTTCTTGTTTATCACAGGTGGCAGGATTTGTGCTATGTGGGAATGATGAGAACCAGAGCTCTTCCTTTGTATGGTAGATCAGCTTCATGTGGGAAGTGGACTTTTTCTGCACCCAGTTCAACACTGGCAAAACAACAGGGTGTTTGTTTAACAAGACTAAATCCATGTCTGTTCTCCTGCCCAAAAATATCTCTCACAACTTATCTTGTGACTGAGGTCAGCCTCAGATAACTGAGTCCTTGTCTGTGCCTCGCTATGGTGCGAATGAGCAGGCAGGGAGGAAGGTTTGCATTTATTCCCCAAAGTTCCCACCGGGGTCCCTGTGGCCTGTGCAAAACAAAATGTGTCATGTGCCCCCAAGCCCCATGGTGAAATCCTTCACTGTTCTTATTTATCTAAACTCCCACTTCACTTCAAACATCACTCCCACCAAATTCAATAAAAAACAAACACAGGAAGCCTCTAGCTCTTGCTTTTTAGCAGTGCTGCGACAATACTGGGGTATTACAAACATGACAAAAAATAAGGCACCAGGAAAATATATCAGCTGCTTTAGCTGGTAATTTTCAAGAAATTTCACCTTTGAACTTTTACATGGGTTTTTTTTATAGTTATACTGAGCAGCAAATCACTTCTGAGTACATGCTGCAGAGATGTTAAAGCACAATTCCTTTTTGAACACAACTCTTTAAGCAGAACACATATGTGGATAGAGCTCCCTAATAAAATGCCTCCACTGAGCTACATAAGTAGATTATAATTGTACAGTTCTGAAGCCACTATGGTGGCTGAATAATGATTATCTTTTTTTCATTTTGCAGTAACAACAGCAGAATAAGTCAATGTATGGGTCTTTGAAGAAATCATGTTGCAGATAGCATGCTGTGCCTAACCACGAAAAGTTTACCCACCTAGAGGGGGATTATAAGTAACTTGCTAGAGTGCTGTAAGTCTTTGGAAGCTTGAAAATAGGATAAAGACCACAGAGATTTTGGAACTCCATGCCTTTCTGATCCTTAATATCATATCCAGTCATCTAGTTGGATGGCAGTCATGCATTTGCTACACCTTTGAGACAGTCACAAAGACTCTGCCTGGTATGCTTTACTTGCCTGTACATTTTTGCTGGAGGTAACTGTGGAGAAAAGACATCTTGAGGATGGATCAATAAATAGGAAAAGGAAGTAATCAAGTCACACCTTGGCTACCTCAAGTAGCCCTTGGCTACCTCAAGTAGCCCTTAGCAGCAGTGGCTGGAGAGGTTATTTTTTGCCTCAATTACTTTGCCTTTCTAGTTGCAGAAGGATGCCAAATAATTGCAACAGAGATGCCCTGACACAGTTCAGGCTCCTCTCCCCATTCACTTCCATATGCAGTTTATGGTATCTGCCTTTTGCTCACAGTGAAGGAAATATAACTGCCAACTTAGCACCAGCACAAATTGGTGGGGCATCCTTGGCCAGTGTGCAGTCCTTGGGACCTAGACCGTCCAAATTTTCAGTTGAATGTCATCAAAATCCAATCAGTGATTTCACGTTGCCTGAAGCACAGGTACAGTGCTGAGCTGGGTTCAGTGCCTGATAAAAGAAGTGCAGGGCAGTTCCTATGAATAGTGTGCATGCTGCTCTGCTGCTAACTAGCACACATGCTCAGGCAATATGTTTGTGGTGCTGCACCAGTCAGCCGGGTCCGGCTTCTGATGCGCTCATTTCTTTGATGATACTACTTTCACACATGCAAGGATGAAAATTTCCCTTAGGAGATGGGATTTATCAAAGACTACAAGGTTATTCCTGGGATTTAAAGGGAGTTCTAGAGCTCAGGCAACTCCCTTTAATTTCAGGGGGCTAAAAAGAAGCAATTATTCACTTTTATTAAGCCATTTCTACCCTCTTTTTCAACCAACACATCTTTTGCACAGCAAAATGTTATGTTGAACACATAACTTTTAATTCTGCAATTCGCGGAAATTTGCTCTGAAATTCTTTGAGTACCTCTACACCAGAATGTTCTTCCTCAAAAGTCTGCTGAAAATGCTGCAAAGGTCTCAGGGTTTAAGCCCTCATTTTTTAAGGCACTGGAAGTGATCAGCAATGGATCTTTTAATGGATGAGAGGGAATGTTTCAAACCTCCCTCATTATTATTCACAGACTGTTTTGAAAGAGAAGTACACAGTGGCTTGCTGTCCAGAAGGGCACATGCCTTATTCTCTTGTAAATCTGCCCAGGGAGCATTTCACAGGACACCAGCCTGAATTTTATGGCTCCTGACAGTGATGTCAGAATGAGCAAATACTGAGGTCATTGACAAGAAATGCTGTCAGCGTGGCACAGCAGTGTTCAGCTTGTAGACCCATGCTTCCCTTGTCTTAGAAGGAAAAATAAAGACAGCAGAATAACTGCCTTTCAGCTTCACAGTGTTAATTGCACGAGCCTTTGCCTTTGGCTGCAAACAGGCAGGGCTCCCTGGATGCCTGCCTGGGCCTGGGGCTGCTTCCTCCTCTTGCTGTCAAAGGGGTCAGGTGCCTGTGGGGACAAATGACAGGGCTTGGGGGCATCCTATAACCCCTGGCAAGGCTGTCTGCAGCCCTGCTGCCTGCACTGCCTTTCCTGGGGTTTCCTCCTTGTCAGGCAATTGAAGAGACCCCATGGTTTGCATCATGAAGCCAATTTTATTAAAACACACTGCTGGTTTATGTACCTTTCAAGCATAACAACCATATCTCTGTCTCTTAGTAACGTTGCTTAACTATGGGCCAGTACAGACTTGTACAGGCCTGTACTGTCTTGCACACTCACATATACCTTGATCTCTTCCTCCTTCAGGGTCTTGCCTTGACTTGCCAGGGCTTGTAGCCCTCTAGCAGGTCCACTTCTGTAATGAGTTCAGCAGTACTTTGGGTCTTGCTCCCAAGCTGTATTCCCTCCTGACACTGTTGATGACTTATGCCTGCAGGAATTGAACCTACAGTGACCTGCTTTAGTATTTTCTGTGTTTCCCATGTATTTTTGTTCCTCTGACTTTCAAAGAAATTGAAGAAGAACTTTCTTTGAGTTTTCATTGATGTGGGACCCTGCTCTGTAAGTGCCCACTGATAAAGGTGAAGTTTGCCCTCCAGGACAGACCTCAGTGGTTTAAAGTCTCTTCACCACAGCACCATACTACATAAAGTACAGCTGGTAGCAAACAGCTTCCAAACACTGCACATCCAGATGTTGCTGGGAAGCCTGATACTGCTATGTTCCAAGTCCAGGGAAGCAAAAGCTAGGTGAAGCTGAGCATCTGGGTGGAGAGGACTGGGCGTAGAGCAGGCTGCACACTGGCAGGTTCCCATGAAGTGATGTGTCTTGGGTTGCAGTGTCTAACCAAAGGCATGTATTCTATTCCCAATCTGTTGAAACCAGTTGAAGAGGTGTTTTTTTCTTTTAATTCCCAGGGGGAGGGGGCAGGTGCCTTCTGTTAATGGGCCAGCTGTTAAACCAAGTGGGGCAGTGTTCTTTATCTCTTCCATGACCCATCCTCCCTCCAGGGGATATCTGCTGTTCATGGGCCATGGAGGCTCACTGCATGGCTGATACAATTACATCATCCCTTTGGGAGATGCTCCACCCAGCAAGAGGAGCCCAGCATTCCTACCTGGATAAAACCTGGGATTCAGAGCACCAGGACAACCTGTTGGCACTGGATTCCCAGAGGAAGACTGGACCCATCTCACCACCACTGGACCCTTCTACAAATCATCTCTACTCCAACAGAACCACATCTGTCACTCCAGGAGGATTTATTTGGACTGCTACCAACACTCTGATGAACAGGGTGTCAGGCTGTATTCTTATTCTGTCAGGGTTTCTAGGATTTTTGTTTATTTGCTTGTGGGTTTTTTATACTACTGCATTTGTATTTTTAATATTCACAGTAAAGAACTGTTATCCCTGTCCCCATATCTTTGCCCCTAATTGCAAAATTATAATAACTTGGGAGGGAGGGGGTACAGTCTCCATTCCAAGGGAAGCTCTGGCTTTCCCTGGCAGACACCTGTCCTTCCAAACCAAGACACAACTGCTATGCTAAAGAGCAGGGTGCCTTGGCTCAGAGAGAAGGGATTTCCCTGAGGCAAGACATGCCTGCAGTAGGAGCAGGAGCTCCAGTGGTGCTCTCCTGTCAGCTTCAGGGGCAGCAGAGCGATGGAGGGGAGGCACTGTGCCAGAAGAGAGGAATGGGTTTTGTCCCGCCCTCCCCTGCCTCTGCCTGGTCTCATTCACAAACAGAGCAAGCACGCTTTCTGCACAGAGCTGGCCTGCTGGTGATGGGCGGATGCGTCTGCTAAATTTGGGTGGGGTTTTGATCATTATCCCGAAAGGGAGAGGAATTTTCATTACGGCTGCAAAGCTCAACTCTCTGCTGCAGATCAGAGAGAGGAGGATCGGTGGGCTTGGCAGAAAGTGCGCGGTGAACAGCACTGCAGCTGGTAACTGGTGAAAATCCTCAGCATCTCCTGCTGAGCTGCTTTGCATGCCTAAGGTGGCATATCACAAAACCTACAACACGGAAATTTCAACTTCCCACTGCAGTGAACGCAGTTATATTGTTTCCAATACTTTTTCAGAGCTATTTTTTTATACTGGAGAGATCTAGCCCACCTCCTGCTGTTCTTTTCTTTCCAGCCTTTCCAGCATTTCCTTGCTGCTTCTGTGGCATGAGGGCAAAGCTAATCCTTATTTCCCCTAATGCAAATCTGGTCCCTGAGCACCCCTGTGTCTCTCCCTGCTTCTGCTGCGTGGTCCTGCTTCACAGCAGGGTACCACTATTTTGATATAGAGGAAAGTTAAAGGCTTTGCCCTGCCTGATGAGCCTGGCATGGCCTGTTGTAAGTTTGAGAATGGCCTAGGGATGCTCTGAAGGAACAACTCCTTCAGGTAATAAAAATTTACTCTTAATAAAGGGTAAATTTACAGGTCATAGAAAAAAATTTCCCTTAGGGAACATAATAGCTAGAATTTGTAGAAGAAAAGAAAATAGATGCGTGTCAAGGTTTGTTTCGTGCTCTCAGAGGTGCAAGGGCAAACACAGATCTAGAGATCAAAGTGTGCTCTGGCCTGGTGAGATTAGGCATCTCTTACAGAAAAGGGGCAGCAGCACTTAGCTCAGGACATGCTGCCTGCAGGACTCTGCAGACTCTGCTACCTGTGCTAAGAAGTACAGTGCTGTGACCGCTTTAGTAAAAGTTCCAAAATTAAGCAATTTATGTTGTGTCTACATGGAAGCATTTCTTATGTATGTTGCTTTTCTGGAGCTGCAAGCAGCTCTGCCACCAGCTATCCCACTGGTGTCCTCTGCCAGAAGCCACTCACTGCCTCTATCCTTAGGTGAATTAACAAGCACAGGCTTGGTAGTATTCTGTTTTACATGGGGATTTTTTTTCTGCCTTTGACAAGAAAACGACACTACATTATTGAATATCCTCTCTAAATTTAGCATAGACACCTGGAGTACTAGTGCTTTACTTCTCTTTGAACTGGGACAAGTCATGTAATTGAGGAGTCTTGCCAAACAGAATCTGCTGTTGAAGCAGAAGAATTGAGTGTAACAAATACCCCCAGATGCTGAACAAGCCACATCCACTGTCTTCCTTTCTCCATGTTAGACATAAATTCA
>VWYO01019073.1:65087-90522 GCA_013400275.1 Rhadina sibilatrix
AGTCATAGAGAAAAAACATGCCATCCATGCATATCTAAAGTGTTGAACTCTTTTGTTTCAAATTCTTTAATGTAGAGGTTGAGACAAGAGAAAGATTAGCATTATTTTTGTTTCTGTTGGGAAGATACACCCTGACATTTCTCACAATATGGTGGGTCACCTGTGACCTTCAGACAAGGTCAGGGTCTCTGCTGCCTGTTGTACAACACAGAGTGAGCAACAGCATCTCTTCTGATTAGTATACACTGTAAATTAACAAGGTCAGTAAAAGATTTAGAATGTGAGCACAATTTTATGGCCAGCTGTCGAGTTACTTGCCCAAGGTCACATTAGAAGTCAGCTGGAAGGCAAGGACAAGTGCAGCTTTCCACAGTACACATCAAAATCCTCTGGGGAGCACCCAATGAAGGCAAGTGGCCTGTCTTGTCACCTCTGCAGTCCTGCCTGTAATTTATGATTCTACATGTGAAAACTGATTGTCAAACATATCATTTATAAGTACTGTGCACAGTACATCTTTTGCCGATTGTGTGTTCTTGATTAGTTTGTGCGTTTGAGGTTTTGGGGATTTTTTGGTTGGTTGGTTGGTTGTTTTTTTTTTTTATTTCCAGTCAAGTNCTGAACTGCATAATGTGCAAGCAAAATTCTTGGTTTTGCTTTTAAAGCCCTGAGAGCACGAGCAATGTAAAACCAGGTTTTATTTCTGTTAGGCAACAGTGATGAGTTTGCGGTTTTTGACGAACCTTAGGATCTCCTTACAGCCTGGGTGTTCAATGTTGGCAGCTCCCAGTCGGGGCCTTTCAGGTTACTAGACAACTGCCCTTAGTGTTCCTAAGTCACCCTAAATTACAGAGAGTGCACAACACTTCACCAGCCATCCCCCTCTTTCTGACATGTTTGACACCTTCTGAGTGAGGAGTAGTCTGTATTCAGTTTCCTGGAGTCAAATGACAGAAAACACTAAGTATGCTATTTTCTAACAAAAGGGGTCAAATATTACAGAGAATTACAATTCTGGCAATTACAGAGAAAGGTGTGAAACCAGGAAATCACCAATTCTGTTCTTATCAAGAAAGGTCTTTCCTGCCAACTTAGTTATCCAAGGTGATGAAAGGTGACTCCCTGCTGGAGGAAGTCCAGGGGGCTGGCATATCCAGGGGGAGGGCAAGCAGGGGTAACCCAATATCAGTCATCCTCTGCTGCTTTCAAACAAGCTCCCTTCACTCAAAATGGTATTTCTCATTCCTGTTTTCCTTCTCACTGGCTGTGCTGTCTGGATGGTGGCATTTCTGCTTCATGTCTGTATATGTGATTGGTGAATACATCTACTGCTGTGTTTACACCTTTTACTTCTCCCTGGCCTCTCCTAGCACTATGATCTGATGGTAGAAGTCCCATTTGTACATTTAACAATTTCTTTTATAAGCCCTGTATGTTTCATTCTTATACAAACTTCACATAAACATGTGAAATACCTGATGGTGGGTTTGGGTAGCTGCTGCATGCAGCAGGGAGGCTTCCCCTGGGGCTCTCTGCTGGCACACTGGGAAGAAACTTTTTGTGTAAACATTTCTGTTCAGTGCGTCAGACTACTTCTGAAGCATACCTAAGGCATGCTGACTGCAAACTATACCCATGAAATACCAATTTCCCTCCTCACCAAGTCTGAAGACCTGATGCCACAAATGAGTCTGTTTATCAACAGTGCAGCAAAACAGCTTGGTGATCTTTTCCAAAATGGCATAAATTCAAAGCCAGCACTGCCAAGCAGCCCCAAAGACCTCAGTCTTCTGGGTAGTGAGGTGGGTTGCTAGCACAACTGCTTTCCCTCTCTCTCATCTTGATGACATCTCCTCCAAAATTAACTGCCTTGTTCTGGATGTTCAACAGGTAAGACTGAGAGCAATCCCTCCTCTAGCAATGTGTTTTGCTATAAATCAATGTAATTGGCTACACAAAAGCAGAATCAATCACTGCTCTCCCTTCCACCATATCCTGCTTGAAGAAAGGGAGTAAATGATCTGATTCCATCTGGTGGGGGTGTTGCTTACACTTTTAGTGAGGTTCACCATGTAAGACTAATACAAATTTCTTAGACAGTAAGTGCAGAGAAAATAGACCATTTCAAAATCACTTTGCATCTCATCTTGGCTCTGTGGAGGATTATATAACATGTAAACAAGTTCCTTTGGATCCAAGGTGAAACCATTTTTTACAAAATTTTCAGAATATCAGGCCCCATTTCCATGTTGTGTGTACAGATTTTCTTCACCCTCTTTGCTTCACCACTACTGTTCTGTCTTGCCTGATCTTTTGTACTAATATATGTCTGGAAGCATTTTACTCAGTGATGTTACTATTATTAGTTTATAGAAACAGTAGGCATTTCCAGACATCTAGCTGGAGCCACCCCAGAGTTAGAAAATCTGCCAGGTTAAGGAAAGAAAGTCAAGCCAAGGTGAATGATGCCCTCACTGAGCAGATCATATATGTAGTGTTTAAGCTGGCACATTTCAAGGCTGTGTTCAGCTGAACAGAAATACCTGTGTGTGCTGAATAACATGTATTCACTGGTACAGGCACATCAGCTAATGCTACCAGAGTGCACATTCCAAAGTGTTTTAAAATTCACACTCAGGGAGACCTTATTGAAAAGTAATTGTGCATTTCAGTCTGACCTTAGTAAATAAAGTGTCAGTCTGGAAGAAATTTAGCAGAGGTGAGTGGATTTCCTGCTCTACCTATCAATAGGTGTGTATTCAGTGAAGTATGTATTAAACACATCAGTTTACAGGATAAATACTGAAATATCAATCCTTTTGGCCCCACAAAGATAATGAAAGAAAGATATTGCTGTCTGTCTCAATTGATTAGTTTGGACAAAGGTGACAAATCAGATAAAACATAGGTGTCAGAAACATATGTATTACATATGTTTGTAAGAATTGGTAGAATTTTTTTGTTCAGTTGGTTTGATATGTACTTGCTTAATAAACCATATATTTTGTATCTCATGTGCCAGACTTGAGAATTGTTTTTGGACATGTAACACGTACCTATGCAGGCAGGCTCACACTCATGCACATCAATATAAACACGCACAGAGATCTAGGTAGATAAATATATTATTTATATTTTTAGAAATTATTACCAAATACAATATGGCAGAATTATTGCAATGGCAAACTATACCAGAAATAGCCAATGCATGTTATGAAACACAGCAAAAATGTAAATGAGACATTATAGGAAAATCATTAATGCTTTCTATTTCTGTCTTCAGAATATGAATCCTGCCTTGCTCTGGGTCTGTTTTTCCCAAAGGTTAGTGAAGTGCTAATTACAGAGTGTGAGGAGCAATCAATTTCCTAACACATTTTATTTTGAAACCATTTTTACTCTGAGCCTCCTATCTACTGTCTCCACAGTTTACCCTCTTCAGTATTGTTCTTTCATGTTTTTTAGAAACAGTCTTTTAAGACTAAGAAAGCTTCAGCAAAAGAAACCCATTCTGAAGTACTAAAGCAATAAAACATTTCTGTCCAAACACAAAACTGAGTCAATTAATGGACATGGAAAACACAGTAAAAATAGACTAAAAATAAAAGGGTTTCAAATGAAACTTTCAGGGATTGAGACCATCATTATTTATTTAAGCAGTAGATTTAGTAACTGAAATAAGAGCAGAAACAGGCATAGAGATCATATCATAAAGATGACTGAAGGAAATAGGTATTTCTACAGATCATAAATGAGATAATTTTAGCCAGAAATTAGTTTTCTAACCTAGAAAAGCTCTCCCTCAAAATCTCTAGGTTTAAAAAGTCATAACATTTTACAAGAAGAACAATAAAGCTTTTCAAAGTTTGGGGGGTGAGGGAGTGGTGGGTAGTGTGGTGTAGTTTTCTGATTTTGTTTTGTTTTTGTTTTTAATAGGTCATAGAATATAAAGTAAGGTTAATAAATACAGGTAGTTTGGTCTCAATTGGATGTTACCTGCATCTTATGTCACCTGAGCATCAGGAAAATGATGCTCTGTGGCACCCAGAGGGGCAGGCTGAATTCTCCAGGGACAGGAAGGACAGACTCAGTAAAAAGGAGGAAGAAACTGCAGGTCTTGAATCTTAATCCTACTTTAAAAATTCCCAAACAGTACAAAGAGCTTACAAAGAGCAACACAGCAATGGAAGGGCATGCACAGAGTAAATCACACTATCCCAAAGTTAAACAAGAAAACTGTGGAAATGACTGAAGGTGTGTGAATTTTTTTTTCAATTTACCCTACCAGAATCACAAAATCTAGAGTTCACTTACCTATTTCTCTTGAGCCATGAAAATCCCAGCCTAAAACTACTTTTCAAAGCCCTAGGATGTTCTACTTTAATCATGTACTTCTTTCAAGCAAATCTTCACTTTCACACACCTCTAATTGTGTCTACAGAGAGGCAAGCACATGCTGCCATTCCATCTTAATTTCTCTCACTTTAGAGAAAAAAAATAATTATTAAAAATGCATTCTAAAAGAAGGCAGGATAATATAAAAAAATATTTTGATTATTTACACATTATTGCACTGAGTCTCTAAGAGATGTGTCACGCTCTGTCTCTTTTTCCTGGGCTATGTAGAGAGAGCAACCACCAAAATAACACCCCCAGCAATTTGTCTCCCATCAAATGCACAGTTGCACAGAAACCAACCCTCATTTACAAGTGACATTTCACAGAGAAGTGGCTTACTGAAAAGTAACCTCCTGAGAAAATAGCTTCATGATCACTGATCTGAGGGGGCACGGGCACAGTGGGCAGCTAAAAGGGTGTTATTCAGAAACACATCTTATTATTTGAAACAAATGAGGTTCATGCCACCTTTGTCACTGTGGAATACAGTACTACTTCTCTGACTTTCGTTTCTAAGTAGTATTCTGATAGCTACTTAGGCATGTTCCATTCTGTGGTATTGGGCTGTGATTTATTTGACTCGGACAAAATATTTGATTTTTTTTTCATGGATAGCTCTCACACATGCTCTCCCCCCTCATCCCCCACCAACTGTGAGGTAAACCTCACACAACTGCATCATGGCAGGGATGCTTGGCTTTGCACAGAGAATGGCAGCTCTCACTTGTATGGAGCAGAATACATCCACTTTAATCATCTGCATTTTACTTATACGTTTATGTGCATGTTTAGATTAGACCAGAGAGCATATTTTATTCATTATGAAGAAATTAGAACCCAGGTGTGATATTTCAGTTCTTGCCTGGAGTTACAGTGTGTATCTTGGTTGTTTTGCATCTTTTAGTTATGTGGATGCTTGCCTGGGGGAAATCCTGCTGAAAAGTCAAGACCTGCAGGTATTCTGCCTCCAGTCCTTTGCTCCCCCAGCCCTTCCATTCCCTGAAAGCATTTTGGGGTTCATAGAGCTTCACTGCCCTGATGGAGGCAGAGCACACAGAGGGTGCTCCTTGCACCTTGGTACACTTTTCCTCAGGAACCCCAGATGGGAGTGCTGGTTCTTTCCTGATGAAAGAAAACCAAAGTTTTTAGTTGAAAATCTAGTAGCAAAAATGTACTCGTAAAGTAAAATTTAAATCACAATTCTAGCTAAAACTTAAAATGTGTTTAACGGTCTATAATGCTTGGCAATGCATGGGGGCTGGATCTTACAGCTGCCTGAGACTGCATATTGTTGCTCTTTTATGAGTTCATCAGCAAGCTGCTCCCTGGCCTGACAACATAATGCCTGTCAGAGGAGCTAAAGGCTGCAATTATCCACATAGATTAGTAAAGCCATGATTTCTGAGAGGTAACCTGTGTGGTATAGAGTCCACAACTGATACATAAATGATGCCAAGGACAGGCTGATTAGCAACGTATTTTGCACTAGCATGTGGCATCTTCTAAATTCAGAATATTGTGAATGCAGGATGAAGGTTTCACACAACTAATGCCTAGCTACACGGAATGCTCTTTTCAAAAAAGCAAAAATGTTATAATCTCTTTTTTTTTTTTCAATTTACCCTACCAGAATCACAGAATCTAGAGTGCACATACCTACTTCTATTGAACCGTGAAAATCCCAGCCTAAAATTACTTTTTAAAGCCCTAGGATATTCTACCTTAATCATGTACTTCTTTCAAGCAAATCTTCACTTTCACACACCTCTAAGTGTGTCTACAGAGAGTCAAGCACATTCTGCCATCCCATGTTTCTAATTTCCCACAACAGGTGACAGTGGAAGCTCCTGAGCCCTGGCCATGACTTGTGGATGCCCTTTCCTCATTGCCACCTCCATTTTCTTTTTTTTTTCATGTTTTTCTGTGTCCTTTCCTTAGGGACAAATACATTTGTTCAATAAGCACTGAATTTAGGGAATCTGTTGTAGCCTCCTCAAAGGGGCTGGAGCCCTGATGTGTAGAAGAAGCATTGATAAGCCCTAAATCATCCTCAGTTACAAAGGTACATTCATCTCTTAGAAAGGAAATTACAATCTAAATTTAACTGAAGTCAACAGGAAAAATCATCTGAAGAGGCTGCTTAAGTGTTGCAAACTCATTTTCTGAACTGTGTGGAGTCTTGCTAACCTGTCCAGGAGAAATAAAACCACCGATACGAGATTCTGACCATGAAACATTCACAAAATTACCTTTCATTCAGAAAGGTGAAAACACATGAAGATGAATGTTTCAAGCAAAAGTGGATTGCTTTTTTTCTGCCTTGGAAATATTTCTGATGGACTTATGAACTCGATGTGTGTTGGTTTCTTATCTTCTTTTCTTTGTGTTAGAGCCGGGATTAATACACAGGAGTCACAGTTTCATGTTTGGACTCAGTTGTTTATTAATTCTTATCCATAATACAGCCTCACAGATCGTGAGCTCTAACTAGCAAGGTAGAAAATGGAGGTGCCTCTAACTCTTGCCAAGGGTATTTTAGTATAAAGTATCCAATAATGAGATCACACCTATATTATTTATACTTTTAACCCAATAACTGACCACAGAATGCCCACAATGCAAACCTTTTTCATCCAATTAGAGAAAAACACCCAAAACCAAGAAGAAGGTGAAGAAGAAGGACTTAAACAATGCCTTAAATCCTCTATCTTGCCCCATATATATTACTATATACTAAAACCTTAAATCTTAAGTTTTTCACCCTGTGAGATCACACGCTTCTATTCAAACTACACACCCACAACCCCAGTGCTATCACTCAATTTCAGGAGCCTGTTCCACGGCTTCAAGTCAAATGTGGTGCTTGCTTGAGGGTCAGTGCCTTTTAGAACAGAAAGCCTGAAATTTTCAGCTTCCAGAATTCCAACAGATGTGTGCATGTACCCAGCAAAAGTTTGCATATGTGTGCATACACACACTGCACACACTCACACAGACCTGCTCAAATGAGTACCTGACAGCCTTTCGTTACTGACAGGCAATATCAAACTGGACACAGAGCAGTTCTGACATGCTCACATTTGGCATGCAGGTCTAGGCATTTGACATGATATTTATTCATATTCTGCTGGAATGAGGAGCGAAGTGATTTTTTTTTTTTTTTCTGTCTTGAGGAACTGATTTTTTGTGGGAAGGCTTTTCTCCACTGGGGTCATGTGTGCAGTCTGTAACACCTAGCATGAGTTCACACCTGAAAACTACTATCAAGCCTTTTCTGTCTTGCTGCTGGTGCTCAGATTTTCCAGAAACACAAATACTTTCATTTGAACAGCACCTCTGCTTCAGTCAGGGCTGCTATTTCTGTCAAGCAAACACAAAGGTCCATGAGCAGTGCACAGCAATTGCACAACTGGTGTAGAAATCTCCATGAGCTCTTGCTGAAGAAAAAGAAACACCATGATCTTTTTCTATGATGTGTCCCATATTAGTTGGAAAGATGCTGAGATTTCACAAAGTGGTAACTGTGTCCAATGCATGCAATAGCCTAGTTCTGCCTTTGAGAACAACAGCTTCCTACACCTTCAGCAGCTCTGTGACTATGCATTTCAAGCACTACTTCCCAAACTCCCCCTGTTCTTCTCCAAAGCTCCCAATTTTTGAAACTGTAGTGATTAATCAGTTAGGGATAAGTCACTAGTAAAATTATATCAATACCTTCTCATACCAGATCTTCAAAACCTATCGTAGGTAATAGCTTTGCTTCAGCTGTGGCTCTTGAATTTCCCATGCCTGTGAAATATGGACTCCCTTGAGCACTGCCTGGCTAAAGAATCTTGGTTTTTAGAAGTCATGTCAAGACATGCTCCATGTTGATTCCAAAATACGAGAGAAAGATCACTGTGAATGGTTTTATCTATGTTCTTAACAAGTTTTAGAGGACTGTGTACATTCTCACACTCCCAATCACTTCCGCAAAAGCAATTTTTTGTGCTTGTCCTGTGTCTGATGAACTCTAGGAAGAAACTAAGCAACAGCAGCAGAAAACATGCTTGTCAGAATGTATTGCTTGTATGAAAATAACTTGTAATTGTGCTAAATAAATTCAATTTTCTCAGGTTTTTCCTACTGTCCTCTGCAGTGGGCATTATATGATGAAGGCACATCACATGCTGGATACTATAGCCAAAACACTATGGGGAGCTATGAACTCTATTTCTATGGCCCTGGGTGAGGGTGCACTCAGGGTGCTGTGCAAGGAGAGCAAGAGGCACCTCTGAGGCTCTAGCTGAGACTTCAGGTTGTAAGGCACATAGAGAGATGGAAGGAGATGAGGTAGCTTGGTCTGCAAAGAGGTGTCTGCAGTTCAGTCTATGAGCTGCCTGCATTGTGCAAAGGGTGACTGCCAAGGTGGTGGGGCAGCAAAAAACAGTGAGGTGAGGCCTCAGTGTTGCAGCTTGCAAACTCAGGACAGGCATCCTACTCTCTAGGAGAGGATCCTACATTTTCTTCCTGCCCTGAAAATATTTCTGGTGGACTTATAAACTTGAAATGTGTTTTCCTCTTGTTAGAGCTGGGATTAGTACACGGGAGTTGCAGTGTACAGAGGAGTCTCTAACCTCACAGATTTTAAAGGCTTGGCTTGGCAAAGCCCCACAACCTGTCAGAGATACAGAGAAAGTCCTGCTCCAGACTGTGTACGAGGAAAGATCTCCAGGGTGCCATCCCAGCTAATATTTCTGTGATTCTCTGTAGGAGCATATGAACCAAGCCACCGCGCTTCAGATCTTAATATATTGTATATGTACAATTGTATTTCAGTTCCTTATTTAGAAGTTATATTCACACGTTTTCTGCTAAATTCACAGATGTTTTCTACAGTCCTCAATGCAGGAGGTGTACAGCCAACTGATCCCTCTGCCCCTTCTCAGGGCTGTGTCTGTTCCAACAGATATCCCTGACAGAGACTCTTGCTGTCCTTTTAAGGCTCACCCTCTCTGATCTGTCAGGTCATAGTTGTGGAGCTGGATTCTAACACTCTGAATGCAGCTGAAGACAAATCATGATACAGTGTAGGTGTAATTTTTCTTCAGAGCAGTGAGGTATCTGCAGCTGGATGTCTCAGCAGCAGAATCCAGTCTGAGAGCTCACCAGGATGTGACGCTAGTTTCTCAAGCAGGAATGAATCTTTTGTGTGTAGGGAAGAAAGTAAGGAAAGAGGGCATCATGAAATAGTGGAGAAGTGTGTCTCTAACTTCTCACAAACCAGTTTGCACAAGATTTCTGAGAAGCAGAAATTAGTCTACAGGGAAAATGACAAAGCGAGATCACACCAAGCCACAGGTGGAGATGCCATAAATATGAGCACAGAGAGAGTATCTATATGTCTATTTATATCTGTCAATTTATCTATCAATTATCTCACCATGATACTCTCATAGTAACCTCAGAAATACAGTCCATCTAATGCCTGCACTTGGACTGCTAAAAATCACTCTTACTTCAGTCAATCAGCTTTTGCAACTACCACCAGAACAAACCCCTTTAATATAAACAAGCCATGGTGGTTATCTGCATGTGAATCTCTAAGTCTGCCTGCTGGTTGATTTACTTTTCTAATTTTTATGGGTTTTCTTTCCATGGGAGAGTCTTCTGTGAAGACATGTTAGCTAAGTTTACAGTGCAGAGAGGGAAAATGAGAATAATTACCAGTGGGCAATATTTCAGTTTCTACATTTAAAGGGGATTAATTAAATTACATTAAATATATGGCATACAAGAACAGCAGTCAGGGTCAGTGACAGGAACAAAGAAATGGGAGATGGTCTCTCATTAGCAAAGCAGTGATGAGAGAGAGGAGAAGAACATAGTGGCAAAGGTACAGGAAGTAAAAACACTTCTTCAGAGAAGTGTTTTGGTCTAACCTGACCTTTAGGATTGTCACTGTGCAACCTCCTAAAGTCATTTATTATCAGTTAAGAATCTCTTACATTCTATTTTTGATCATGCTTTTCACTTACCTGCCAAGCCAATGTGGTTGTTTTCTGCTCTCCTGGTTTTCTAGTATTTCCAGTTTATAACTACTTTATCATACTTTCTTTTTTAAAATAATTTTAAACAAACACAAAGTTTTCAGATTAATTCCAGGTGACCTCTTGCCTTTCATCCTTTCCAGTAGGAATACATTCAAATCCAATACATTTTCTCTAGGACTTAACCTAAAAGCAGCAGGCACCTTCACAATGGAAGGTAACAATAACCCATCATGATTAGTATCTATGCATTTTTCATGCATAACACATGTGAGCTTTTTCAACTCCATCTACATTTAAATGTTTAGCTGTCATCACAAATGTCAGCCAATTCCAAAGGTAATTCCGGACAAAATAAAAAAAACCATTACTTTTTTCCATACTTTATCTCTGTAAAAAGAGATTCCCTTGTCTTTTTTCTCCTTATTATTAGCTCTGAAACAAAGAAAATTCTAGACTGATGCTTAGACCTCACACCTTTCTCAGAAAAGTCATCCTATTACCTTTCACAGATTGATTGATACATGTGAGTTCACAGCATCCGGCTTTTTCTACATAATTTACTGCAATTTGTACCTAAGTAAAAGTACCCCTGATGTAACACAAGAACACCTTAGCTTTAACCTTGTTTTTACCCTAAGTTATTCTCTACCCACTACATTGTTTTTGTCTTTGGCTTTTTGGTTACACTTCTCGTGTGCCCCTACCTCCACGGCAGGAGTCGGCACAGCCATTGCAGGGGTGTGACTGCAACGAGACACCTGCATTTTCTGCATAGTCTGTGCTCTTAAGATGGAATCTCAGTATGTGCAAAAAAAACACCATCTCAGTTGAAGGGTATGGAAAAAAAAAAAACCCTCTTACTTTCTAAGCAGATGGCTATTTTAGCTCTGGCTGCTGTCGCTAAAAGGGTCCAGCAAATGTGTCTTCTAAAAATACGGAGATTATTTTTCACCTATAAATAGACACTTTGAGAAATGAATACAAACCTCAGAGAGGTTTTTAACAGTGGCAGGCACATGTAATGGCTCGCCTGTGGTGGTTGTAAGCCATCTTGCACTTAGAGCAGGCAGTGAGAACGTGCAGCTAGCTGGGTGATGGGTAACCACTGCTGAGCCCTCTTGCTCACTGTCTTTTGTCTGCGTGTCTGGCCTGAGTCTTTTGAGCAAAACAGAGCTACAAGCTTCACTCCAGCCAGTGAAACAGTGAGGGTTAACTCCACCACACAAAGAAGGTTCAGGCCCATAGCATACCCAGCCTTTCTAAACCTACATGAAAGCCTGGAATAAGCACAAGGCCAGTGTTTATTCGCTGGTCTACAACGTCTGCTTTATGGAAAAGGTCAAATAAATCAACCAGTCACAAGCTGAACAGTACTTTCATCTCTTGCTGTGGTTTAGAAACATGCACAAACTTTCATAAGGATGTATCTCCAAGGTAATGAGCAGTGTTTTCTCCTGAGTGAGACACAGGTATCAATTGGCAGATCAGTATTTGAGACTTCCCTTTTTATTTCTCAAACAACAACAAAACTTCCAAGGAACTAAAAATGCTGCTCATTACAGGAACTGAAATAACCAAANTTTTACACAAAAATGCAGGTATGCCAGGAACTCCTAAAAGTGCATGAGGGATTTTGCTAAAACTTGTTGATTTATGTGGAAAGAAATGAAATGGTAGAGCCTTACAAATGCCTCAGATCGATACTGAGCTTGGCTTGCTGAGGCCCACAAAGGAAGGTGGGGTTAGAAAAAGCAGGAGCCGCTGAGTCTTCTCTCTGCTGCTAAAGTGCTAGCTCATGTGTTTCTATTAACATCAGCAGTATTTTTAGAAATGTTCCATGTTACTCTTTTCACTTACCCTCTCAAACATATTTGTTTTCTCTTGACCTATTGGCTTAACTGTTTCTACCTTTTACAGAAAAAGTTACTGACTTGTGGAGATACTACAGCTTTCCTCCTGACATCTCCTGACTTAAACTCAGGGCAGTCTATCATTAAAACAGTGTCTGCTGTCCTTTCTTCCAACTATCACTGGTTTTTAGTCCTTAACTTTTACTAGGGCAATTAATTTTCAGTGTCTTGTCTGGTGCAGTGTGTTCAGTGAGGATGTTTTGTGCTTATAAATATTTTAATTAAAGGTTAACTCAAATATCAGAGTTTAACAGCCTCTAGAACTCAATTTACAGTATGTCTGACCTGAGTAATCATGCTGTGGACTAATTAGCAACATGACAGGCACAGTGCTGGCTGGGGGAATGATGGAAGAGGAAGGAGCTGTGCCCTGTGTAGGGAACCCAGTTTGCTCAGTGATGTTGGGAGGAGCACAGCTTTTCTTGGGGTAGAAGTCAATGTTGTGAAAGATCAGGTGCAATGAACCTCACAGTTCAGCCTAGTGTCTGTGAAAGTTTCCTTCCTGAATCAGCTGGGATTTTCTTTCAGAAAAGTCTCCCCTTCTTCTGGATTGATAAAAATCTGAACTTTTTATAGGGGAGAGGCAGTTTCCCTTAATTGCTGGACTGAAGACACTATTGCTATATCCACCTAGAAATGAGATGGTGGTTTTGGATCTTTGAAAGCATAAAAATCCAGAAGCAGTACAGAAAATGTAAATTTGCTTGGGATTGAAAATGGCATTACTAGGAAGGAGGAGAGGACATATCTGCTTGTGATGCTGTGTAATCCCTGATGTCCCCACATGCTGGTTATTCTATGGAATTCTGTTTCTATGTCTCAACGGGGATATCAAAAGCCCAACCAGAGGCAAGAGATGACCAGAGGAAGGGCAGCCACTGCCCAAGGAATGAGAGAGGGTCTTACCTCGGAGAGGAGCTGGCAGGGTGTTGTTGAGAGGGCTCTGTGGACACTGAATGACACAGGTAATTGGGGCAGAGAAAAAACAGCCCAATGCCTATTTCATCACTTGCTGTGCCACAGGAATGTGAGTCTCCATGTGACTTGCAGCTGAGCGTGGGAACTCCTGGGCACAGGACTAGTAGCAGGTAGGTGCTAAATTCCCACAGTAATGTAAAAGGCATTGAGCTTTTCAAAGTAAAAGCCCGTGAAAGCTGCTAATGACAAACCCATCTGCCTTGGCTGACAAGATTCTGTGCTGCCAGTTCCTCCCAGGACAGCATTCAGGGGCAGCTTCTCAGCACACTCACTCTGACCTGCCCTGAGCACTGGATTTTGGCATCTGTCAATGATGGGACAAAGATGAGATGAAGGTTTGGTCTAGCCTGGTGCAGCACTTGCTATGCAATAACTTCTTGAAATTCTTTACTGCTTTGTTTTGGTGTTTCTCAGCTGAAAATGTGTTTTCCAGAGAGAAAGATTTTGTTTCAAAGGACAAAAATAAATAATAGCTGAAACCTCAGTGAAATGTTTAGAATTTACTCTTAGCATATTTTTTCCCCAGCATCGGGGAGATGCTTTGTAACCCAGTTGAATGGGGCAGTCATTGGGAGAGCCCTCATTGCCTGTTTAGTCGGGCAAGTGGGAGGTTTCTCAATTCCTAAACACTTATGTTGTAAAAGCCTATTAAAAACTGTTCTAACACTTCTCAGTAAGAAAGGTTTCTCCACAAAGGACCACAGGTTTTTCAATGGGAAATGGAAACCAACCATTCTTCCTTTAAGAAGCTTTTTCAATGCACATACCTTTTTTGTACATGCACTGCATTAGACTGAGCTGCCCTCAGACATGCAAGTGTAAAACACAGCTGTGTAAAATGTAGAATACAAAGTCTGTATTTTTTCTCAAAAATTGAACTGACAGGATAGCCACTCAAGAATTTTACACTGATTGTAAAAGAGAAAAGCAATCTCTCAAGATGGAAAATCCTGCATTCCCCATGGAATCAAAGCTTTTTTTTTTGGAATTCAGCATACACAGAGAAGGTAAGGCTCTAACTCCTGTTACACTGGAGTGAGGACAGTTTACTATGAAGTATATTAATGAAGCTATCAAAGTTTCAGTGTCATAGAGCCATATCAGGCTACCTCTGTGGCAAGGGCACAGCTCAGAATCTGACATGAAGTGCAGTCAGGGAAGCTGTTGGAATCAGCTGTGGATACTCAATAGCTGTAACTTCCTAGATTTAGCTAAAACTACTCTCAAATTGATAAGAGGCAAGAGATGGGATCAGGTGCTCATATCCTCATCAACATGTTTTCTACAGGCCTAGTTCAAGGAGACTGCTTTTTCCTTTTGGAAAATTCCTGAGGGAGGGTAAGAATTGTAAACAGCACCTGCTTCAGCCCAGGGACAGGCAAGGCAATCCCCATGGAGTACAGCCTGCAATTAGAAGCCTCTGTGGCTGTTGAAGGGAAACTGAAATGGCTCTGTAACCCCCCTCCTTCCATCTGACTATACAGAGTACCCTGCTTTCACAGATTATGAGAAACAGGGCAACACATCTTTTGATGGCTGAAGTATACTGCAAGGCTTTTAACTGCAGGCATGCAAGCTGTTGAGGCTCTTGCTTCTTACTGGTGTGAGACAGACTCTGGTGGGAGTGCATCCCATGCTGGCAGTAGTGAAGGTCACTTGAGCAGGCATGGAGCTGACCTAGGAGTACAAATCTTCTGGGATTTGCTGCCAGTGAGGTGGTCTGTGGATAAGCCTTCTGCAAACACCATCAGGTTTGAATGCACAGATCGATGATGAAAATCTTGTTGGTGCATGACAAAATTCACTGCTACTGCGAGGGCAGGTGGCCAGCTGTCCACAGAAGCACAATGCCTTGTCACTGAGATTTATGGCCTTAACATGATGTAGTTCTGAACCAAAAATAGATAGCTGCCAATTGCAAAGGGAAGAGAAAAGCCATCCTTCCTAATGGAAGCAGAATTTTCTTCTGGTAACATTTTTGCAAGAATTAACAATGGTTGTTTTAGATGGATTTTATTTCCCACAGTTTTCTAGACAAGTGTCTGGTGCAGTTACCTGTTCTTTGGGAGCCATGCAGAACATTTTGTTGCTCTGTTTAATGTCTGAGTACTGTTGGTGTTTTATGTTTACATGCACATAGTCTTTGCTCCAAAAAGGTGATGGGCTTATATGTGAAGAGTGCAAACATTCAGTTTTCCTAGTGAAGAAGCACACTCAGCTATAATGTTTCCCAGATATGTTGGGTGACCAGGTCTGTAATCCTGGTAACTGCTACAGTCTTCTGGCTACCTACAATACCTGTTTTTCTTTTATTGTAAATCCCTGTTTCCCTTTTTGGTGCCTTGTTGAACCTTGTCTTTTTTGCTAACATAGCACTGGCTTTGAAATCCTTTTTCTCCCCTAAGCTTTTCATTTTTTACAGCACTGGATAATTTCTATTTTCTTATCTCTGGCATTGACTACACTTTACTTCTTGTATGTTCCCAAGTGATTTTTTTTTACTAGGTTTTTGGAAGCTCTGTGCTAGATTTTCACCTTTGACAAAAGCCCCTGCTGGGAAGAGTCTGTTTGGAGACTCCAGCTCCTTGAAGGAATGTGGCTTTTTCCAACAGGCATCTACCTATTCCTGGTGGCCACACAGCAGGGACAAACTGTGCCTAAGGATTTGTACCCCGGACTCTATCCCACTGCACTTTGCTGAGAGCTGCAGGAGAAGGAGGAAAACTGGGGAGAGAGTGATAATGAGCAGGAGGAGGCCTGATGGAGGAGAGCTGACAGGTGATAATGACTGGTATCATTAGGGTAGGAAGAGGAAGGAAATGAGGGTGCTTCTGGAGATGGTCTGACACTTTTTGCAGCAGCTGGGTGTCTGGAGGGACGCTGGTGTTTGTTGCTTGCAAACAAAGAGGCCCTGAGGGACCACGCCAGCCATTGCTGGCCTTGAGGGCAGGAAATGGCTGAGCTCTGCAACACCCTTGGCCCAAGGTCCCAGCAGGGAGGGCTCTCTTTCCCAGACCTCTCACTGTCTTCTGAGCTTTCCTTAGGCTTGCTGGTTTGATCCTTCTCCTGGCGGTATTTCTGTTTATCGTCTGTGCTCGTTCCTGGCAGGTTGAGCCTTGTGCCTCTCTCCTGTGGTGCAGAGAGGCTGGCAGGCTGCTCCAGAGACCCATCCCTCTTCAGGCTGGGTCCTGGCAGTGTCAGCAGAGAGGATGGAGAGGCTGTCCTGTGGGGAGCACTGTGCTGTGCCCTGCCCCTCTCACAGCCCTCCCGCACTGGCCTCTCTAAGAGGTGTGTTACACGGACCTGGAAGTCAGATCTGCAGCCACGGGAATTAACTGAGTTATTCCTACCTCAAGAGCTTAACTCCTGACATATCTTTAAAGGAAAGGGAAAAAAAAAAAAAAAAAAGGGAGTTTTGATATAAAACACTGAAGTGAGAACATTGGCCTAGAAAATTGTTGGTTACTGTTTTTTAAACAGGAGAGGTTTTTTACTGTGGATTCAGCCAGCTTCAGCTTCTAGACATTTGATCTTGTTAAGCCCCTGCCTGCTGAAGAGCTCTGTGCTTGTAGGAACTACCCATCCATGCAGCAATTCTTGGACAGGGAGCAAGTCACCTCTCAACCTCTCCTTGGCTAAATTGACTAGAGTCTGCTTCTCCTGGACTGTAAATAGCTTCTCATGGACTTCCTGTCATCCTCCTCGTTTTCCTCTGAGCTCTTCCCAATGCTGCAATGTGCCCATCACAGCGGTTCCCAGCAGAGGTGGGGGATTGCAGAGTTTCTGTACAAGCACCACATACAGCTTTGAAGTAACGCATCCCTACTTCTTCTGCTGATAGTTCTGTGCTTATTGTTTGTTTTGTTGGGTATGCTGCAAGGGCAGGATCAGTGGATTAACCTGCTTGACTCTGAACCTTTTTGAATGCCGTGTTTCCAAACTATTCCTGTATTTGTGTGAAGGCCTATAGCCTTCAATCCAAGATGCTGTCTATAGATAAAATTCGGTATGTTAGTATGAAATTGTCTTACCACTGGAATACAGATCTGACAGTAGTCATAACCTCATCTATTCACCAGTCCACCCATTCTGCTCCAACCTCCAACTTTCCCAGCTGTATGTTTGTCATCATCTAAATGAAAATACATCAAATAACATTGGACTGTGAACAAACTGCTTTGGCCCATCAGAAACACCTCCATTTATCTTCTATCTTTGTAACTTCAACGTCTAACAGCAGGCAGAGTTCTGAATATGAATCTGCCAAGCTGATACACAAAGGTATCTACGGACCAAGTTTATATGGGTGGGTAGGGGTTATCCAGTACCTCATTCAAAACTGGCCTGAAAACTCTGCTGGAGTAATGCTTGGTAGAGATCCAGGATCTGCATACTTCTTAATTCATTCCAGTCTTCAGACCATGGCCAGTCAGCTATGGTTGATTAACAGTAATTTTCCAGTAGTTAAACAATGAAGTATGTCATGGAGGCATTATTAAAAAAAGAAAAAAAAAAAAAAAAGTTAAAAAAAATTTAAAAAATTTAAAAAAAATTATAAAAAGCCCAAAACCAAAAAACCCCCAACCAAACAAAAAACCAACCAACCAAAACCAAAAACCACCACCAAACAAACAAACAACATAAAAAGACAGAGACACAGTTTAGGCCACTTGGTCAGATGCCCTACTGATCTCAACTCCTTGCCTAGCTGTGGGACTGCTTGTACCCAGATATCTGAGACCAAATGTGGTAGTTAGTTCTGAACCCTCTGCACTCCAGGACCCAACCTGGCCTCAGGAATGTTTCTCCTTCTGCCTGCCTCTTTCTGCACTATGCACAGAGAATCCAGAGGGCAACCTGCAGCTTTGGGTGAAAGTAAAGTCTTGGTAACTCTTGCAGAACTAAGCAGATAAAAGCTTGCTTTGACACAGGAAGGGCAGCTGGCATACTGAAGGATGAGGATGCTTTGAGGATGATGTTTGTGGATAAAGAGGGGCAGCAAAAGATGAACAAGCAGCAACACACATGGTGACAGTACTGTTTGAGGATGCTTGAGCCTGTGTGGTGGAGCAGTCGGACACAAGGCTGAAGGAGCAGGCTGGATTGGTGGAACAGGTTGTTTTGAGTTGGAAGCTGTGTTTGGAGGAGTGGAAAACATCCAGAAAATCTCATTAAATAATCCTGTACTGCTGAATACGTAATTCTATATTTATGCAAATGTCCCAAGAAACACTTGACAAAAAAAAGAGGCTTTCACTGTGGGAAAAGAGGGAGCCCAGACAGTATATCAGAAACTTCTGACGAATGTCCTCCATTCCTTTCAGTGCAGAGAAATAACAGAAAAAACAGACTCCGGATGTGAGAGGTGAAAATTTGAACAAAGGCAAAGTTCAGTGGATTTGTGCCATTGAATGATTTATATCTTCTCGGTTCTATCATGGTAAAGATAATAAAATAGAAATAGGTCACCACTGATTACAGGGAAATGATCACTAGAACGTTACATGCACTGTGTTTTTCTTAATGTATTTACTGAGAGATTGACTGACTCAAGGGATTTTGCACATATCAGTTCTTTTTATGATGTTTTACCTTTTATGTGACAGCTCAATTACCTATAAAGTCAATGCAGGCAGTCAGAGCTTCTTTCTCTGTAGGCACTGAGTTTTGAATTACTGGCCATCAAACTGGGACCTGCTGGACTTTTATGCATGTGATCTCTTCACCTCTCCTGCCCAGTGAGCTGTGGATTGACAGCTATTTTTGTACTCAGTTTTACTATAGCCATCCTTCCTGCACCTATCCAAAAATTCTTCCACAGTGATAAGATGTGGCTACCAAAAAACGAAGCTCAAACAGACTGAAATGGCTGGTACTTTCTCACTCGTGGAAATCAATTTCTGCATAAACCCTACCATTGTACTCTGTTCGACGGTGGAAAAGCAAACCTTAAGAAATAATAATAATTTTTTTAAAAAGCAATTAAAAACAAACAAACAAAACCAAAAAAACCCCACCTTGAACAAAATAAATCCCAATAAAACAAAACAAAAAAAAACCAAAAAAAAAAGACACCACTCTCCCCCCCAAAAAAAACCCCAACAAACAAGCAAACAAAAAAACCCCACCAAAACCACACACACACACACAACAAAGCCCAGCTCAGCTATTTATTGTACAGTATATTCTAAAGGCAGGAAAAAATACAAATGTCTTATTAAAAGGTATTCTGTATCTCAGAGGCAACACAAGCAGCCAGCCGTAAGATGTGGTTATAGTTTCTATAGTGACTACTTGCTTTCCTTTGAAAGTTTGCTAAGGAATCAGACAAAACCAGAGCAACTGGCTGTGTAATTATTTCCCCTCATCGTCCCCCCCCCCAAAATGACTGAATAACAGCGCTTTTCTACCCTTGAATTGGAAATGCCCCTCCCTTATAAAATAGCCTTTGTTGCACGAGAGAAAGGAGGGGGAGGTGTCAGAAACAGCTCGGTGGTGCTGTGGAGAGCGGAAAATGAGCGGTGTTGCTGAGCTGGCTCCTGGCTGGTGGTGTGGCATCTGCCCGGGACCCTCGGTGGGAGCTCTGCCTGTCAGGGATGCCCGCCAGGCACCCCGTGGCATCCCGTGCCGTGCCATCCCATCCCACCACAGCCATCCCATCCCACCACAGCCATCCCTTCCCACCACAGCCATCCCTTCCCACCACAGCCATCCCAGCCGCCCCAGGCGCATCACCGAGCTGAGCAATGCAAACAGCGCTGACAGAAGCACAGAGCTGCGCTGGGGCTTCCTGAAAACCTCCGGGCTGTGCCGTGTGCTGACACGGAGCACACTTGCGGACCTTGAGAGAGACTTGCGTTCTGGCAGTTTCAAGGAAAAATAAAAAGATGGTGGGGGTTTTATTCTGTTTCGTTTTGGTTTTGTTGTTTTTGGGGTTTTTTCCCTCCCCCTTTGTTTCCCTAAGCCCTTTGTTCTTTTCCAGCGTGTTTGCCCTAGTTTAATTTGATGGGCGTGTAGCAGCAACACTTTTCTGCTTTGCGATGTGAGCACTTCTACGGCTGAGCACCGAGTGAAGTCGTGTTTTGACTCCTTCTGTAAGTTTGCAGCTGACTTCTGTGACTGCCTGGTTGTGCACTGATTTCTAGAGAACGGAGAATCAGAGCCAGGCTCAGCAGAAGTTTAATTCTTTTTCCCTCCAGTGGCTGCTCCTTTATTAGTAGTGCCCCCCTTGATGTTGTCACTCTACACTTCAAGACCTGCCAGACAATTCCCTGGGGCTGATTGACAAGAAGCGAATATAAGCTGACTTTAGTCATCAGGAAAAAACCCAAACTGCTTGGTCTCCAAAGAAATATGACTCACCTGACAGCACAGACTGCAGTAGCATTGAGTTTAACCTCCCTTCTAAAGCAATACTGCTCCAAATGTGTCCTGTGTAGTAGAGTAAATAATTCAGCAGGGCGTGATTTATTTTATTTTTTTCAGTGCTCCTGCTTCTTCCAGAATGGTAGCAAGACAATCCTTGTCTCCTATCCTTGAGCTTCTCAGTACGATTTTCCCCTTCTTCCTGAACTCTGGATTTATGGCAAACATTTTGAGGATTCAGTGCTTAAGACTGAGACCTGTTGACGAGACCATCAATCCTGTGGCCCTGTTCTCTCGTGTTTAGGGCTTCATGGCCTTTCTGGATGAAAATAGTTATTAAATTAATTAAAAGCTTGGGAGATTATTTAGTTTGGAGAAGGGTGCTTTGGGTATCAAATCTGTGATTTTGACATTTGTTGTCTTCAAATACCATAAAACCAAAGTGAAATTGCACCAATAATCACAGAAAATTAGCACAAAGGTTAAGAGTGTACTCCAAGGAACAGTCAGAAAAAACCATCTGTATACCTTTGTTTAAAGTGGTATTTTGAAAAATAAGTTGGCACACTGACTGTGAACTGTTCTTGTGATAATTAGTTTTGTTTTTGCTGAATAATGATCTGGTACTGAAATGGAGTACAGTTATGCTGTGACTTTGGAAGGACAATCGTGGTTTTGATGTATTAGTATTCTAATATTGAGTAAGTCAAAAGCTTTGCAAAGGAAAAAGTGTTATTGCAGGATGAGTTTTTGGCAAGAGAAATATCATCTAAATTGTTGTTAACATACACTGAATTAATGTTTTAATTAAAAGAAAAAGAATGTGCTAGCAAAGTAGACCTTAATGCATTTAAATTGAGATTGAGTTTGTGAATGAGATTATTGTCTCAGTAATTAATCTTCAATCTGATGTGATATTTTGCTTCTACACCTGTGACAAAACCCAGTTGTTCTAGACACACTTCATAAATAAACACCATAACTTAACATGGTGTCCACACATAAATATTGAAGAATCAGTGACAAGCTGATAAGAATAGTGGTTGCAGCAGTGCTCCAGAAATTAGGAAAGCCAATTTTAATTTCTCACTCTGCCGTTGACTGACTCTGAGACCTTGAACAGACCCTTTAAGCTGGGTCAACATGAAGTGATCTGTGGTACATGGTCTGAGCTGCAACACTCTCACTGATGTAGCCATCCATAGGGCCAGGTCCAAAGTCAGTCTGGTGTAAGGTAATTTATATTTGAATGGCTTATTGCCTACTCAGTGAGGAAAATACCTTGTTGATAAGAACAATAGTGTTCATGGCTGAGATTCTCAGTATTTGTCAAAGCTGACCTCATTTCCTTCTGTGGAATCAGAATCAAGGTAATGCAAACTGGCTTTGAAAGTCTGGCTTTACAATGTCATTTGAACATTACTGCTAGCATCAACTGGTTTGTTTGCAACAGCAACAGTAAATGTCATCCACAGTATTTCTGTGATTCCTATGTTGTTGTTGTAAGAATAGAAATGAATAGAAATGAATAATTTCATAGAAAAGTTAATTTTTTTACTACCTGGCAGGATTTGCTTAGAGAGTGTAAGTGGATATGTTAAGGAAGATGTCAGCCGTGTGATTTATTGAAATGTTTATCACCTCAGCTGACTTCACCTGAGCAAAGATGTGTTTGTGAAATTTACATGCAGGCTGGAGAGGAGCTTGGAGAAATCTTACTTTTTGTTGTTGTTATGGGGAGGTTTTTTGTTGATTTGGTTTGGTTGTTTGTTTTTTTTTTTTGTTTTGTTTTTGTTTTTGTTTTTGTTTTGTTTTGGGGGGGTTGTTTGTTTGGTTTTGGGTGTTTTGTTTTTTTGTTGTTTTGTTTTTGGTTTTGGTTGGTTTTTGTTTGTTTGGTTTTGGTTTTGGTTTTGTTTTGTTTTGTTTTTAATGCACAGGCAGGGGTTTGTGTAAAACAGCATATTTGTTTCAGAGATTCTCTTCCTGATCTCAGGTCTTCTCAGGAGACAAGAGCAGTGACAGACCTTGCTGCTGTGACTCAAGTGACAGCTCTGTAACCCCACGCTTTCTACAACCTGGGAGCAAGCTGTCACTCCAGCATTTTCTGTGCTTGTAAGGAGTTGGGTTTCCTGGCTTCTTCCCTCCCAAGTCGCAGCCTGAGCCCCTCTCATGCAGTGTAGTGCTGTCACCTGCTAGTCCCAGGTAAATGGTGGGTGGGGTTAGTTTTTCTCTTGCTATTTCACCCTGCCTGTGCTGATCATAAATGCACCTATTTACTTCTAACACACGTAAGGGTGGAGCATCTCCCAAGGTCAAGGGTCTGCTTCACTCCACCCCAGGGTAATGACTCTCCCATTACATTTTCACACCTTTCATGCTTCATTTTGCACATACAAGTGCTCACTCTCAATGGAAGCCCAGTTACTTCCCTGTTGTGGCACTGGATGTTAAATTGCCTGCAAGATCTTTTCATCATCTGAAATCGAAAGAAAGAAAAATTATAACAGTATTTTTCAACTTATTTAATAAACCTCTTCATGTCACCCAGTGCAAATATGGCCTTTCACCGGGG
The DNA here is from genome assembly GCA_013400275.1 of Rhadina sibilatrix. Classification (NCBI taxonomy): domain Eukaryota; kingdom Metazoa; phylum Chordata; class Aves; order Passeriformes; family Phylloscopidae; genus Rhadina; species Rhadina sibilatrix. Next base: position 88,343 of record VWYO01019073.1, read on the forward strand.
GCAATAAGTTTGCAGCAACCTTACCAGAAGGTCAGATGGGATGCAAAACAGGCAGCAATTGCTTCAGGGAAGGGCAGATGAAGGTTGCATAGACTCTCTTGACTGATTTTTATCTGGCAGTGGGGAGGAGGATTCATTATAAAAGTGCTTTCCTGGGATGCAGGTGAGCTGTTGGGGCCCCTGTGAGGTAACTGCTGTAACGTGTTGTATGTCACTAGAAGAAACCTGAGGGCTGAGAGTCATCAAATGATAAACTGATAAGAGATAGGAGACACTGTCACTGCTATGAATGTGTAGGCTGTAGGATATGGGACTGGCCTGCAGGTGCAAGTACCCAAAGGTATCATGCCCCAAAGGTCTCCTTTCTGAAGTATCACAAGAAAATCTGATATTAAAAGAAGATAGTTAAGAAAAAAGAAAATATAAGAAAATCTGTTATTAAAGGGACACCCAGGATTATAAGATACTCTGGTTGCAATGGAGTTTCCCTCATGCAAGTGGTTAAAATGCCCCATCCAGAAAACAAATTTATTCTTAGCATCAGAAAACAGGAAGACAGTAGTAATTTTCTTAGATTAGATTGAAAGATACAACTGAAAATATTCTGGTAACAGAAGAGGAAGTTCCCAAATTCTTAATGAGACATTATTTTTCTCAGGTGATTATGCTGGCAAAAATTGTTAACACACTGAATTGGCAAGAGTGTTTTATAGCTAACTGTTGGTCTCTGTTGATAGTTAAATTTTCTTAACAATAATGCAATATTGTTAGGTGTTGGAGACATTAAAAGTCCACCTAGACATGCTCCAGGGAAACATGCTGCCCCTGGCCCTGCTGGGATCAGGACTAAAGAACCTCCAAAGGTGCCAGCCAGTCCGTAGAATTTTGTGATTCCTTTTTGCCTAGTGCTAAAGATTCTATTAACTACTCCCATTCCCCTCCTTTTCTTGTGCCCACCTTGTCCCAAATTCCAGATCTGATAGTCATATCTATCTTCTGGGTTTAGTGAGCAATTATAAATTAAATAGAAATTTTGAACAGGGATAAATAACATTTTAAACTTAAAAATATAGGGCCTGGAAATAAAACCAAGGCTGAAAACAGTAGGTTAAAGCAAAAAGACTAAAAATGAGATTACTTATTCATTGAAAAACTGCATCAGAACCATTGGAACGCTAAGTCAGGGGAAGATGAGACAGCCAGAGATGGGCCTGGCTGGTAAAGCTGAGGCCAGAGGTTTGGGTTTTTTAAAGAAAGGCAATGTTCCCATGTAGACAGAGGGCATCCCACTGAGCCCCAGACATCTGCTTTTTTTTGTTGCTACCCCAGCCTTTGAGATACAGACCTAACTGCTTTGTTCTTTTGATACCTTAGGAAGGCTGACCTTAAACAGAGACTGGACAGAGCCAGAGAATAAAGTGGGTATTTATTGAAAGGCCTTTAGGGTACACCTTGGGCAGGACAGGGCCTAACCAGGGCTACACCCAAGGTAGGCTAAGAATGGTCACAGAATGGCTGCCCAGTCGTGAGGTCTTATATTTTTATAAATTTTGCCTCCTTTTGCATATTGGGGTTTAATTATCAATTACAGCTTCAGGTTGTGAGGTCCCATCCTTCTTGTTCCTCCCTTCACTCCACTGTTGTTTGTGCTTTTGGGCCTGAAAGTTGTCCTTGGTCTGCAGCAGGAAAAGGATTTGTTTTGTCTCCCTGCTCTGTGAACAGAGCTGAGTGGCACTGAATGTGAGGCTCAGAACTGCCCCTCTGGGCAGCACAGAACCTGAAAAACATGAAAGCTCAAACTTAAGGCATCACTTTCTCATCAAGTTGTCAGACTGGCCACATCCAGGTATGGGAGAAAACCCTCATGGCATGACATCAGGGATCCAGGGCAGGTTGACCTGGTTGGTCCTTGAAGCAACAAAACTGCTGTTGGGTGCAGGGCTCTTCCTTCCAGTAAAAGCATCATTGGCATGGCTGGAGAAAGAAAGGATGAGTCCCACCATGCCATCCATTGATGTGAATTAATTGTATTGCTGCCCTGCTCAGTGCTGCTGCCAACACTCAGTTAGGATTTATTGTGACTGTTGTGTCAGATCTTAACCCAGGTGATAAAGGCAACCAAGAGTAAAATCAAACATTGCCTTTAATTCAGCATTTTCAGCTACCAGGAAAGAAAGAAA
>VWYO01019073.1:107303-122736 GCA_013400275.1 Rhadina sibilatrix
TTTTTTTTTTGGTTTTGTTCCCCCAGCCCATTCTCATAATATGTTTCATGGCAGACTTCAGGGATAGCATTTCCCCTTAGGGTTACAGTAGCAAATTAAAATTTAAAGCAGGGGGTTTTGTCTGTGCTGTCCAGTGTTACACGTTGTGGCGAAAGTTTTCAAAACAAAGAGAAGTCAGGTTGGGCTGGCAACAGTGTAGTTACAGGCTGCATTTCTTTTAAGCTGTCAGGGAAGCAAGAAGCAGCACAGCTACTCATGACAGGTCTAAAGCTGAGCAGAGGAGAGCTGTGATAGCTCCACTTATCTTGTCCAGCTCTGCTCTTGGAAACACAGTTCATAAGCCTCTGGTGATGGTGTTTCTATAGAGATGGTGCCCTTTGCCATTTGCCCTTTCACTTTGCTGTCAGCAACTTCCACGAATGATGTTTGGCCAAAGCTTTCTGGTAAGTGTTTTCTCTAAGATGTAGAGTTTATATGGTCTTTAAATATACATTCAGACACCCTCTTTGCTAACTGTTACACTGAAGTTTTCCAGGTTTATGATTTCCCAGGCATTTTCTATAAGTTTTTCTCTCACACAATTGATTTAAGTGACAGGTTTAACAATGTACACCTCCAACCTGTGTACGGGCTCACAAACTCTATGCCTGCAGCATTTAACTATTTTTCTTGCAGCCCAGATACTGATATTTTATTTTATGTTATGTTATGTTATGTTATGTTATTTTATTTTATTTTATTTTATTTTATTTTATTTTATTTTATTTTAGACAGACCATATGGCCACAGGTGAGAAATCAAACGGCATCTTCTGTCACCATGTGGTCCCTCTGCTGTGATCCATCAGGCCAAGGCTTGTTAAAGCCATTGTTAGACAGCACCTAAACTGGCCTACAGTGAGCCAGGCAACTGAAATTACCATTGCATGTTACAAATTCCCTTCTGTGTTGCAGAAAATGGCAAAGACTTGTGGAATTTGAGCTCTCTTTCCAGATGGGTTTCAAAGAGCGTGGGACTGTCATGATCACACTCTCTCTGAATTTTGTGTTAATACATTTTCTGAACTTGCATTCTGAAATGTTGAGAATATAGTACAGAATGATGTTCCAGATGCAACACTCAAGGCAAAACTGCTTAAAGGCCCTTCACTTATTAAAAGCAGAAGACTGATTTTCCTCCAAACTCCTCATTGGACAGTTCAGTTTAGATGAAACTCAGCAATAAAACCACTGAACAAGGGACAAAGCGTTCATGCTCCTCAGTTCAGTTCCCATCCTAGCTCCAGCCGGGACAGGGTTAATTTTTGCAGTAGCCAGGAGAGAGCACATCTAGTCTAGGACTTGGGGGTTTTATTCTAGACCACATGATTGCTGGGGGCAGGGGAAAAGGACTCTCTCCTGAAGAGAAGGGGCTCTCTCCTGTGGAGGAAGCACAGCAGAGAACAGTGGGGTACCGTGGCTCCGAGCCGGAGGGAGAAGCTGAGTGGCATCGGTCAGGAGCTGATGGAACAGCTGAGGTGGTGTGGCTGTGGGCAGGACAAGCTCTGCAGTGAGCATTTTGCAAGTGAATCGCTCTCTCTTTCATACACTTCAATTATTGATATTGTTGCTGTCAGTGTTTGCTTTCTTATCGCATTGCTGTTTCCAGTAAATTGTTCTTATCTCAATCCTTTACCTTTTGTGGCCTCCAATCCTTCCTCTCCACCCAGTGCAGGAGACGGGGAGGAGGAAGGGGAGCAAGCAAGAAGCAACATGGTTTGGAGAGTCTCAGTGGAAGCACTAAACTGGGGAGTACCATCCCTAAATCATGACATGCACCAATGATATTCAGTATCTTCTAAGAAACAATGAGTTGCCATCAGCTGGGCAACCAAAACTACAGCCTTCATGCAAAACTAGTAATTAAACTTTCCATATACAACACAAAACTTAACACTGTAAGTTTAATTTTTTTTCAAGTAATTATTTTTTACTGTTAGTTTTTTTTTTTCAAGTAATGCCCCTTTGAGGGGGCATGTAATTTGGTGTCCTGAATGGTTCAGCATCCTCTCCTCCCACTATAACAAGTGGAGGAAAAGGGATGCTCTCACAGCACCTCAGTAAGGTTTTTGCTCTGAACACCATCTCCTTCTCTCTGGACAACATAAAGAACTGAAATTAGAAAGGAATTATTAGGAGTATATAAAAAATTTTTACTTCCTAATTAGAAACGCAGATTTAGTGTCTTTCTTAGAGAACACCACTATTCCCAACACTGGTGGTGCATTTTCAAAGCTAACTTTTCATGGCTATTGTTGCTAACTGTTACTGAAATCCTGATGTGTTCGTTATCTAATGTACACGAATGCAACGTTAAGTAGCAACAAAATAGGACCAACCACTGTGTTCTTAAGGTTGCAAGGAAGACAAGAAATGAAGTTATTGTGGTCTGGACCAGAGAAATACTACAATTTTAACCTGGCAATATCTTGAAGCTGCAAAACCACCACACAAGAATTGTCATCCCAGTAAAACAACTGTGACTTTTGCTGTGACTTCATCACACCCCAGGTTAGTCCCAGCATGAGCAAAGGCTTGGAAAGGTACACAAATAAATTTGAAAATCAAGACAACAATTGATTAAACTGGACATCAGAGGATGAAGTATCCAGACTGAGGATATCCCATTTTCTGTAAATGTTACCTTTTAAGATAGTTCAAGTCATCTGAGTGAAAAAAATTTATTAAAAAAAATTATTTAAAACAAACAAACAAACAAAAACAAAAAAACAAAAAAACAAAAACCAAACCAAAAACCAAAACCAAAACAACAAAACCTAGAAGCTACTCAGATAAATTTACACACATTTACAGCTGTGAAATGTTAAGCACATTTACAACATGTGGCTCACACACACCTTATTCCTTAGGCATATCCTATGCCTACACAAAGATGCTGCTTTTTTCTTCCCCTTCCTCCTGAAACCTGAAACACCTGCAGCCAGTCTTAGCGTGTAACAACACCCACAGCTGCTTTTGGGGCTCTGCCTGCTGACTAAGGGCCTGTTGTTAAGCCTTGGGCCACGCATTTATCTCCATCAGTCATTAAGGCAGAAGCAATATTCACCCCTGGACATTATCACTTAATATCAGTTTAGTTACTCAGGAGATGAAATCTTACCAGCATGATTAGCGTGTGGTAACTGCAGACCTGCGAGCCCATCGGATCACTGCCTGACACTATCCATGATAGGTGTAAAAATAATTCTTCCAGGTGGTTCAAAGCAGTTGGCTGTGTGCCTAACAACTCACTGAGGCATTGTGGGATTGCATAATAAACTACTACTTGTCATGTAGTATTTTAATTATGGTTATCAGCTTCCAGGATTTCAGTAAACTGGGCGTACTGCATAATGACTTTATACTAAGCCAGAGGCATTGTATCACGAGTAAAAAGAGAGCTATGCTGCTGTATTTTACTGGATATACTATTATACCAACAGAGTAAACATTTTACTCTCTCAGGAAAACATAAAAAAACCCTGAGTTTAAGGCAGACTTTTCTTCAGCGTGCCTGGATCTTAAATACTGTGCGAATGATAAACTCTCAATATGATAAACTCATTTTCTTAATATTAGCACAGCCTGCTTAGAATTTATCTGGATAGAAGATAAGATGACCCCTCAGGTTAGGAGACTGCAAAAGAGATCATCCTCTCATGTTACATAATTTCACCTTCACTCCCTTGCATATGGACATCTCCCTGCTTTTTCAATCAATGGCAGGAAGAGCATAAACTCTTAATGTAAAAACCCTCAAACAACTGAGTAAAACTAACAGAAAATTCCTTAAAATCAAGATATACATGAAGGAAATTGAGCAGATGAAAACTAATGTAAACAAAAACCCAGAGAAGAAACACTTCTTACTTTGCTGTTCCTGAAGAATTTATATCCACCTTTTCAAACCGCTTTCCAAAGCTAAGAAAATCCATGGTTTATAAATGAGAAAACAGAAGAACAATGAAGGCCAAATATATGATTTAATATAAACACATCTCTGTGACAAAGCTAAAATACAAGGTTTCCCTTGGCAGGTGGGCTCCTTTCATTATTTGAGAATTATTTAAGCTTACACCGCACACTAAAATAATATTTTATTAGTTTTTACTGCCAATAACAGCAGAGGACAAATTCAGCTCTTGGAAGATCAGCTGGTTTTATTCCCGTTTATTTATCATAAAGACAACTGTTAATTAAATACTCAGTGCAAAGTATCACTATAGATGCATCAACCCAAAATAGCCCAGGTTGGCTTTCAGTATTTATTAGATTCTGGTGTATGTTTTCCTGCTCATGCTCAGGGAAAAAACAAAACAAAACAAAACAAAACAAAACAAAACAAAAACAAAAAACCAAACAAACAAAAACCCAACCAACCAAACAAAAAAACAACCCAAAAAAACCACACACAAAAGAGGAAGCAGCAACAAACCAACTAAAACAACAAAACAAACAAACCCCGAAAAACACAACCAATGAACCAACCAACAAGGAAAACCACAAGCAAAACAGAACAAAAGCCCTAGGAAAAAATTGTAAATGGGAATTTACGCTGAAGACACTGAAAGACAATTCTCATGGAATAAAAGTTGCTGGTGGCTGCCCTGGTCAGACAGCAAGGCAGCACCAATTTGGAGATCTGTTGGACACCTGTCATTAGTTCTGCACTTGCTGCTGCTGCAGTAGTGGATGTACAGGCCAAGCCACCACTGGCACAATGCAGAGATAAAGGGAGGCAGGGCTCTGCAAGCAATTTTGAGAAATTTCTCCCCAAAGACGTGCAGCTCATGAAGATCACAGTGCACTCAGCCCAGAAATGCTTACTCACTCACAGGAGCACTCCCATTAGCTTTTGGCCTTGCCCCCAGAGCATGCTGGCACTGCTTGAAGAGGAGCTGACGGGCAGCATGCTGTACAGCAACCCTGCAACATGATGCCCTTGCCCTTGTCTTGGACAACCAGCTCTGCTGGTTACAGCAGGGGCTTCTGTGTCCTTTGTAGGCGCAGGGGAATCTTCGGGTGCTCTCTCAGTGCTGGCTCCACGTGCTCTGCTCCACGGGGAACACCGACAACCACGGCTGCAAGAAATCATTCTGCTTGCTGGAGGGGATGCCAGTGCACACCTTGACTGACCCTGGGGAGTTGTGCCAGAACCAACCTTCCTCCTCTTCTTCCCCAAATGATGAACTCCTACGCTGTTATTTGCAAGAAGGGTGCACAGGAAGAGATCATATTTAATGTTTGTTTCAATACCTACTGTATCTGTCCAAATCTCTTCCTACATCATCTCGTTCTTTATTTTTGTAATTACTTTCCAATTTCATTTGATAGTACCATGGCCCTCTGGCTAGTCACCTCTTTGCTCTTCCTCTACTTTTTCTCCAGTGCCAACAGCCTGAAAGGAGGTACTAATATGTGTTTTAACATTAGGTTGCACAGCATCTGGGGCATCTTTTTCAGCCAAAATAAACACGACTTTTTCTTAATTTCATGTTGTTCTTATTCTGAAACTTTCTCTCCTAAAAATATTTCACAGGCTTGATATTTACCCCTTTTACGTGCTGGAAGCAAGCAGAACATGGGCTTTGCCTGCCAGAAATTCCATTTGGAGCCAGACTGCCAGGCTAGCCTCCTAACAATGGCAGAAAAAAAAAAAATAAATCTTACCGTCAACTCTGATCATCCTTAAAAAAACCCCAAAAAACCATGGGCATAAAACCAAAACCTAGACTTCAGAAAATATTCAGAGGAAGAAAATAACTCCCTGTCCATTTCATTATAACTTCATCAGTGTTCTTTGCATTTCATCTCTGTCAGGTTTCACCCCAGTTGGCAATAAAGCCCCACACACCTGCTCTATCACCCCCTCAACAGCATGATGGGGGAGAGAACTGGGAGGGTAAAGGCAAGAAAACTTGTGCACTGAGATAAAGACAATTTAATAGGTAAAGCAAAAGCCTCTGAGCAAGCACAGCAAATGAAGAAATGAATTCACTGCTTTCCATGGGCATGCTGTCTTCAAGAAAAGCAGAGCTCCATCATGCATAACTTGGGAAGTGACTTGGGAAGACAAGTGTCATGATTTTGAACATACCCCTGTCTTCCCCCAGCTTCATGTCCTGAGCAAGATGCCATATGGCCTGGGATATCCCTGTGGTCAGCTGGGGTCAGCTATTCCAGCTGTGTCCCCTCCCAACAACTTGTACACCCCAGCCCCCTCACTGGTGGGGCGGTGTGAGGTGCAGGAAAGGCTTGGCAGAAAGCACAGCTCAACAATAATGAAAATATCTCTACATTTTCAACACCCATTTCAGCACAAATCCAAAACACAGCCCCATAGCAGCCACTGTGAAAAAAAAAATTATCTCTGCCAAGACCAGTACAGTCTCCCAGTCTTTTCTCCCATTAATTCCTCTTCTCAGTACTTTGCACCATAAGGTGGGTTTAGCAGTTTTCTTCTAGATGGAAATTTACTGGTCCTTCTACCACAGCTTTAATTTAGTTTTCTATAAAAGTGTCCATGGACAGCTGCTTTATGCTCTCTACTGACTATGTTACTATCAAATCAGATTGAAACATGAACTGAACCCAAGGAAAATGACGTGACAAAACTGGAAGACTGAGCCTATGGCTTGAGATGTCAAAAAACACAAGAGATAATCAGAGACTCCTCTGAAGATAAGCAAACGTTTTCACTGAATGAATCATCTATAATGACTTTAATGCTGCTAAAAATACAATGCATAAATGCAGGAATATGGCAAACAACAAATTTATGACCCATGGGTTATAGGGATTTGTTTGAGTGCTTTCTCTCAGTGATGACAAAATCTGCTGTGACTGAACCTGCTCAACACAAATCCTCCAAAGAAAACATAGAGAGCTTGTGGTAAGGATATCTAGATAAATAAAACTGTTTTCTCAATTTATTAATAAACGTATTTCCTATTACACAGTTAACACATTGTGGTTTGTGTAACTGAGGGATTTCCTCAGGGAAACAGGAAAAAACAGTTCTGACCATGTATTGCCAAAATACAGTGCCTTTGTATTACTCAAAAATGGAGATTACATTCTGTCTATTCAATTTATACCCATGACTTTGCTTGGAAAGGATATAGTCACTCATGCCTTTTCACAAAACTGAGTGCAATGGCACTTGGTGTTATCCCAGAAATAGCAACATTTCTGTGCTGCTGTGGAAGAAGATATTCCTGCATGTAAAAGGCAGTATTTCCAGTATGACTGGGAGGAGAAAGAGGTTTTCCTTGTATCATTTATATGATATACACAAGTGTATACTATTGTTCCACATAATGACAATATAATAGCTGATATCTCAAAAGTATGCCTGCAGGGTGACTGCAGTAAAATAAGTCAGGCTAATACAAACCTTGCCTTCCTTGAGCTTTGAAGAATACTGTACCCTTTCAAATTTGGAATTCAAAATGGTTTTGGAACCAGCATAAGGGAAAGCTGGAAAATAACCCCACAATAAAAGAAGTTTAAGCTATCTTAGGGAAAACTGAATGGAATATTTAATAGAATCATAGGATAACAAAACTTGGAAAGGACCCACAAGAATCATTAAATCCAACTTCTGACCTGTACAGGACAACCCCAAAAACCAGACTATGAGTATTTGGAAAAGAACATTTGAAAAAATGCTTCTTTTCTGTATTTTATAATGGACTTGGTCAGGGATCTATATTTTTGCTTTGGAAATCATACTTTCCATCAATGGCTCTAATACTCTTGCTCTACTGAGATGAAAATGAACAAAATTTCAGAAATATAACACTCTAAAATTACCCAAAGGGTTACAATGCACCTTCTGGCAAGAAAGTTGCATTATAACCTGACAAAAAATCAGGGCAATTTTTAGGATGAAATCACGGCAGACCCTGTCTATCCCACAGCATGGTTCCAGCTCCACAAGGACTCCTGGGGCACTGCCATGGCACAAAGCAAACACTGATGATGTTTGGGGTCCTTAAATCAGAATGACCAGTGGTGGAGGTCTCTGCCCACTATGGAAGCAGGGGCCCTTTAGCAAAGTGCTGAGCTTACTGAGCTCTCTGAGCACCCCTGCTGCACACCCTCCACTCACTGAGAATTTACTCAGTTCAGTAAATTCTGCACTGCAACTCTTAGTCAGCACATCCCAACACACTGCAAAATACCAATGACTAGGAATGACTTTTTAATTCAAAAAGCACCCTTAAATCATCTTTGTGTCAGCCTATTAGAGTGCCTCAGGCAGACAAATAAATAAAAACAGAAAACAAAGGGAAACAAAAGACAAACAAACAAAGACAAAAATGATACTGCAAAATCATACAAACAGTAACGTGGCTATTAAGGCAAAATAATAAAGTGCACAAAAGGGGAAAGGAACCAGATGGTCAATCACGTAGGTGGTCTGAGTGAACAACACTGGAATTTGTGTTGAGATACATATAAAATTATGTTAACTATTTCTACCATTTATGCTGTCCGAGTATCGAGTTCTTTTGAAAAAGTGTGAGGCTTTGTGGTAGCTGGCACACTTAAAGGAAGGGATGATTGTAAAAGTAAGACTAAAGGCTACATCAGTAGAATGGCTGAACACTCTTTAGGCAGTGTCAGAGTCACAAAATGTTCTATTAGGAATGGAACTGTAACTTTCGACATAGTAAGAGCGCTAGAATGAAAGGTTGCATCAAAAAGTCCTGGGCAAGGGTGCAAAATGATGCACTACTCTGGCTGCAATACATGAAACTGCTGTAGCCTTGAAGAGCTGTGATGCCTCCAGTGTAGGACCAGGGTCCGTTGGACCTTTCCAGCAGGAAGATGGAGCAGTTCCCCAGATTCTGTGTTTGGAAGCCTGTCAGTGCACTGTGTGAAATGATGCTTGCCTAGATTTCTTGCTTCCTTTTCTCTATGCAGTAGCAATTTGTCATTTCTGTTGTTGTGTGCTTGAGAGAACAGGACCCTAATAAAATAATAATAAGCAATTCTAAATCCTACGGAGCAAGCAGAGCCAGCAGGTAACCTCTGGAAAGTGTTGTACGGCACGTCTGAAAACTACATGAAAATATTACATAAAATTGTATCTAGTTGCTGTTTGGTTCTCAGAGGCAGCTGTAGACAATTCAGCTTGGAGAGAAAACAACCCACAAAAACCCCACAACAACAACAACCCACCCTTTTCTTCAGAGCACCCCCATGTGCTTTTGCCACCTGAGTATCTAGGATGGAGCAGCATGTGGCCAACACCCCAGTGATATTTTTCTCCTTCGTGCCTCTAGCGAGTTAAGGGACTTGGCTGATGGTCCTCCAGCATGGACAGGCTGTGCTGCCAGGGCAGGCAGGTTTGGGGCAGCCTCTGGCCAGGCTGAACATGGGTTTTTGGCAGCCAACAGCCAGTGCAGGAAATCTCAGCTTCCAGCTGCCTCCAAACTAGGCAGATGATAGGTGCACATACAGTCATTCTGAACCCATGGCTGGATCTGTCTCCCCTCCTAAGTCAAGACTGAGCTCTCAAACTGGCTTGAAAGGAAGCACATATGGGCACTCTGGACCACAGGGTCCTTCAGGCTGGTGAGACAGGAGATAAACTGTATTTTACCCCTAGAACCGAATGAAATTCTGTAACTTCTAGTCCTTCAATAAGAATTAAAACCCTGACAAACTCATTTTCTGAAACCCTAAATATATCCCATGTCAACAGACCACTCTCTCTCTTGTTCAGAAGGGCTGACAACTGAGCCCTGAGCTCAAAGGATGCTCAAAACTATTGCCTGCTGTCAACCACTTTGTCTTACCATTGTTTTTGCAGCTGATGATGTTTTAATTATCCATCCGGCTTTGTGGTACAATGGGTACCATTGCCTTCAATGCTTTTATTATCATTTACAGCTGAATTTTAAGCATTGTGCTAATTAGTAAACATGATCTAATTATTTAAAACTGCTGTATTTTCCCTCCAACAGTGGAGAAGTAATCATTTTATTTTCATGAAAAGCTACATGCTCTTTTCATAGCAAATGTCAGGATAAAATTATGCAAAATAATTATTTTTTCATTTATCTTTTTAATAGTCCAGTGGAAAATCATCTTCTTTTCATTTAATTCTCATTGCAGTTAAATAAAGTACTTTTTTTTTGTAGAAGTCCTTTTTTTTGCTTCTAATTTTTTTTTCCATAAAGAAAAAGAGGGAAATTACTCTGACAAAAAATAATTATTTTTTCCTCTGGGAACTAAGGCAAAATGTTACTTGGTGTTATTTTTCTCTCACTTCAAGATAGAAAGCTAAAAGTGAGAGAAAGTGTTATTTTTAAAAGCAATAGTGTTGCTTTCTTCACTTTTTTTTTTTTTTTTTTATAAATTCAACTTTTCTTTTTCTGCGGAGAAAGTGGAAGGAGTGGGAAACAGATGAAATACCAATTAAAATGGTTATTTCGCCATAAGCAAATAAAAGCTTTCTCCCCTTTGCAATTTAAAAAGCAACCATTAAAACTGAAGTCATACATTTAAAACACCTGAAATGAACGCTGGTCAAGTAATTTTTATTTCCCATGTAGTTAAATATAAAGCCTGCCATCCTAAAACGTGAAGTATTTCCCAAGAGTGTCTCATGGAGCCCAAGTCTCTGTCTGCTCATGCAGGTACAGCTCTCCCTGGTGACCCTGGCTATTGCCATATCACTGCTGCAGGATGAGTTCCTCTGGCAGTGCCAGCTTGAGGATGTTAGAGATCATCCTAGATCATTTAGGATGCCTCCCTGCCTAAAAAAGGAGGAGCAAGGCAAGGCAAGGAGGAGCTGTCCTCATGAACCACACATCCAGGTGCTGGCAGGGAAGGGCTCATGACTAATCACACCATGGCCAGCAGCTGCAGGGTGACACTTCTGCTCTGCTGGGGGTCAGGGTGACATGCTGGCTGTCCCTCTGCATCCGTGCTGCTGCTGCATGCTCTGCTCAGCTGCCCCAAAGGAACAATGCAGTGAGGAGTCTCTGGCAGGTAAAGGCTGGACCACACGGGGATGGTGGATGGAGCTTCTGATTGCAGGAGATGGGGGGTGAGGTGGAGCAGGGGTATTGAGAATGATGGTCACGTTGAGAAGGCACCAAGTGATAAAATGATAGAGGTATTATCTGCTGCAGTATTGGTTGCATATTCTTGAATTCACCGTGCATCAGAAGTAGCCCACACTGGCTTTGGTGGTTTACAACCATAGAGATATTCAAGCCCCACTGAACACAGCTCTCAGAAACCCACCCTAGGTGGCTCTACTTGAGCAGGGGAATTAGAGAAAATTACTTTCAGGGGCTCCTTCAAACCAGCCATTCTGTGAATCTGTCACCTCATGTCTAGGCAAGCAAATCTCTATCTCTGGAAGTTAGGCCTTCCTGCCTATCCTTAAGAAATCTGACTCAACTGAGGAGCACTCTTCATGACACACTGTGCAATTCACAGACTGGCATTACTCTCAATGAAGAGAGACTTCTGAGATACTTCAGTTTCAATGAAGTTCTTAAATTTAAAAAGTCACAGCATATCCTCTGTTGGAAGGGATCCACGAGGATCACTGAAGTCCAAACCTTGGCCCTTCACAGAATCCCACCATGAATCCCACCATGTGCCTGAGAGTGTTGTCCAAACACTTCTTGAACTCTTTCATGCTTGATCCTGTGACCACTCCCCTGGAGAGCTTGTTCCAGTGCCCAAACACCCTCTGTGTGAAGAAACTTTTTCAAATATCCAACCTAAACCTCCCCTAACACAAATTTAGGCCATTTCCTCAGGCCCTGTCACTGTCACCACAGAGATCAGTGCCTTCCCCTCACAAGAAAGCTGTAACTGCACTGAGGTCTCCCCTCAGTCTCCTCCAGGCTGAACAAACCAAGTGACCTCAGCTGCTCCTCATACAGCTTCCCCTCAAGGCTCTTCACCATCCTCATGGCCCTGCTTTGCACACTCCCCAGTAGTTTTGTATCTCTGTCTTTTATTGTGGCACCCAGAAGTGCCCCCAGCACTGGAGGTGAGGCTGCCCCAGAGCAGAGCAGAGCAGAGCAGAGCAGAGCAGAGTAGAACAATCCCCTCCCTTGCCCAGCTGATGCTGTCCCTGGTGCCCCCAGGACAGGGCTGGCCCTCCTGGCTGCCAGGGCACTGCTGGCTCATATGCAACCCCAGGTCCCTCTCCACAGTACTGCTATTCCCTTGTTCCCCAGTCTGTATATCAATTGGTCTGAAGCAATGCACATGGATTTGTATTTCTTTTATGCTAGGGATGACACTTGACCTGAGACAATGGGCCAGCCTCAAGGCTTGTACATCACTGAAGCCTCATTTAAAATTTGAAGTTTGGACTTGAATGAAACTTGAATATTAGTGGGTAACAAGTGGCATTTAGAAAATACAACATCTAAAAAAAATACAGCTCTACATATAATATTTGACCGTATTCAACTGTGGGACCCCAATTTGGTACTGAAATAATAAAACAACAAAATAAAACCAAAACAATCGAAAGCCAGACAAGTGCAGGTCTCAATCACTGTCTCTTTGAAACAGTAAGATAAATTCCATAGTCCATGAATGTTTCTTCTACTGAAGGGGCATACCTGTGTGATTGAGCTGCAGGTAGGGAGGTAGTATCACTCTCAAACAGTATGGGTCACAGGACACTAAGCCAGCTTTATGCAGCATATCTCCACATTTCGCTCAGCAGTGGAACTGATGCTCCATACTGTAGAATATAAATTAGTTTCCAGATAGGGAAAGATGATGACAAACCAATCTACCTGACTGAGATACTGACAGGGCAAGTGACAGTGTGAACAGTGGCTGTGGAACTGAGACCCTGCAGCGTCCTCAGAGATATGTTCAGGAGGATAAAGCACCTTTCTTGTCTACCTTCCACCTCAGGTGATGCAGAATATGCTTCTGAATGAACAAGGCCAGAGGCTGGCATCCTTTGAAGAGTTCAGTACAAAGCTGTTTTTCTTCCAAAGACAACCCCTTGTCCTTAGGGTTTTAATGTGGGACACATCACCCATCACAAGACAGCCTGACTGTAACAGTTCATCTTTTACCATACCATGTTCTAACTGCATGTTATTTTACAGCAGAGTATAAAATAAAGGACTACCTGAGTAGGCTATTTCAAATGTAACTGCATTACCTACCTGCATGTAAGCATCTTACTCTCTGGTGAAATGCAGTCTTTTCAGCTCCTACTTTTGAAATTCACAGGCATCTTTCCAGCTATGGATGTCTCCACTTCTCCCTAAAATAAGAAAGTGCTTAAAGTGACTTCTGAGTAGTGGTGTGCATTTCTCTGACTATCACATTTAACCTGCTGTGCTTGTGAGGCAAGTAATCCTTTAACCTTCATTTCCAGGAACCCGTATCTGTCTATTCTGCAACCAGTTGGCAAGGCCCCTTGGCAAGCCCCTTCCACACTTGAGAGACTAGCTGCTCTTGTTGGTGATCAAAATAAAGGCAATATCCCAAAACTACAGATTGCAGTGACAGAAGCCTGAAGCTGGCTTTGTCCAGTGGGCACCACTTGGCATGTCTTCAAAGTATCCATAATTATAATGAATTATTAGGAAGGGAGTCATATAGGAAAAGACCTCAGGGGATGGACATTACTTCCAAATAGGCATCCACACCATCCCATGGACAGGATTAGCAAGGAAACAACAAAGTCACAGTGGGGCCCAGGTGAACAGGGGTATCCAAAGGGCAACAGGCTGCACCTCTGAAAACCTTGCAAACCTTAAAACTGCTGCTAGTTCTTCTGAATCTATGTGATTGTATTTGTTCTATCAGCAGTGTCAGCTCTCGTGCAGAATGAGCACTGCTGCTCTTTACCACTGTGTCACCTCAGCCACCTGACACAGCTGTGAGAATGCTTGTCCACACTCCACAGCCCTCAGAATGACAGCAGTTCAGAGAAAGTCTCCTTTGGATGCAACATCCAAACCCACCACACCGTGTAAGCCAAGTCTCTTGAGTGCTGTATTTATGCAGAGGAACTATTCATACCAAAACCACTAGGTGCTATAGACAGATACAACAATATGGACCAGTGCTTACAATGATCCTGTTCTAAACTTTGTGGGTTGAAACTGTAGCCTCTAGGCTAGTAAGACAAAACAAAACAAAAACAAAAAAATACCCCAACCAAACCAAAAACTTAGCAGTGACAACCTAAAATGCATGTGAATTAGTCCACTGTGCCCTGGAACAAAGAACACAAGGCTGATGTACTGGTTCACCCAGGCAAGCACTCTGTTCCTGAGCACTATCCCAGCACTGCAAACAGAGGAAGGGTCTTCTCAGTCAGGGACAAGAAGTTATCTGAAAAAGCAAGCTATCAAAGTTTATATCCTTTCCTATGTCACAGTGAAATTTATCCCACATCACTTGAGCCATATGAACAAGAGGTTTGGTGTAAACGAGTGGCTTGCTTATGTCAGTAGAGTGAGAGGAACATCTCACACAGACTTGACCTCTGTAACCCACATCAGCGGAGACTAACACACTTCATAGAGGTGGTTATCACTGAACATTGGGGCGTAGATACTAACATCTATGAGAAGAGAATTGAAACCTTTGGTTCTGTCATTGTGTAAGTTTTCTGCTATCATTGCTGCCTGGAGCTGCTTGAGCCTGGTTAACATTACTTACCAAAGCCCTTTGAACTTCTGCAACTTTGAACAAGCTAAGAATACAGGTTTCAGCACGTCGTCCAAAACCAGCGTTCTGGTGTCCTACATCCATGGGCACTGAATAGGTGCAGAAAGGCAACGTGTGAAGTACCTTATTAAATGAACTGCTTTCAAATTAAAAAAAAAAAAACCCAAAACAAAACAAACCAACAACTTAGCAAGAATATTTAGATTGCACGGTGAGGGTGTGCGTTTTAAATACGACTCAAATTTTGCTGCAGTGCTACAGCAAGACGTAGCAGAGAGACAACCGGCTTCGGGCAGCGGCACTGTTTTTTCATGCGCGTCTGGAGCGCTGCTGGAGTCCCGATGCCGGCTTTCCCACACGAACTCCCCAGCTCCGCCAGGCCATCACCTGCGGCTCCTCATCGCCCTGTTCCAAGGCTGGGACCTGGCCCGGGCCCCGGGGTGACCCTCACGGCCCGGGGTGACGCCCCGGACGGGCACGGGGGGCAAGCGCGGCGAGGGGCTCGGGCCCGGGGGTGCCAGGGCCGGGGCGGGGGGCAGGCTCGGGGCGCACCCCTCGGCGTCCCCTCGGGGCGTTGTTCGCCCCCCGCGTCCTTCCTGCTTCCGGGGGCCGCCGCGGGGAGGATTTGCCGCAGATGACATCAGCTGTGGATGCTGGAAAGGCGGCGGCGGCGGCGGCGCGGAGGATGCGCCGGCTCCCCC
>VWYO01019073.1:131919-143812 GCA_013400275.1 Rhadina sibilatrix
TTTTTTTTTTTTTTTTTTTTTTTTTTTTTTTTTTTTTAGTATTTAGTATTTTATTTAAATAGCTATTTACCCCCAAACTTCTAATAAATACTGCTCAAGCTGTGCACTGTGGCTACTTTGTCCTGTGGTTATCAAGAATGTGTATATATATATATATATATNTGTCAAAGCAGATCTAAAACCAGGTAACATCACACCTGGTAGCTTGCCATGTGAGCTTGTGGAGTCACTAATAAAATCCTGAACAGTGTGGGGTTTGTGCTGATTAACTTGAAAACTGCAGTTCATCAAAATGCCATGGGTCAGGACGTAGGTGCTTGAGCTAAACCTATTTGAAATTAAAGGGAAAAGAGACAAGAAGTCAAGACCAGATTTTCCAGGCACTCTCAGAGTGCCGTAACTGCCTAGGAATTAATTTTGCTTAAGCTCTTAAATGCACATTTAGGGACATGCTACAAATATAAAATACAAATTCTTCAAGTATTTAGAGGCCTCTGAAATAATTGGATTGGATTTTTGCATTAGAGAAAGTACTATCTAGTATTTTGAAGTTAGAACAAAGACAGCTGGTTGTAGCTATTGAGTGGAATCATTTTGGCTTATTTTATGTTTGGAGAAGTTGATTGTAGTTGGCTACTAACTAGACTGGTGTTGTGTCTCAAAGTATTTGTGCATTGAAAGAAAGAAAATGGAGGCAGACTGGAAAAGGTAATTGAGCTGACTCATGCTGCAGTGGCTGTGAGTGGTGTCCCTGCAGGGTGACCTGCAGCTGCCAGTGCTCCAGGGCTGCAGCACAAAGCCAGGAGCCCCTGGGTCCTTTTAGAGGATGTTGATGGGAGCATAAGCACTGGACTGCTCCTGAGCTTTTTGTGGGGAGAGGCTAGGATTTTGGTGGGGAGGATTACAGTGTGATAGCCTGTGTGTTTGGATACAAGAATTGTCAAAGCCTTCTTTTCTTAGTACTGTTTAAAATTCCAAAGATGGGCTAATAAGTCTCTTTATCATCTTTTTTTTTTTTTTTTTTTATACCTTTTAAGGGGTTGCACTTTTGTGACAATCATTTTGGCATTGACTTCCATTTCTGCTTTTTTTTTAGGAAAGACCTGAAAGAAAATTAGCATGAATTTGCATTGCTGCCAAAACACCATTACCTGCTGATGCTGTTAGTGTGAATCAGCAAAATTAGTGAAAAGTTATTTTTAAATGCCTTGTGTCAAAATTAAATACAGTAAGTTCAATTGCCTGAGTTTTATGGGAACAGGTTTTGGCTTGTGTGAGGCAGCTACCAGAGGCAGGGGATTAAATAAAGTATGAATAATGATAGAATTTTTAACAAATGATTTAATAGAATGGTGAAATTTGAATCCCCGTTCCTCTTTATTGGAATGAAAATAAGCATACCTAATGGTATGTTCACAAAGGTTACTTTGTTAAGGGTTATCTGATGGAATTATAATTCTCAGTATGTTGCTTGTGAGATTCCTCAATTTTTTTTCATCATTTTGTCTATGTGGGCTTTCTGAAACTGAAAACTTCAACAATATTTTATTTCTGACCTCTGCCCAGTATCATTTACAGATGAGTTACCTTTCATCTCTTCCATCATGGATTTATGATAAATGTGTAACCAGAATATAATTGCCACTTTTTAAAACTAATTTCTTTTTGTCTTGTGTAACATTTTTTGCTAGAGGTCTGTTTTTCTTAATTTTGTTAAGACTTAAGTACTTCATTTTTGTGGAATTTGTTACTTTCTCATCTAATTTATCAGTTACTTGAGAGAAACATTAAAGGTTTTAATTGGACTTTACAATGAGAAGAAACTTGGTCCAAAGGCCTCTGAAATAATTGGATTGGCTTTTGTATTAGCCAAAGTACTATCTAGTATTTTGAAGTCAGGACAAAGACAAAAATACCCCATAATTAGCAGAGAAAGTGAACATTTTATCTTCTGTCTTGAAGATACCTTCCTACCACTGTATTAGAAATAGAACCAGACCCCTAGTAGGAAGAGTTGAGACGCTCCCTGTCTCCAGACTGGGTGGGATGGGGAGCTGATGTTTATTCCCACTGCCATCTGTGGAATGAGAGTTGCCACTGTGGCTACTGATACCACCCCGTGCAAGAGCATGACGTGCTCCAGCTGTCACCTGCCTTGCAGAGACAGGTGCCAGAGGTGCAGATCCCTGTGATCCTGACTGCCAGGGGTATCTGACAGGACCTCACACTCCCTGTGAGCAGTGTGGAGTTCAGCACTGCAGTCAGTAATGAGCACTCAGGCAAGCACTTGCAGTCACAGGAGGACAGCTGGATAGTTCTGCAACAAAGGTGCACGTCTTTGCATCAGCCCCCCTGGTGGGTCCCAACCAGCAAAGAGACAAGATGGTTAATTTGGGGTTGTAGTTGCTGGTGGGAATCTGTTCCTAGAGCTGAGAAGAAAGGCAGTGCTCCTGGTGACCTGGATTTGCAGGTTTTAATCTGTTTATGGTTCAAAACCAGTTGCTGATAAAATAAAAAATGAAGCGTACAGAATTGTATTAAAATAATAACCTATTCATAAACAAACGGGTGTGAACTTCAGTATTGTTTTGCTATTGCAATTTTGTCTATTTTAGGACCTGAAAGCTTGTCTGTAATGGTGAGATGAGTCGCTGTCCTGTGTCCCTCTGCCCCTGTCTCCTGCATAGCTGTGTGTGTGGGACACTGTGCCCACCTGTAACTCTGGAAAGAAAAAGGGGTTTTATTTAAAACAAGCCATCAACCCCACAAAAGAACCCCCCAAAGCAAAAAAAAAAAAACAAACCAAAAAACCAAATAAAAAAAAAACCAAGCAACACCCCTCCAAAAAAAAAAAAAAAACCCAAAAAAACCCAAACAAACAAAAAAAACCCAAAACCAACAACAAAAAAAACCTCTTGCAAAAGATTAGCCATGTTCTTAAACTGTATAATCTCTGAGTCATTCTAGGGAGCTGTGCAGACTTTTACCTGGAAGTCAAGTCCCTGCTGTCAAAGGCTCCCTTCAGAAGCTGGGCCAGTTCTATGGCAGCTGTACCTCTTCTGGAGAAAAGACTGAGCCCAGCTTTGGCTCCCGTGTCCTGAGCCATGAAAAAGCTTTCCTGGCTCTTGTGAGCTCTTTTTGGTGGATTGAGGATCTCCCCCACACCTGAGAGACTGGAAAGAGCAAAAGTAAGACAACTCATGGGTCCAGATAAAGCCGAATTAACAGATGAAGGCAAACCCGAAGGAACGACCAAAACCAAACCAAACTGCTCAGTGAAGGAAATTGCTCAGCACCTCACACAGGCAAAATAATGCTCAGCCAGTCTCTGAACAGCCCTCTCCTTTATAACTAAAATCCCCACCGTTCTCCTCTACCTTTTGTTGCTGAGCATGATATTATATGCAGGTATTTGCGTTCTGGTCAGATTTGTATTTTTTTCTGGCTGACACCATTGTTGAACTTCTCGAAGTAAAGGGATTGAAGTTTGACAGAGCCCTAAGACAGTCCAGCTACAGGAGTCTTGCTTCTGATCTTAGGGCTTGGAAACAGCACACATCCTGTCATGAGTGTTGTGGCCCTCAGCATGCTTTCTTAACCTCAGACTGTGTCCTGTAGTTTTCCTGGTCTTCTAGAACTTGCACAGCACTTGGACAAGCTTTAAAAAAATTATTTTATATGTGGCCAGTACTTAAAATAGATGTAGACAGCGAGAGTGTCTTCAAGAGTGTCTTGGGATAGGATTTAATGCTTGTCACAAATCAATAATTTAATGGCATTGCACATAATAATTTATACAGTGCTATTGATTTTTTTCAAACCTATCTACTAGCTGCAAAGCTCAAATTCTAAAAGTTTATTAGACATGGAAGATTTAAATATTTTTTCAATACTAATTAGGCTTTTGTACATTTACCATTTCCAAGCAACTTTACATATTATAATCTTCTATTAAATATGTTGGGGTTGACATCTGGCACTTCCAACTTTTTTTTTCTTATTATTGATCTTGCTTTTGAGCAGATGGGTATCTGTCAGTGATTGTTAACATAGTTTAAGCAATAATGAAATTATATTTAGACCAAAGTCCTTGCTGAACCCCACCAAATCTTACCTCTCATGTATTGTCCCATGCTTCTGACTGGCTTGCAAAGATGGAACACTCTCAGGAAACACGAGGATAGTAGAACAGTTGTTTTTTGTTAGATAGTTTAGGTAACTTGGTTGGTTGTTGCCTGTGGAACTGGACACAATAAAACACTGAGGGGAATAAAAAGATCATTGAGGGGAATAAAAAGAGAAAGAGAAGATGTTTTCAAACCAGCAGAGGCAGTTCTGAAACCAGCAGAGGCATAGCTTCTTTGGGTCTGCCTTGCTGTAGTCCTGTAACAGTCACTGTTCTGTAAGTGGAGTTACCAGACAGGCATTGTCCACTGTTTGTGGTCAAATCACAAACTGGCCACAGAAAGTTTGGAATCACAGTTGCTCGAGGTGATGGCACAGTAGCAAACAAATTCACTGCTGAGTTTGATTTTTTTTTTCAATTTTTACAGTACAGATTTTAACTTCTAATGTTCTCACCAAACAGTTAATAAAATCTTGAGAATTATTTTTGGGATCCTGTGAAATAGGAGAATCACAGAATCACAGAACTTGATGAGTTGGAAGGGAACTACCAGGATCACCAGGTCCATCTCCTGGCCCTGCACAGGACACCCAAGTAATCACACACCCCCATGTGCCCAAGAGCATCAGCCAAACACTTTTTGAACTCTTTGAGGCTGGTGCTGTGACCATTTCCCTGGGGAGCCTGTTCCACTGCTCATTCACCCTCTGTGTGGAAAACCTTTTCCTCACATCCAACCTACAGCTCCCCTGACTCAGCTTCACTGCCTTGAGTCCTGTCACTGGTCACGAGAGTGAGGAGATCAGTGCCTGCCCCCCTGCTTCCCTATCATGAGGATGTTGAAGACCCCCTCAGTTTCTCCTTCTCCAGACTGAACAGCCAGGTGTCCTCAGCTGCTCCTCCAGAAGATCAAGAAAGTACAAGCAATCTCAGTCTTTCAGCTGTCTTCATATTTCCTTCTCATGTTTGATCTCTGTCGAATTGTTACTATTTGCAAAAGCTAGTCTTTTCCCGTGCAAAATAAAGGTGTAATGCTCTTCTTCTGGTTCAAAATCCATTCCCACCAAAGCTTCTACCTAAAATCCATCGTATCATGCAGGTAAAGCTGCTTCATTGAAAAAAAAAAAACCTTCAGATTAGCAGTTTTAAAAAAAAACAAGCCTAAACCAAACAAACCCAAACCGAACAACTGATAATCCACATCACGCCTCTTAAAGCCATTCCCATTTGTGGAAGTTGCCTCACCAGGAATTGTGCTCCCTCATGCTGCTTTTACCAGCAGATGGCATTCTCAATGACCATGCTCGCTGCTGTGCAGTAAATGATTGCATTCTAAAGGCAGTATGAATACTTCTGTGATGTTTTTAGGTCTTAGTTCTTAATGTGAGGCATACATTTCTATTTTTCTCTGAGATCTTGCTTGGAGTTTAAATTTCAGAGACTTCAGCTCTGCTTTGACTGTGAAAGATAAATCCCTCAATGTGAAATGAGCTCAGCAAACTTCAGATCTCTCACTGTCAATGAAGGAAAACCTCATTCAGGTCAAGAGCTGTCTCAGGTTTAAGACCACAGATATTGATCATTTTATGCAAATGCACAACATTAACTGCAGAGCTAGTAGGGAAAAAAACCTCAGGATTATTACCACAGCTGGATTTGTACATAAATTAACACATCTCTAGATACAGATAAGAAAATCAGCCTGAGAGATCATGTACTCTCTCTGTTTTCTGGATATCTCCAATAGACCTGAGCTTCTCCTGTTTAGAAGCTGCAATATAAATCACAGTAAAACCTGGAGTAGTGCCTCTCTCTCAGAGCACATTATGGAATAAAAGACCTGAGACCTAACCCAGTAGAGTCTGACTCACTTGTCAAGTTTAGTGAATCTCAGGGTTTTTTTCCTGTCTCAGTCTGTGCTATGACTGTCTGTTAGGAATATAGGAGTACAGTAGCAGCTAGTTTGACAAAGCAAATCAGTATTGTCTGTCTAAAAATACTTGTAAGTGTTCGTACAAGTTAAGTCCCAGTGTGGCATTTTTCCTTTCTCAGAGATGGGGGAAAAAAAAAAAAATCACAGCTTTACAAGTGACTGTAGAACATGGTATATCATAAACCAAGAGACCTGAAGTTTACTTCTTAATTTTGCCTCTGAACTGTGTAAAGACTTGACTGTGGCAGTCATACTCAGATGCTGTGGACAAGCCATGATTTGGATTATTAAATTGCAGTAAGGTAATGACATTTAATTCTCTTTGTTTCTCTTTAGCTCTCCATCAAGGCCAAGTGTGCCAGTAGGGAATCTAATGCCAGTGATTTATGCAGTGTGGTCTTCATTAAAATTCAGAATGAGGCCACCAACTTTCTTCAAGTAAGATACTAGCCAGGTGCTAATGTAAACGCTAAAGGGATCACACAAATTGATTTGAATATAACAATAATAGAGGCGAAAAGCTGAGATTAGCCATTTGTGAAATTGTGTAACTCCTTCAGATTTCTGAGTTGTATTAAAAAAAAAGTACACGTGAGGACCTTTTTAATAAGCAATACCTGCATACACCTGCATGGGCAAAATCTTTTTCATACATGCAAATACTGGTAAATGGACAATCAAATTCTTTTCATCTCATTCAGTTGTGGTGGAGTAGCAGGGCTCTCAATTCTGACTAAAAGCAGCTCTTTGTTACCACTTGTTTAAAAAAAAAAAAAACGGCTCAAACAACAAAAAACCAGAAACCGTAGAGAGCAGTTTGTCTTATTGTGATTGCTAAAACACACTTTGACAAATTCGGCTTGGAACTAATGTAAATGAAGAGGAATTTTACTGAGACAGGTCTCTCCAGATCTACCCTGTTACATGTTTAAGGCAGCTGCTGAGGAATTGCAATTTGTAGATCCCATCTTTAGAGAGTTTGAGGGAAATGGTTGTGGGAACTATGGTTTGTAGCAGGTTTCTACATTATAGCAACATGCAACACTGCTGGGTTGCTGTGACACCACTTTAAATAAAGTACAGCAGTTCTCTTCTTTGGTATCCTTTCACGTCTGCATGGTGCTGGAGCTGGCAATAAATTGGCTCCCATTAGACTTAAGCCTCTGTAGGAAGCTGAGTGTCTCTACAAGAAGTGCAAGCCAAGCTGGTGAAATACTGCCTGCCGTCCTTAACAAAGCTACTTGTCAAGTGGGAGTGAAATGGTTTTAAGTGCTGCCACGTGGCTGTGGAACTGTGTGCTTTGTGATGGCTGAAACATTTTTTGCCAGTCCTAAATCCAGGGATACTTATAAGGTAAAAGTTAAAATGTCGTGGGGGAATTAAGTAAATGACATTTTGGTTACCCCTCTGAGTCTGGCTTAGTGATTGACACAACCTTCAGATCCTGAGGAACGAGAAGTGGCAAGGAGTAGTCTTTTGCCTTTTGTCACCTCTGTTGAGCCATCCCCCTCCTCTGCATGGCTGCTTATCTCATGGCTGCGGGTTAATTAGAAGAATTTGAGGCTGAGGATGTGGAAGGAAATTTAAATTGCATTTGTATGGATTACGATCTGATGGAGTTCATTAGCATGCAGGCACAGTTCCTGTGCCTTTCTGCCTCTCTGCCCAAAGCTTGCAACTTACAGGCATTTCCACACTCCCTCAGATCTGTTGTGCCTTATGGGCCTGGCCTGCATTTTCATATTAGCACAGTTTAATTAGGCAAGGAGAGATTGCTGTGACTCCAGAATGATCTATGGTTATGATAGATCAGTATTTATTAGTGAGATTTTCTCTCAAATAAATGTCTGCTCTGTTGGACAGGTTTGCTCATTCAGAGGCCCTAGAGCCATTTAAGAAACAATTAAATCCTCTCTGGTGTGAAGTGGAATATTAAAAAGGATTAACACTGACTGACCGTGTATTCTCTCTAGTTTCATCTGCATTCCTCTGCTTTGCTATTCTCATCTGATAACAAAGGTTTCATGGATGGAGCTGGGTTCAGGGGCTGCTGCCCTTTCCTTGCAGCAGTGCAGAGCCTGGTGGGAGGATGTCAAATGGGTCAGGGCATTGGGCTAAAAACTTCTCAAGCCCAAATGTAAATATGCAGCTGTAGAGTAATTTGAAAGCACCGTGCTGGGAAGAAGTTTCTATAGCAAAATTCCATTAAATTTATTATGATTATCCAGGTTTGGTGTGAAAGGTGAGTGTGACATAATCTAGTATTTAAACACTTAGGTGAATGGCTAATAAATAAATGGCCAATAAATGCCAAATGAGGAGAGCTTGCATGACCAGGTCATTGTTCATTTTCTTTTCATGATTTTTCTTCTCAAATTAATTTTAGTGTTTTCTACAAGGGACGCAGTGTTCCCTCTTGGGAGCATGTAAGAACAGTATGCAAATTCTGCTTGTTTATGAGCATTCACAGAGGTCTTGAAATAGAAGCCGTAAATCAAAATTCTTACCAAAAAAAGTCAAAGTCAAAGACTTAGAGTTTAGTTCATTTTCCTTATGTATGGCTTTATTTAATGTATGTTTGTAATACTCTGTATTAGAAATATTTCTATTTTAAAATTTGCATTTCTCAGGTTAATGAGTTATGAACGACACAGTAATGTAACTCTGTGGAAGTGTGGTAGCCATTTCCAAAAAATGCAGTAAAGGTGATAATCATGAAGTTAAAAAGTATGCTCAAACTGGCAGGTACACCTGGTTTGACTAGTACAGCATACATGAATCTCTCTTCTCTTTGATGGAGCCTTCAAATATAGACTGAGTTTGTAGTAAGCCATGTGTGTAAAGTTTTTCCTTGTGGAAATCAGTCAGAAATTTGCACTTGATCCCAATGAAGGCAGGGTGAACCCTTCCATTGTTTATTTCTCCTCTCCATAGGTAAGTACTTTTATCTTAAGCTAAGAAAGAGCACTTGTGCACCTCTACAACTTAGAGCTATCATCAGTCATAGGTCCATTCACTGACATCTAGTAAGAATTTCCCTTTTAGTGCAACTCCCTTAGAAAATTAAGTGTGCCAAACTTAAATGTATCGTGGCTCCTATGGAAAAAAATTAAGATACTGCAACTCTGCCTATACTACACAGAACCATAAGCTTCCAGTGGAAATCTAATGGCAACATTTGTATTTCTTTAGTCAAGCGAAAATATTAAAAGTGATGAGATTTCTATTGCTCAAAAAGGAGATAATAAATTCTGTGTTGTGGTAATCTTTTGGGGGGAAAATGCAGAAAATGCAACTGTGTTGTTACCGTGTTCCTTAAGCATGCCCCTGTGGGGTTTTTTTGGTGGTTTTGNGTTTTTTGTTTTTTGTTTTGTTTTGTTTTTTTTTTAATTTATTTTTTTATGTATTTTGAATGATGATAGTGATTCTAAAATTGTACTTGAATTGTGTT
This sequence comes from Rhadina sibilatrix, assembly GCA_013400275.1. Taxonomy (NCBI): domain Eukaryota; kingdom Metazoa; phylum Chordata; class Aves; order Passeriformes; family Phylloscopidae; genus Rhadina; species Rhadina sibilatrix. The sequence goes on from VWYO01019073.1 coordinate 141,430, forward strand.
CATTTAGTACTGGGAGGGTTAAATGTCTCACCAGTGCCAACACTTTGTCATTGTAATGAAGTACAGTTCACAAGTGCCTGTAATTACACAGCCTGTCTGCAATCAGCAAGATTTCTAAAGGGAGTCTATCACATCTAAAATAACATTTTCTTCATTGCACAGTCTTAATTTCACCTGACATTTTGCCAGCCAGGGCACAAACTTCCTGCAGAAAGCAGGACAGTATCCCCAGTCTCCTTCAGACTAAAGAAGGTGGAAAATTAAGTTGTTATAAATCTGCTTCTAATTATGTTAACGAATATTACATCATGTAATGATGAACCTGCTGTAGATATTAGATATTTCTTTTATTGTTTTAGCAATTTGCTCTATTTGTTATGCATGAAAAATGTTTTTGATAACCCATGTTGATCATACTTGCTAATGAACCAATGCCTACAATTATTGCACTTAAGCGTATATCTTCAGAACATACAATGTTAGAGGGTTGCTAATGAGCTCAACAGTAGTTGAAGACACTAATTAATTTAATCAGGGTTATTTTGCCTGCCAAAGTATAGGAGGATGGATGCTGCCACTGGAAAATCCTGGAACATTTCACCTGTGGCTGTGTACTTAAGGAAAAAAAAATGTTGTCAGTCTGTTTCAGAAACACTGGTAATGCAAAATGTTTTCTCAGTTATAAAGTCAGTAGATATTTAGTACCTTACTCAGATCAATTTATTATGAAGCAGCATGACATTTTGTGCTGTGAATCTTAAGAATGCCCAGAGGCCTTCACATGAAAATTGCTCATTTAATTTTCACTGGATTACTTCTTTCATTTAAACAACAATAACAATGTGAAGTTAAGAGCAGAGCTCAAATAACTTACAAGGGTCCTTTCCCAATGTTCTTAACCTAATTTTGAAATATTAATCTTTTTGAAATCCAGCTTCACATGTCAAAGATAAATTCAATTCTATTTTTGGCGGACCTCATGTGGAAAGCTGATTGTTATTAGTTCTCTTAGTCCAGCCAGAGCAGTGTCCTTACCAAAGCATTTAGGATGTTGGTTAAAGGAAAACTTCTGTCAATCCAGCAGCTTGAAAGAGAGACACAACTTGCAGTAAGTCAGTGATTTCCAATGTCAAAAAAAAAAAGAAAAGAAAAGAAAAAAAAGCCAGGACAACACTTAGATCTATGTGGCTGGAAACCAGACACGTAAAAGATGTACTTTGTCACTGAGATGGATATTGCTAATGGAATTGCCTGTGAGAGCCTTGTCTGCCAGAAAATGAATAGGTCAGCTCCAGCACAGCCTCTCAGGCTGCAGACACCATCCTCTCAGGCAGAGTAGGAGTGATGTGTTAGTGACAGCAGTTCTCAGGGGAGGAAGGACAGAGACTGAGGAATATATCAAGGGGAGATAGATCAGTGGTAAACAGACAGGCTAGATGGCTTTTACTCACCTTCTATGCAATCTCTGGGTGTCCCCCCTGGCTATAAAAGAATAAAATGGCAGAAATTTACTGACATTTCATTCGCTTCTACATGGGCTGACAGAATGTCCTTCAGTTCCTTAAGGTTTAATTATGTCCAGTCATTGTGGCTGCTGCTGCTGCTGGAAGAAGCCCTGCAGAGGGGAGAGGGGCTTTTTTTCTTCTTTTTTTTTTTTTTTTTTTTTTTTTTTTTTTTTTTTTTTTTTTTTTTTTTTTTTTTTTTTTTCTTTTTTTTTTCTTTTTTTCCTTAATTTTCTGCCTATTAGTGTGCTCTTTCCATCCAAAGGCACCCAGGCACCAGTCCATGGGGCTGGAGCTGTGGTCTGCTCAGATCTCTGCCTGCTCATACCTTCTGACAGGCTCAAGCATGGGATGGGAATGGCCACCCCCCCTAAGATGGGGATGGCCAGAGACCCCCTCAGTTTTCACAGCTGCCAGCTGCTTCCTTGGTCTCTCAGTCGTAAGTACAGAGCACAGAAGCCAAAGTAGACACAGGCATTAAAATGAGAGCCAAGTTTGCCCGCTGCTTTTCTGCTTTTTCAGGTTGATAATCTTCAAGGTAAGGCTGCAGGAGAAGAGCTCCAGAACTGGAGTGGATGTTGCAAAAAAAGGCTTGGATTTGTTTCTTGTGCAGCTTTGTTTGGAGGTGGCTTTTAAAACAAGAGCACCCCAAAGTGCTTGGTACATTCATCCACCCTTCATCCAGCCCTAGGAGAGAATGGGTCTAATGGTGATTGAGAGGAGGAGAAGCAGGTGATGTGGGAGACTTGAGGAACCTTTCTTCTCCCTGGTGTTGCTCTAAGGGGGCTCACGGATTTGGCTTTATTCATTACTAGCAAAAATGTTTTATTGGTTATATCAAAGTGCAGTGTAACTAGTATTGCCTTAATTTTACCTTTTTT
>VWYO01019073.1:151550-172949 GCA_013400275.1 Rhadina sibilatrix
AAAAAAAGGCATTAGCTTTCTCTGTGGAACTTCAGTTTGTTTTGTAGTTCATTGCTTCCATTGATTCTGTTTGAAATGCAAATAATGACAGAAAGGATAGGCCAGCAGCTGCAGCTGTGAGACACTCACTCCAAATGTAAATGTGGCACACACTGGGGCTAGCCTCCTGTCCTTGTGGCCTGGAGGGGTTTTGTCAGGAATAAAGCAAGCAAGTGATCCCAGGAGCTCAGGGAGTGAGCTGGAAGGCACACTTGAAGGAAACCGAAAGTGTAATTTTGCCTTTGTTACTGAAAACAAAGATGGCAAAACTGCTCAAAGGTTTTAGCTAAAGATATTTTAATTGAAAATGCCCCTTTCAACAGAATTCACGTTTTGATAAAATGTCTAATTTTTTCTTTATGTGCAGGACTTTTTAGATGCAAGCATGTTAAATCTTAACCTTTTTTTTTGCCCCCCAGCCCCCCCCGCCCGTCCCCAATTTCCAAATTGAAACTCTGTAAAAAATTAATTCCGTTTAAAAGCTTTTACCAGAAAAGCAATTTTTTCTTTTCCATCTAATGTAAGACTGGCTTTACTGGGGACATTTTCACAAATGTCTCCTTTCCCTTAGTGTATTCCAGAGTGGGGTAAAAGGAGCTGAGGCACGAGCACTTATCCTGGCCATAAGTAGGAGCAACAGCTGTGGCCTGATGTGCTGATACTGCCCATGTCCACTTCTCTGGGGGACTCAAAGACAGAGAGTGTCCCAGACATCCCTGATGCAAGCTGGGCACGTGGGCAGCTCAGGCTGCCTTTGTCTTCCTTGTGTATATCCTGTGTTTGTGTCAGCTGGCCTCCCAAAGTCAGTTCTTGCCCCTGAAAATTACAGTTTGGCCAGAAAGGAGGCAAGGATCCAGCAGAGGAAGGAGTGAGCAGTTTTGTAAAATTAATCAGCACAATTGATAATAATTTATTAGTATGTAATTAATGAATGAGGGCAGTTTTGTAATTAATCAGCACGAACATATTAAACGTTTTGTGATGCTGGTGGTGCAGAGGAGATAAAGTTCCATGGTGTAAAGTGGGATGGGACTCTTCATCCTCATTGTAAGGTCAGGGAGCCAGACCTTCCCAGGAGATCTGCTCTCCCATTTCCTTCCAAGCCACCAGGAGCTGCAGGTACCCAGCAGTGGATTTGGCCAAGTGAAAACAGATCCTTGCAAGCCATCAGATTGTACCTCCATGGTATAATCAGTTTGTCTGACTGGTGCTCACATCTTGGGTTTATGAACAGGAAAGGTTCAAACTCTGAGCAATTAAATTGCTCAGAGCTGGAATTAAGATCTTTTGTGATTTGTAAAGGGTTTAGAATTTACTGCCACACCAACTGTGGAGATGTACTGCAGTCCATAATTTAAATTTAAATGAACCTGTTGTTTAATAGATTATCTGATGGTGAGATAAGAAATGAATGTTTTTCTTGGGGATGCAAATAGGAGAAAGAAGGGCACTGTAGAAAGTGTAAATATGCATATGGATGAAGAATGGCAAATACAGTAAGTCTGATAATAGTGGAGTAGATTGTACCCAGATACTTGGAATGGGTAGGAAAAATGTGAGCATATTAATGTTGGCATAGATCAACATTCAGAAGAAATGAGAGTGAAGCACTATCTCATAGGCATGGTGATACATAGGAATGTTAATACACAGAAGTCAAATGAGGGAAAAGAGGACTGCATCACTGTAATTGGAACTTAAGGTCAGACCTACTAATTGGTATTTTGCTCATGAATATATCCCTGCCACGCCCTTGGTGTGCATACACAATTCATGTGACTTGAAAACTGACATAGGCTCTGAAGATATAAATGAGCCCTTAATATTTTGAGAACTCTCATCTGACTCACATGAATATTGTAAGGTATTTCTGAGAGTTTCTTGCATTAAATGAAATATTGCAATGCCAGTTGAATTCTCAGTATCCATGAGTAAATGAAAGCAATTAATAGAATTCGAAAGAGATGTTTTATAAATATTTTGAAATAAGAGCAAACATGCTTTGTCTTGATGATGTAAAGTATGAGTCCCCATGCTTTCACCTTGGTGAACAGCAGGGATTTGTTTAAAGTTGCAGATCAAGATCTAATACAAACAGCAAATAGATTAAATCTATAAACAATGAGAGCTACGCCAAAGAACACGTGGTTTTGTTTTATAACAACCAGTCCAAGGACAGATTGCAATAAGTGTGCCAGTTTTCTGGAGAGTCTTTAATTTATTTATTTTTTTTAATTATTCTTTGGCATATAAAAGAGGAACCTTTCCCTCAGCTGCAAATATCATTATGAGGGTTTTATATATGAACAAATCAAATATTAGTGTCAGAGTCTAATATTCATACCTGACAATACCTTTGCCTAGAATTTGATTGGACTTTACTCCATGCTTCATTGTCACCTTAATTAAAAACAAAAGCACAGCCACTCTCTCACATTATTTGGAGAAAAGAGGCCAAAGAAGACCTGTTGGAAATCCAGCAATCTTGCTGAGACCCTTGAAGTGTGAATTAAGGGATGCTAGGGAGGGGGTCAGAGACATTGATTTGAAATCTGAATCTGATTTATTCCTGCCCCGTTAGTGATTTCCTAAAGCACTGGAAGGCATGGGTCTGGCTTTTCCTGGAAAAAGGTTTTTCCTGGAAGCGATGGGGAGGTGAATTCACCTCAGCAAATCTGCTGATTGTCACAGAGGTTGGGTCCCAAAACTGGGGAGCAACCTCCTTGTGGATTCCCAGTGTGAACTATCCTGAGAGTACCAAAGCCCTCTCTTGTCTGGGTGGTACCTGCTCTCATCAAGGGTGATCTTAATGTGTTTCCAAAATCCCCATGACATGCGGATGATGAGTAAATGGGTCTTCTTCTGGTTCTGTCTTTCCAGTGGGGTGTATACAAGCAGCTTTGGGGATAAGCACTGAAGGTTTCCAGCACTGCAGTCCTGGTGAAAGGATAAATATATATTTTTTTTTTCATTCTATCTTTCTTAGCTATGCATATAAGCCTCTTTAGGGAAATATAGCATCTCTTACCCCATGCCTACCAGCAGTCATATTCAGTTTTAACTTTAGCACTCATAAAAAATGAATGAAGTTTTGCCCAATGACCTATTAAAAACTGAGTATCAGCATATAGGATTTAGCCACATGGCTGGGCTTATGTGGGGACAGCCACTGTAACCAATGGCTCTTTTTATAATCACTTTTTATTTTTTCTTAGTGTTTAAAAATCAGTGCCAATTGTTTCAGTGCCAATTCCTTTGCAAATGAGGAAGGTAGAGGTTATCTGGGGTGGGTGAGGTTTTCATCAGCCTAGTGACTGCATAAGTGAGGGGAGTGGGATATGGAGCACATCCTGTGAGCTACAAGCTGAATGACAGTAATTTTATGTATCAGCTGGGGAAAAAAAACCAAAACCTGGATAAAAACCTGTACAGTGACTGTACTTTGAAGAAGAGGTCTCCAGAAATGGCCTTTAGGTTAAGAAATGCAGGCAATGTAGAGTACTCAGCTAACACAGTGAGGTCTCACCCTTTGAGCAAAGGTGATGTTTCCTTGCACCCTGCCACCTGTGCAGGCCTAGTGCATCCTCTTCCCTGTAAGACAGACAGAGCTTGAGGCACGTTCATTCTGAATTTGTACAGTGCCTGACTGCCCTAATGCTGCTTTCAGGCTTTATTTTCCCTGTATGCTTTTCCTGGAAAATCTCTTCTTGGAAAATACACAGTGGTGCACCATCGTATCTGAATCAGGAAGATGTTTTTCTCTTGCTTTTTCTGGAGGTCTCCTTCAAGGTGTGTTGGAATGGACCTCCTTTTGTGCATGCCTATCCAAGGGCACGCTGTTAAAGCCTCTTAATATCCTCACGGAGTCTTGCCAAACGCTACAAAATTCCCACTTTTGCCACTTTAGATTCTGCAGAATTTTTGAGGGGAAAGCCTGCAGGAATTTTTCAGACTTCGGTAAATCAAAATGTAGATATTGGTTATTGATAGATAATTTATACTTTAAATTTTTCCAAAAGCCCTACTGTTTATCTACCAAGTTTACCACATTCCCTCATTCTCAACTGTGTGAGAGCTGAGTGTTTTTTCAATGTTATCTGGATTTTTTCCTTTAAGAAACTTCCAAGACCTGTTGGGGGGGTTTTTTTGTTTGTTTGTTTGTCTGTTTTTGGTTTTTGTTTGTTTGGTTTTTTGTGTTTTGTTTTGTTTTTTGTTTTATCAGGGAGATACAGCATCAAGATAATTTCAACACTATGACCTTTGGGTGGGAACTCCAGGAGCCCATTTCCAGTCTCTGCACAGAGGCAAAGGCAAAGCCTGAAGCTTGCTGGGGAAAGGGGTTAAAAACTGTTCTGAATCCTCTGGTTTAAATAGAACCTTTATATCTCCAGTATTCACTCTGTATTGCTCAAGAGATACCACTTAAATAAATTGTCAGTGTCCTTATGAAATCGCCAGGTGGAATATGGGTAGAGGACAGCCTTTAAAACACACAAAATGAAACAACTGTGTTTTAATTGCAGTCCTCATTGCTATATGCCTGTATCAGCACATCAGCTCTATTAAAATTACTCTCCCAACACATTTAGAGATTTCAGTTTTGACACTAGAATTGTGTCATCTTGGCAGTCCTTTGCTGGAGGCTATTTGGTATCAATTGCCAGATGTAATTAGAAATCTGAAATTTGTTTAAAAGCTTGGTGATCACTATTCTTTGTGCTTTAACCCTAAGTTTTCTAGGTTTCAGATCCTGAAACATGAGTTTGCCAGAGGTAATCTTTTTTCACAGCATGATGTGTCATCTGCATGATGGAACCAGCTTTAATTATTCAGTTGGTGCCTGCAAACAGTTGCTTAGTGATTGTGTCCTTTCTGTTCAAATCTGCAGTAAAACTCATTTATGTGCTAGGTCACTAGCTGTTTTAAGTCAGCATGACCCTGCTGATTTAATTGGTATACACTAGGAAAACCTAGTTAAAAATACCTTTGTAAATTTAATACTTATCTTCTGTAATACTTACAGACAAGACAATGCTGAGCAATGAAAGAAACAGCTCTTTTGTTTTTCAGTATCCTAGTTTCTCCTTTACAGATGTCTTTATTTTTCACTGATGGTTCTCCTGAAGGGTACTTAAAATCAGCCCTGCAGCAATTTTACTTTTGGAAAGGATGAGGTGAAGCTGATCATGTAATCATTTGGTAACTCAAGAAGACAAGCCTACATGAAGTTTGCCCTGGAAAGCATCACAATATATTTATCCATAACTAAAAATCTTTGTGTTTGAACCCATGATTCTTTAAAAAAAAAACCCCACTTTTTTTTCTTTTTTTTTCCACAAAGCTCTGTCATTCACTTAAAAATACTCAAACTGAAAATAAAAACGCATGTTCTTCTCAGTGGGAGAGAAAGTGTCAGGAGACTAGAGCCATAGCAGCTTACAGATTAGTCTCCCAAGAAGAGCCTGGTCTGTGCATGTGTTGTGGAAGCAGATTTCTAGTTACCAGGCACCAGGTGGTCACCTCTGGTTGATCTAAGAAGCAAACACTGCCACAAATGCTATTAGTAGCGTGTAATGAGATTAACTCCCCATAGTATTTGCAATATCCTTGAGGTTTTTGGGTTTTTATTTTCCACTGAAGCAGCACAGGGCTGATAGCATCCCTTAGTGAAAGAGTTTAATCTTTCATTGTTGTATGCACATTATTCTCATCGGCATTAATAGGAGTTAAGCATGCACAAAAGGGGAAGAATAAAACTTGGAAGTTTAAGCAATCATAGTGTGCTAGAGGCTTCCAAGAGTTTCACAAAGGACCAGGCCAAAATTGTATGACTATTCCTGCTGGGTAATAAGTTTTTTTTCAGAGATATGTGTTTTTGAGGCATAAAGGGTGATTATTCAAAAAGAACAATGAAGACTGAGTAAAAGGTAAGAAGACTTTGCTGCAAGAGACAGAACCTAAGGCAGAGCTCATATTTAATTAATTGTTTTGCTTTCCGTGACAGGGTGAAATTTTTGCTTTCTTTAATTTTAAAGTAACTAGTTTTGATATGTGCTGAGCATTGTTGTGGGCTCTCTGGAAGTTTGGTCTGGTTGGAGGGGACACATTTCTCCACAGCAGTTCTTGCATAAGCAGGAGTAAACTGTGGCACCAGGTGTGAGTTCTGTTTCCTCCTGTAAAAGCTGTGGCTGCTTAAGCAAAAAGGATCCTCCCATTACTGCAGGAGTAGTCATCTCCTCCTCAGCTCAGAGGCTGCCTGAACTATTTCTGGGGGCATCTGCTTCTTGACAAGTTAAACATTTGAAGATTAAAATAGGTGTTTTAATAGGTGTTTTAATAGGTGTTTAACAGAACTAGATCTGTTCCTCACTCATCCTTCTGTACAGAAGTTGGTATAGGGAAGGGCTTCAGGACCAGTAACGAAATAAAATCATCCAAAGTGATGCTTGCCTGGCCTCTGGAATCACTTTTTCCATTTAGAGGGCCAGTTTTTGCTGTCACACTTGCTAATTCTTGCATTTCTAGTTACCAGGTCCCCTGGCCTCTCTTGGTGGTATTTTTTTCTTGTATCAGTGGATATGGGCTATCACTGCTTCCATTTTATGCATTGGTTTTTGCTGTTACAGTTTCAGCTACTGATAAGGGTAATTGGTTTGGGAAATATTAGAGGTTAGATGTTAAAAGACATTGCCTTTGCAACATAATGTTTGAATATGAGTTTGTGCTTCCTGAAGATACCTGCTGGCTTTTCCCCCCTCTCCCTGTTTTCAATAATCTAATTAGAGGATAGTATTGTCTTTTTCTTCTTAATAATTAATATTGGTTGTACTTAAGCACATCGTCCAGAAATTAAAGGCCAAAGACTGGAGGGGCTGCTTTAAGGCTTGTTTTAACTCCAGAAATGAAACCCAGAAGAATGTTCCCTTTGTGCTGAAACAGGTGTGCCTACTCATTTTCTTCCCTATCAGATCTAGCATTAATTATTTGTAAGTATTAATTATTATTAATTGTTATTAAGTATTTGCCTGTCTTGCACACGGAGGCAGTAGATTCCATATCACATTTTCAGTTTGTATAAAACCATCACAGTGCAGAGGTGCACACCCCCAGTGAAGAATCAGTGGAGGAAGGTGTTTTGAGGCTTTTAAGAGTCTCTCTCTTGTCTCTGCCTTGGGGTGGAACAGTTGCTCTGCTCTTTCAGACCAGGAAAGCAGTTGCTGCTAGAAAGAGACAGTGAATTTAATCCAGAAATTGATTAGCAACACTGTTGATATGTAAAGCAGGATAAAAGCTTTGGGCAAGTTCTGCTGTAGAGCCAGGAAGCTGGGCAGTTGCCAGGGGAAAAGCTTATACCTGGTTCTCATTAAGGGTTTACAAACAGAGCATCTTGTTGTGTTTTGTACTGGTTGCAGAGACTCAGGGATGTTCCACAGCTGGTGAATTAGTTGATAGTAATACTGCATTCAGTAGAATCCCAGTTTCCCAAAGTGCACAAAAAGTAAACCCAAGTATTAAAAAATACGACTTTTGCACTGTAATACAGCTTTGATGATTCTGTGGTTTGTTCAGGGAATAGCAGTAAAGCTGTGGTGTTACCTGAGAAGGAAGAACTTCACAATTCTTCAAAGAGCCACCACTAGGTAAATTATGTTTAATATTAAACAACATAGGGGTTTTCTGGTACAAAATAAACATAACAGTACAGGGATCTAGGGTGGATTATTAACTGTGGAGTTTTTTCCCAAGAAAATAACACTGATTCTCAGACCATAGGAAGATTCAAAAGCAAGTAATTTTAAAATACTGCAAAGTAAAGTGTCTAATCTGCAGTGCAAGGCACCTGGAGCAGCCTTAGTGCTTGCAAACAGATCTGTCATTCATTATTCGTGGGCTGCCAAGATGAGGAAATCCTCTCTGATTTGAGCTAGGAGGAAGAATAGAAATTGTATCTAAAGTGAAAAATTTTAATAAATACATGGCAAAGAAAACTCTTTGCTCTAGGGAAAGAATGGATTCCCTATGTGTGAAGCCCTTATAGGTTGTATTGACTTGTCAGATTTTCAACAGGAATGGCAGATGAACTTAAAACTTAATTGCATGTAAGGTAATGATACCAAGACCAGAAATATCCTCCAGAGGATTTTAATTGGAGCTTTGGGTTTGGCTTCAGCTGCCATAGTGATGGAAACCCATTAGTAAGAAGGCTGCAGCACTTTAGAAACATTAACAGAAACCTTCTGAAGTGATCAAAATTCAGATGCTTCTCCCTGAGGAGATATAGAAGACTAAAAATGTATTCGGGGGTAGAGATATCTGGGAAGAGGAAAGGCAAACTTCTGAAATTATTATTTTTCTTTTTTCTGAAATACTCGTTTCAGTATTCATCCCTTTGCAACACATTTTCCATTCACGTCATCGTTTCCCTGATGCTGCTGTGTTCCATTTTCCTTATAAAAGTGGGAGTTGCAGTGAAGGGCAAGGAAGCATCTGCAGAGTGTGCTGCAGAGGAGAGGAAAAAACTTCCCTCCCCTGGCAGTCAGGATGCTGTGGGCTGAGCAGCACAGCCAGGCACTGCAGCACAGGGTGGCAAAGTAAAAGGATGTTAAAAAAACCAAAACAAAACAAAACCAAAAAACCCACAACAACAATAAAAAAAAAATAAACAAAACCAAACCAAAACCCCCAAAAACCTGTTTTAGCAATGGCAGCATTTGAAAGGAAATAAAATAAATTTAACTGAGTTTTTTTGGTATTCTTTTGAAATACAGGAAGGGTCTTGGCTACTTGGTTAAGTATCACTAAGGAGAACCATAATTGCTGGTGTTTTCAATCCTGATTTGAAAAGCAGATCTTTATGATCAAAGAATCTTTTCCATTTCTCATTGACCTCAGTGGCAATATTCCTGTGGAGTACACTTGGATCTGAGGTAAATGCTAAGCTAGTTATTTGGCACAATTGTACTTTAAAAAAAATAAAATAAAAATAAGTAATTAAAATAAATCTGATCGTTTGGTTGGTTGGGTTTGGTTTTTTCCCATAAAAAAAAGCAGCCCTTGGAAAAAGTGCCAAGCATGTTTGGTGCAAAAATCTGCTTAGCATCTTTAACAGCCCAGTAAAAGGTTTTGTCTGTAACGTGAATATACTGGTCACTTGGTATAACAAAAGAACACTTAAGCTTCTGACTAGTCCTGTGAATTATGAAATATGATATGTTTGATGAACCATGAAGTATCAGATAGGGGTATTGAGAAAGAAGTAGCATTTTTCCCAAATAAAATTATATTTGGCTATTTGACAGCTGAGATATGAGAGATACCTTTTCTGAATAACTGACCAAAGTTACAATATCACACTGCAGGAACTATTTTAAATAAATTGTACTGGGAAGTGGTCTGCTCTGCTGAGGATTATTTTAAGCCCTGGGTCCAAGATATTTTCCAGAAGTAAAAGAAGAAATTTTTGGGTTTTTTTCTAGACAGAGTGGGTTGTGGAAGATGTCTGATGTTGTGCAGGTCTCCTTCTCCCCCTGGTTAGTAACCCTCCCAAATGCAGTTTCAGTTGAGGACTTTTATTGACCTTCAGCACTCATGAGTCAGCTCTGCATTACTGCAGTCTCCCATCGTGGTGTGTGTTGGCTGCCAGTTTCTATGCAGTACTAGGGCACTGTGCTGTGCTGCTGAAAAATAAATCTGCAGCTCTACGGGCCAGTTCTGCAGTGCATCCCAGAGCAAAGCTACTTCTCATGTAATTAAGGTTTAAGGGTAGGAGAGAGATTAATGAGAGACAATGAAAAAGCCTAAAAACACAGGGATGACCATGGTGTGTATATATTTATATATAATATATATATATTAATTTACTATCTTGCTCTTAAGAGCTTCTTAAGATTGTTAATTCTGTAATCTATACATATGTAGCTCAAGACAAATCCTTACAGAGAACCTCACATTTACCTACCTGCCTGCCTGAATTTTGTGACATGGAGAGAAAAGATGTGCAGGAGGAAAAGATGACATTGCTTGGCTTTTGCCTAGGTAGTCCCAGCAGATTCCTCACAAAGCTCACTGGATGTTGCTTTCTGTTGTTGTTTGAAGCTAGGGTTTCAAGGTCTGCAGTGGTAACATTGTTAGTGTTAAATAATATTGGTATCTTAACAGTCAGGGAAGTAAGTAGTTTATTGAAGAATTTCAGCTCTGGGAAGTAGCTAATGGGGGTCCATTTAAAAAAAAAAAAAAGTCCATTATGCATAGCTTAGCTTTGTAAATATTCAGTATTCTCTAAAACACAAAACTGTGATGTACTCACAGAACCAAAAGGATTTTCTAGCTACAGCACTCCAGTTGGCTTCTAAAGGTTTGTGTTTCTGTTTCCATATGACCTTGGAAATTGTTTTCCTGTATGTATTTTATGGGATTAAAATTCTGGCACAATTATCTGTTCTAAAGATAAAATAAACTGTGAAAGTAGTTGTTTAGGGAGTGCAGTATCTATTGAGGTATATCTACAATACCAGTGTGTGGAAATAATCTACAACACAATTAAGGTACACATTTCAGGAAGCCACTCTGAAACTCTGGATCTTTTAGAGGAAGATCTTAAATTCTAATTATCTGCAGCATTAATAAGTACTATATGTTGCCTTGAAAATAATGGAAAATGGAAAATGCTATATAATTCATATGGAAAGGATCAAAGGGCAAACCAGTTGATGAATTGAGCATCTCTGAAACTGTGTCTCAAGGTTGGGAGAGTGATTCATGAGGGAGATGGTGGCTTCAGGCAAATGAGTTGTTGGTGAAAGCCTGTGTCAGACACTTGAGTTGGAAAGAGGTGTCTGCTCAAAGCTACACTGACTACAGCCATAGTGTTGGTTAAGGCAGTTCTTAAAGGCAGTTCTCATGACTAGGAACATTGCACAGCCCTCTAATAAACACCCATCACTCTTCTCTTTCTTCCCTGATGTTAAACTACTCTCTTCTCTAAGCTCTCCTTTTTTTTTTCCTCTTTCTGTAATCACAATGGAAGATCATTTCTTGGAGTAGAATCATAAAGCTGCACCCTCCTTTTGGAAAGCATAATTCCAGCTATTCCAGTTCAGATTTATGTCCTGGGCTTGCCATCCTCGTGCTGCAATCACAGTGCAGCTTAAATACTGGTGTGCAAGGCTTCTGGGATTTGAGCTTTACTTGTCATGTGAATTGTAAATGGCACAGAGCCATTGGGAGGTCAGTGGAAGAACAGAAATTACAGAATTCAGAGACAGCCATGCAGGGCTGTGGTGTCATATAAGAAAGCAAAGGCTATTGCCAGGGATCTGTTGCCTCTACAATTGGTTGGAATACTGTGTAGTTTCCCAGAAAGATGAAATCTTAGGTATTGGGAGTAATTGGTTGTTACAGGATAGATCAGGAATGTTTGATTACCTAATCCAAAAAGTATTCCAACAGTCAAAGGCTGTCACTCATTTCACAAAGAGGCTGCTCCTTTTTCCCACTGGCAGTGAATTTTAGAGCTCCATAGCAATAACTTGTAGCTGAACTCATTGAACAAACTGATGCTGTTGACTGACTATTGGATATATTTTTTCTTGAGCAAAGTCAAGGTTGAAATCATTTACTGGGAATGTTGGATTCCACTACTGTTGCAAGTTCAGCATACAAACATCAAGTGGGAGATTTGGGGCTTATTTGGTTTTGTTTGTTTGTTTGTTTTTTACTCTGATTTTATTGAGGTCTTCAGAATTATTTGTTTTAAATTTCACTTCTGTCCAGAGGCTCAATGAAATCAATAGTGAAATCCCTAGGCTACTTGGTTCAGGTTTTGTAGCATATTCCCTCTTTAGGGAGATAAATCTATTTTAGTAGGCACTAAAATTATAATATGGAAACTTTTTATTTTACTTTAGACTGATTTGCTTCAACTTTTCAGGGTAATCTTTGATTTTTAATGCTTTAGGAGTCCTTCCTAGCATCCTGAAACTGTAAAGTATCAAGAATTAAGGGAGAAATACCATTTTCTGAAGGTGAGAAATGAGAGTTGAGAGTACTAATCTGCCCAACACTAACAGATGGGAGTGAAAGGGCAGCAGTTTGCTTCCACTTGATAAATGGCTGTATTTTGACAGCAGATTAGATGTCACACAAAGTTGGCAAGCATGCAAGAAATCAATATTTAGTGTGAAAAGATGATACAATTAGTCTGATTAGTTGATCAACCGGGTGTGAAAAAGGTGATGTAATGTCTTGAATTAACTTCAAGAATATTTCAGGGTGAATGGTCACAGAGCAGTGAGGTCCCTGCAATCACTGGTAGTTCTTGCAACAGCTCCTAGCACAGCTCAGTTCACAAGTCTGGGAGTATTAGAGATTAAAGTTTGAGGCAGAAAATACGAATCCAGCTCTGAAAATTACTGCAAACAGATCGACTTGCATTCTCTCAGTGCTGTCTAAGTGTCCTGAACAAGGATTGGTGAGCTGGGTTTGTGTACAGTAACTGGAGGCTGAATGCTGCAATCTCTGTTCAGACTGCATAATCATCTTCTGTCTGGCCTCCCACTTTCAGGGCTCTGTTATTATCTGGAGGTATAAATCCAAATGAGATCTGACAGACAAGGACTTACCCAAAAACAGAAATGAAATTGTACGCAACGGGCTTTACTTCATTAAATGAATGAGAGCTTAAAAATTAAAAAGTACAGTACAGGAGGATGCAGGACATTGCCTCTCAGGACTCGTAGGTAATAAATAGTTCAAAGTCAGATGTGGGTAGAAAAAATGTTTATCACCAGGCTGCAGCTGAACCAAATGAAACTCAAATATCAATTTCATTTATGTGGGGAGAGGGAGAGAATAAACTAAGATTTATGCTTTCTGGAGGGTCACAACACAGTTCAGTATTCCAGCTGATCAGGTGCAAGAAAGATTAACCTACCTTGCAGAGATAATAATAATAATTCCCTATAAAATTCCATATAAATAATTCCATAACATAATTCTCTAATATAACATAGTTCCCTGTAAAAAGCATGTAACATTAGATAGGAATCTGAACCTCCCATCATGTCCAGAGCAAGCAGGTTTAAATGATGGCAAGGAAAGTAGTCACACTTTGCAGTTAGTGTCATTCTTCCAAATCTCTGTCTCCATCAGAGGGCTCAGCAATGTTAACTCATTATTAGATTTGTTCACAGCTGTCACATCAGCTCAGCATCCCAGCAGGATTTTATTTTCACCTAGAAGTGTGTAAAATATTCTGATATTCGTACATATATAAGAGTTATCGCTGAAAAAAAAAATATTATACCACCCTTGCAGACAGCCTAAATTTAAGAAGCCATTGGGCTGAATTGAGCCCCGGAGGCAGTGAATCCATCTTCTCTGGCATAAATGAAGTTATGCCTGTGTTATGCACACCCCATTGTGTCAGCTAGTTACAAGACTGAATGAAGCAGTCTTGTCCCTGGCATCACCTGCAGGGCTTTCAGACCTTTCCTGGAAGGAGCTTTCTGAAATCCTGTTGTTGTAGTGCTGTGCCTGGATATTAGACACTTCTCCATTTCTCCAGGTCTGCAAATCATTTTCTTCTTACTTGCAGATACAGAACTCTGGGGTTTCACAACATCAGAATTTGCTTCAGTGACTGTAAAATCACTACCTTGCTCAATGCTGGACACTTACCTATTTCTCCAGCTTGCAGTTTAGTTCAGCAGGGAGCTTAGCATGCTTTGGTATCCCTTTCTCAACAAAGAAGATGAAGAGGATGGAGTGCTCCACATCGTTTATGCAAGATTTCAGCAGATAATTGATGGTCTGCTATAAAAGGAGATCTTGTTCCTTCTCTGTGGCCTGAAATTATTGTTGTAGTGTAGTGCCTCCAGGCAGACAGGATCTTTGGGGCTGGTCATGATTACAGCATTATTTGACAGTTTATACCCATTGATACTTGTATTGAAAACAAGGAAAAGTAGATTTATTCAGTTAGTACAAGACATAGCAGCCATCAGATGAGAGACTCTGAGTACTCTGTTGATAATACAGAACAACCACCAAGACCCCAAAGTTAACACATCTGGTTTTGGAGGAAAAGTTTTCAGTCCATACTAGAAATAGCAGATGAAATAGTGAGCAGTTTGAAGTTACTTAAAATGTTTGAATTATTGGATTACTGTTGGCTATACAAAAACCTCTTTTTTTCCAAAGGAATTTGTTGCTTTCAGTGTATCATACTTAAAGGATATGATAACTTTCCAATAAACTTCATCAGACATGGTAAATCTGAAACAGAATGTACTTGAGATGATTCTTGGGCATCAGTTATTGCTTCCCAGCACAGTGGCTGGCAAGCTCCAATACTGTCTTTCAAAAGTCTGAGCGCCCCTTAGAACTTCAGGGATGGATGTTTCATGGTTCCTTTTGGAGGATTTCTCCCCTCAGTGCCTGCAAATTCCTCCTCAAGACCAGGGGCAGCTGCTGGTGGAGGGGGGGACCTGGGCATTGAAGCTGCTTGCAAGTGCAGAGCACTGAGGGTTTCTAGCTGCAGGAGGTCGTTGCATATTCATGGCGTGTGGGAAGTTTCATTAGCCAGGCTTGCAGGCTGTGCCATCTGTAAATACCACCCAGCACGGTGGCTGAGGCAACACAGCCCTGTCGCTGTCTTCTGGCAGTGAAATGAGGCTTTGAAGTTCTTCACAATGGAAAATGAGAGATGTTTAGGGTTGCCAGAGGAATGTGTGTGAATGCCAGGTCAGGTGTCAAACAGTTAGCATTTTCAGGGAGAAGACATACTCCCAGGGAGGATACTCCTTTCACCCTTTCTGCCAAGAGTGACCACAGGAAGGATTTGCCTGCTTCCTCTGTGTTTACTTTGTGCAGGAATTGTATTGATAGGGAGCAGATGAATGTTGATGTCTTCCTGGAATGACGGGACCTTCTCTGGCATAAATGAAGTTATGCCTGTGTTATGCACACCCCACTGTGTCAGCTAGTTACAAGACTGAATCCAACAGCCTTGTCCCTGGCATCACCTGCAGGGCTTTCAGACTTTTCCTGGAAGGAACTTTCTGAAGTCCTGTGGTTGTAGTCCAGTGTTTGGATATTAGACATTTCTCCATCAGGTCTGCAGATCATTTTCTTCCTACTTGCAGATACAGACACCCCTCTGTTGAGTAGCCTGTTACATCTGGCACACCTGTGGGCTGGGTTGCACAGGCGTGCCCAGGAAAAAGTGTGTCAGTAGTGATGCTTGGTTAAACAAAACTGGAATGAGGACTTGATTTCTTGCCCTTGCCATCCATTTGTATTTTGTGTTTGCACTAAATTGACATAGTCACTGTTAAAAGTGTCCCTCATGTTCGTGCTGCTTGATTGGCCTGAAAAATTGACTGTGTAAGTTAAGAAAACTGTTCTGTCACTTTTCTAGGAAATGTGACTGACACCATCCCCATCTCAATAATCACACAATAAATGTCATTGATATTTGGGTGAGTAGGGGGGCATTAGGATCCTATGGCCAAACTGGAAAACTAGAAACTTGGTTGATGAGTGCAATTTTAAGCAGTTTTCACATCTGCTTACTTCTCTGTTTTTGTTCTGAATCAAACAGCTGCTCGACTCTTTGTTCATATCACTTTTTAATTTGAAGCTCTCATTAATGAAGTCAAAAGATGACCACATCTTGGATTTCTTCCAAACGCAAATAATATTTATATATTAAAGTCTTCACAAAGGGCTTTGACTTGCTTCCTAGGAACTATAAGCAGGTAAAATCTATCCATCCAACCACTTGTGTGCAATGTGGAAGTTTCTTCCATTCTTCCTCTGTCAAATCACAGAAATGATCTGTCACATGTAGAGGGAGGCTGCAAAAATCCAGTAAAGCAACCCCAGATGTACACAAGTCTCAGGTTCTCCCACTCCCATCTGTAATTTAGTCAGTCACAGTCTCTTGCCAGTTTATGAGGGTGCTGTTGCTGCTTTCTGCTCCCACACTGTGATAGTTAATTTCTGTCTGATAAAGCAGTTCCCGTGGGAGACCTTCCTTCTTTCCAGCTGAGCATCTCAGGATATCAATCTGGGCAGCAAGCCCGCCTTACCCTCAGAAAAATTGCAAATAGTTGTCTTTTTTTTTCCAAAGTCCTTCCTACTTCTCAAGCGGTGACGTGGGACCACCACGTTCCTGACATCAGCAGGCAGCTGCAGACTTCCCAGGTGTTCCATGGGGTGGGAGCCCTCACAGTGACTCACACCCTGCTGCTGGTGCTGGGTCCCCACCCTGTGTGGTAATCAGGAACCTGTTTGTGCCAAGGGGTTGAAGAGGGAGGCAGTCACAGGTGCATCCCTCGTTGGACACTGTGTACCTGGTGCAGAGAAGTTGCAGAGAAGTTGTCTGCCTCTGGAGATCAGTCTCAGGGCCCACAGACCCACAGAGCCACTGGAGCAGGGTGTCTGGTAGGATGCAGGTAACCACCACGGGTGTTGGTCTGCAGGAGTTGTGACTCCTCAGGTCAAATCCTTCCCAGCTACACAGACACACGACTTGGAGCAGCTTTGGTGAAGTGCAGAGTATGAGCTTTGAACCTGATGAAAGCTGTGCATCTTTGTCTGACTTTGCATGTGGCTAATGGCATCTCTTTTTCTACCTGTGTTTAATGTGTTCATGTGCAGTGATATATGAGGCTTAGTATGAAGCAAAGTAGGTCAGTCATTGAGCAAGAAGTTTCAGTGTCCACTGGTGATGATTCCTTTAATTTCCTTAATGGTAAGATCCAGTAAACTCCACCTGAACTCTTAATTGAAGGGAAATCTGACAAACAACTAAAATATCAGAGCACAGAACATCTTCTGAAGGAGTCTGCAGTAACAGAGCCATCTGGATATTTTATTGCCTGTAGCTTTATATGTGCATTTCTGATAGGCAACGAAGCAAAATTTTAGAAATAATTGGAATTGCAAAGGGTAATATCAGAACTGGGTGTTGCAGAGGGAGTGAGACCTGCCTTCTTCCCCCTTTGTAATATATAATCTGTATCCTTTCAAGGAAGTATAGCAGAAAGAATATATATTAAGAAAACTAGGTTTCTTCAAACTAAGTAGATTATTACCCCTAAGTTTCTAGGCACTGCCATGCACAAGAGAATAGACTACAACCCTATCTCACATTTTACTTGAGAACACTGTTTTCCTTCTCCATCACTTCCTATCATTTGGTTGTGAGTTCACATGCTTATAAATGTAGAGATTCTCCAGAGCAACAGCAGAGGCAGCAGAGTGGGAGATCAGAGGGTGAGGAGGAGGAAGAAGGCAGGACTGGTACAGGAAGGAAAGAAGGAGGGCATCACTGGTGCTGATGCTTTAGGAAAGCTGACCTGAAACAGAGACTGGACAGAGCTAGAGAATAAAGTAGGTATTTATTGAAAGGCCTTTAGGGTACATCTTGGGCAGGACAAGAGCCTGACCAGGCCTACACCCAAGGTGGATTTAGAATGGTCACACAAATGGCTAACGGGTCGTGAGGTCTTACATTTTTATAAGTTTTGGTCCATTTGCATATTGGGGTTTAATTGTCCAATTACAGCTCCAGGTTGTGAGGTCCCATCCTTCTTCTTCCTCCCTTCACTCCACTGTTGTTTGTGCTTTTGGGCCTGAAAGTTGTCCTTGGTCTGCAGCAGGAAAAGGATTTGTTTTGTCTCCCTGCTCTGTGAACAGAGCTGAGTGGCACTGAATGTGAGGCTCAGAACTGCACCCCTGGGCAGCACAGAATCTGAAAAACATGAAAGCTGAAACTTAAGGCATCAGGGTAGAAAGGGCAGCACCAAGCCTGCCCCAGCCAGGGACACTGTGGGAATGGCTGGCTGCCCTTCCTCTCACACGGTGCTCTCAGGCATGTGGGGCTCCTTTCAGCCTGACTGTCCTCAGCCTTGTTAATTTACGTCTCTTTACAGGGGAGGTTTTCTAAGTTGGCAAATAGGTATGTGTTCCCGTAATCCCTTTTAAGCCTAATTAATTATTTTAATTGATTAATATTGCGCCAAAAAGTTTGCTCAGAAGGGACAGCTCTTCTGGTTTTTTAGACTAATTACCAGTCTGGATTTCTGAATGACAATCCAATGCTAATTAATCTCACTGCAGTTCTCACAGAAAGAGACCCTGATAAGAACTTGCCAATTAACATAAGGGGGGGGAAAAAAAAATCAGCAGTCCTGTTTTGTTTTTCTGGCATTCACTCCCAGTCAGATGAATATCACTATTAAATACAGAGACAGACTAAGTATGCAAGCCAGTAGCAAGGCTGCTCCAAACTTGCCCAGACTTCACTAATTCAGGATCTAGATGTTATTTGTATGCCCTGTCACTCTTGTTGCTTGACATGGCTTGCTACAGCTTTTGTAAGCAGGAGTGAGATGAAGTAAGATGGCATGGCAAGTGTCTAACCACCCCCACAGGGAACTTTTTGCAGTGTCCCAATGTCAATACCAGTGGAAGGCTGAAAGGGAGGGTTTTGGCAAGCGTGGGTTCTAGTTTTCATTTGGTTTGTCAGGGCCAGCTGCTCAGCTGATGATGGTTACTCCCTTGTGTGTGCCAGCTCTGTGAGATCGAGGTGAGCTGTGTGTGGGTGCTCCTTCAGCCAGGGGGCTGCCACACAGGGAGACATGCAGTAGACTCATGGAAAGTCCTGGTTTATACCCTGATGGCTGAATTTAATTTTTCTTTCTTCCTCTCTGCACTTGCAGGTCAGAAGATTCTTCACCACAGAAGTGATGTCCTAGAAACTGTAGTCCTCATCAATCCCTCAGATGAAGCAGTTAGTACTGAGGTAAGTAAGAAATACTTTGTTGGACATGTCATAAAAGCTCCATTAAGTGGACATGATGAGGGCACTGAAGCACTTGTAGCTGAGGTGATTATGGAGCATCAGTCACTACCTGCCAGCTTAGAAACTGACAAACTAAAATATTGTTTTTCAAAGTCTCGGCAGATGCTGAGAGCAGGTCCTGACTGTGAATGAAAGGGTATATTTGGAATAAATATAATGAAAAATGTCACCCATCCCTTGATCTTTTCCCTGGTTTCCCAGACTCATGACAGATTGTCAGAAGCATAGGACAGAAACACACCTATAATCCCAGCATTCCTTTTCTCCTAATGCATCAAATTCTCTTCTTGATGGAGTGGAGGCAGCTGTGGTTAAGCTGCTCCTGCTTTTATTTTGCTTTGCCATTGTTTGGTAGCTCTAAAGGCCTATTTTACTTATGAGGAAAGTGTCTGGAGGTGCCCAGGGACAAATTTCGCTCTGAGAAAAATTCCCAGCTATGTGGTGGTGACTCTAGGTTGATCTATCTGTCCTTCAAAAAGCATGTGACATGATTAGTGAACCCTGGAGAGTGCCCATAAGAGGACTGCCAATTCCTTATGAACTCAGAAGAGTCAAAGAACTGATTGTGTTGCTCAAAGACAAAATTGGTTTATTTAGCTAGTGAGACTGAAGGTTGAAATAATAGGGATAATTGCATTACTGGTCTGTGCTGGGAAGCACTGCCACAGTCTCATTTCTTTTGGGAGAGAAAGCAGTTCTGCTGGTGGTCACTGGTGAAAAAACTGTGTTGCTGTCAATTGTTAAATGATGTTGAACACAAACAGAAGAAAGGACTCCAGAACAAATGAAATTTCTGAACCTGTAGAGGTCCAAAAGCCACCTTAGTCAATGGGAACTCACTAAAATACAATGCATGAAAATCTCATTACAAGCCATTAGAGGTGTTTGGTAAGGACAAGGTGGTCAGCAGGGTAGCAGCTCTCTGCATTCATTCTGAGTAAAAAGCCATCAGATCTGTGCATGTGTGAAGGGGTGGGAGAGATGAAAAACTGACAAATGCAGGGAAATTCTATTTCTTTTACTTGTCGTTCCTTTGATGGATGGCTACATGGAAGAATCTGATCTGACACCCATTAATGATTTCTGAACCCTGGGCTTTGGCTCTGGAAGATGTTTGGCTATGTTACTGTAAATTTCATCTCACAAGACTGTGGGAGGCGATCTTGACTTTTCTTTCAGCCTGCCAAAGTGGTCACAGTCAGACAGATGGGATGTAACTTGGCTGGCTAAGCAAGGCTCTGAGTAGACACAATTCAGAAAGAGACAATCAGAAAAAGGTGGCAGGATTAAATCACAGGCTGGAGTAGACATTCTCTGTTCACTATGGCAAATAGAAAACTTAATTTCATACATCAGAGATTTCCAGGGTGCACCTGGGGGAGACAGAGATATACCATAAAGCTCTGACTTCACCAGGAGAGGAACTGGAATCTGGGTACTCAGGAAAAAAAAAAACCAAAACGCACAAAGAAACTAAGAACAAACAAAAGTAAAACAACAGAAAAAAAAAGAAAACAAACACACAGGAAAAAACCAAAACAAACAAACAAAAAAACAAACAAAAAAAAACAACAAGCCAAACAAACAAAAAAGAGAAAGAAATGCAATGTACCTGGTAACCTGGCTGTTAACAGCCTCACCTAATGGTAGTACACTCATAATTTTGTCCAAAGCTCCTATCACGTTCTCTCAAATGCCAAACACCTCCCATAAGAAAGAGGCCCAAAGCAGGAGAGATTGCAGTTTCCTGAAGAAAACCCCCATGAACATTAGCTTCCTTTTCAGGAAGTCCCCACTCCATTGCTTCAATGTTCTTGTGACTGTACCTTAGGTTTGGGAAACCACTGACGTGCTGATGGGCTGGTCTCTGCTCACACTGCATCTTAAACTCCGTTTTAACTGAGCCCACATCTTGCTGTGCCCTTCCTTCAACCAGTTTTGAACCTTAACCAACAGTTAAACTGAATGGAATCATCACCTTGCAGTATTTCTGCTAAAACTGAGTGGTCTTGAGGTCAGGAGACAAATTTCTGGAAGTCCTTCAATAAACCTTATTTGTACCCAGACACAGAATTTATGTGTCTCTTAAGGTCTTCCACCTGTACACATTATGATCTGTAATCTGCAAATATTTATTTACTTACTTTCTTGCTAACTCTACAGAACGTACTTTATTGTCAATTGATAAAACAGGTTGAAGGGGAATTACATGACAGTCACATGTCAGTGATTCACAAGTCAGGAAGTAGTTTTACTGTTGGATAACCTGATGAGTTTGCACAGAAGTTGTCAGACTGATGAGCACTCAAAAGAAAACTTTGAAGAGGAAGCCAGTTCTGATTGGATTTTAACAGAGTTAAAACAGAGAAGATTTGAGAAATGAAAATCAGACAAATGTTTGCACTTACCTATATTTTTGTCTGAAATAGAAATAGATACACTTCATACAAGATATTTCTGAATTTATAATTATTTAGTGCAATTAGTGG
>VWYO01019073.1:173406-183690 GCA_013400275.1 Rhadina sibilatrix
CATCTTCCCCCTCCTTTTTTTTTTTTTTCCCCCATGTTTTCCCCTTTCTCATTGTCTTTTGTAAACAGCACTGTAACTCCATGATGTCTTGGGAGTCCTGTTCCAGAGACTGGTTTTAAATTAGGAGAGGTAACCTGTGTGCTCTCAGTGGACTGTTGAAACACGCCGTTGCTCCCATTACTGATGTGCTTCTCTTCCTCATTCTAGGTGCGCCTGATGATCACAGATGCTGCAAGGCACAAGCTCCTTGTCCTCACTGGACAGTGCTTTGAAAACACAGGAGAACTCATTCTCCAGTCAGGGTCCTTCTCCTTCCAGAACTTCATTGAGATCTTCACAGATCAAGAGGTACGTGTAGAAAAGTGAATGGAATCATCACCTTGCAGTATTTCTGCTAAAATTGAGTGGTCTTGAGATCAGGGAACAAATTTCTGGTAGTCCTCCAATAAACCTTATTTGTACCCAGACACAGAATTTATGTGTCTCTTAAGGTCTTCCACCTGTACACATTATCATCTGTAATCTGCAAATATTTATTTACTTACTTTCTTGGCATAGTTTGCTAACTCTACAGAATGTACTTTATTGTCAATTGATAAAACAGGTTGAAGGGGAATTATATGACAGTCACATGTCAGTGATTCACAAGTCAGGAAGTAGTTTTACTGTTGGATAACCTGATGCAATGTTATGTTCTGGCAGAGATTCTTAGAAGACTGNGCATAGTTTGCTAACTCTACAGAATGTACTTTATTGTCAATTGATAAAACAGGTTGAAGGGGAATTACATGACAGTCACATGTCAGTGATTCACAAGTCAGGAAGTAGTTTTACTGTTGGATAACCTGATGCAATGTTATGTTCTGGCAGAGATTCTTAGAAGACTGGAAGTGGCTCTCTGCCTTGTTAGAGTTACCATGGGCAGCCTGGTGCTGCTGGTCCTTACTCTTCATTATAGGCTTTCTTGCAAAAACATTTATTTATTTCGCTTTAGTTTTCATGTGAATTGCCTGAAGAAAGTAATTAAATGATAATTTGAGAAATTAAATTACAGCTTCCAGGAAGAGAAAATCAGGGAGCCCTCGACAAAGGAAGGAGATAGTGCTGTGTTTAAAATATACAGGTTGTTAATCTAAGATGCACATACAGAGCAGCCGAATGGAACTTGACACCAGATTCTTGTCTGCAGCTAATTAGCTAATTAGCAAGTGGCATTAATAAAACAGAGGGTGGCTGTTAGAATAACTTTTTTTTTTTTTNTTTTTTTTTTTGTAAAAATATTTTTTTTTTTTTTTTTTTTTTTTTAACATCATCTACCTGGCTTAACTTTTTTATAGTAGTGTCTAAAATATAGCCAGTGAATCTATAAAACTTGTAGTTTTTACATACTGAAAGGATAAGCACGAAATCCACCAGTGTTTAAAGCCATTTGTTTCATGACTTGTTACTTTGCTCTGTTCCTTAATGTACTGTGTCTGAAAGCTCCCACAGGGCAGAAATCCATAGTAAACAAGCTGTCATAGTTAATTTGGCTGCCATGTGAAGTATGTATTTAGATAAACTGTATGGCTGCATCCATACGAATTTAGTTTCCACTGTTAATTAGGAGCTTGTCAGTAGACTGAGATATGAAAGTTCAGCACTGGAACAGCATAGTTTGTAAGACTCTAGCTTGACCTTCTTGTATCCATATGCTCTATCCTCAAAGCCTCTCTGTTCAGCAAATGGTTGGGGAAAGAGCTGGATTCCTATTCTCTGAGACAGTCCTGGCACTTGAAATTCACCGGCACTTCTCAGAGTTACTTTCCCATGAAATTACAAACTCAAGTTCCTTATGTCTCTGTCTAATTAGCAACACATAATTACTTTATGACTACACGCAAAACTAGGGGCAAATGCTACCATTACCATTAGGAAACAAAATTATTGCTTGGAGAGTGGAAGGGTGAGCTGCAGGTGCTGTGGGATTGCTGCAGTAGTGGGTGTTCAGGGCACACTCCCATGGGCTGTGAGTAAGGCTCATTTGGCTCATCTCTGTGACTGGCACTGTGGTCACCAGCCAGCTGGCCTGGCTCTCAGCAAGTGTTGGCTTCCAGCCTGTTGTTTCTGCAGCCTTGGGGTCTCAGTGTGTCTGCAAGCTTTTACAAAACCAAAGGAAGATCATGTTTGCCATACTGCGGTTCGTGTGTGCAACGTTTTTTAAAGATTGAAAAAAATAATTAGAAAAATAAAGGTCTAGAAAAAGTGGTGAGTGGTTTTCTGTTGGAACCCTGGAGGCTGAAAATTTCAGGCCTTCTGCATTAAAAGGCACTGACCCTCAAGCAAGCACCGTACTTGACTTGAGGCCGTGGAACAGGCTTCCAAAATTGAGTGATAGCACTGGGATTGTGAGCGTGTAGTTTGAACAGTAATGCGTGATCTCACAGGGTGAAAAACTTAAATTTAGTGTTTTAGTATATAGTAATACATGTGAGTCGAGATGGAGGACTTTGTCTGAGTCTTTCTTCTTCACCTTCTTCTTCCTTCTTCTTCATGGGCTTGGGTAGTTTTCTGTAATTGGATGAAAAGGGTCCACATTGCAGGCCTTGGGTGGTCATTAGTGGGTCAGAAATATAAACAATATAGGTGTCACCCCATTATTGGGTAATTATTGCTTAAATAACATTGGAAAGAGTTAGAGGTGCTCCATTTTACATAATTTCTCTAACTTGCTAGTTAGAGGTCACGGCTCTTGAGTCTGTAAATAGATAACAAATAATAAACATCCAAGTCCAAACACGAAACCTATGTGTATTAATCCCAATCTTGGCAAGGAAACAAAGAAGCCAGAACCTTCACAGTTTTCTATGTGGTGATGAGATGAAAGAATTACTGTGCTGTCCTGATACTAGTGGACTCAGCAGTGCCAGATTTACAGTTGGGCTCAATGATCTTAAGGGTCTTTGGCAACCTAAACAACTCTATGATTCCATAAAAATGTAAGGTGGGAGTAGGTGTTTCTGGCCTCTGCCCATTTTTACTTCACTGGGCCAAACATGAAATAAGGTCAAGAAATGCAACTAAGGTCAAGTGCTTGCAAATAAGTAAATACACTTTGTGAGATATTTATATAAAGTCTAATTCAGAAATCCATCTCTAGCATGCAGAACTGTCTTCAGGCAAAGCCTGAAAGCTGAATTTTCAATTTCTTCTATGTGGGAAGTTGTAAAATGTCCCATTCCCCTCCTTCTGCAACAATGGCTAGAAAGGGAAAATCTTTCTTTGTACCTTTGTGATTCAGTAATAATTGTGTTTTCTCTGAGCAGCCAGCTTCCTGTTTGTCTTCACTAGCTGTGGCACCTTTAAAACTTAAGCATTCGTCAACAGATGTCTCTCAGTGTTTAGAAAGACATTCAGGTTTACAGGTTCTTTGCTCACACAATGGTTTTGAGTTTGGAGAAGAGAAGGAATGGCTACATCTCTGTGTTGTGATACTGTCTGTCCCTAGTGTCACCATTTGAAATTCAAATCCATTACTTTTTCTGAGGCACGACTGAACTTGCTATTCCTAACAGTTACAATCTGTGCCTGGAATAAACTTCCTTTAATTTTTCATTAGCCTGGGCTTCCAGTGGCTTAACACTTGTCTGCATTACGCATGCCAACTTTAAGGAGCAAAAAAGTCAGAATTTAGAATTATGAAGCAGAAATCCAAATATGGTATAATATAAACTGGAGAGGACTCACCCCAAACCTTGACACAGTATTATCATTAGCCCAGTATGTTATCGCAGGATTTTTTTTTTAATCTAGACAGAAAATCAGCCCTTTATGAGAAACAATCTGTACTCCAATTTTATTTCCTTATGTATGCAACAGACTTTGATTTATTTCTTCAGAGGAAATGATTTTTTATTACATTTGGCTTTTCCTAATAACAGGGTTTTTAACCCTGATCACAGACATACCATGAGGAGTACTCCTGAGATTCTAAATGCATTTCAAAGCTGTCATCCCTGCTGCCCCTCTTTTCTTAATTCTGCAATAAACAACAGCAATGGTTCCCCTATTGTCCTTATCTTTCAGCCTTTTCAGCCTTTTCTCCATTTATTCTTTCTGCTTAGTTTTTTTCATTTGCTGTCATTCAGACAGGGCCATGTCTGACATATGGGTGAGATTTATTTATACTCCTGTCAAATGGTTTAGATACTCAGTAGCAATGATACAGGAAGGTAGAAAATATTTATTTTGAGCTTTATTTATCTCTTGGTTGGTCTGGATTTTTTTATAACAGCTACTGCATCTCTGTTGAGTTCTATGTTTGGTAAATGCTAAAAATAAGTTATGTAACATAAAGAAAAAAGCAAGACCTACACCCAGAGAGGCCCAGAGAGATCTAACACAACCAAACATCATTAATCTTTTATACATTCAATTTCCTCTGTTGATAAAGTTTGTGGTCCAAGAATTTCCAATTATTCAGCTGTAGTATTATCTATATTATCCTTTTAAAAACTGTTTTTAAAACTTGAACTGGCAACTAAGTCTCTGCAAAGAGGGTTATGATATTTTGCATGATGATGTTTTCTACTGACGTTTTTATCTGAATTACTTCTTTGTAGAAGTTTGGTGGTCTCTTTGTTAAGGGCAAATAGAATAGAAATGTGCTACATTTAACTGAATTGTCAGTTTAAAAAAAATCAACTGAAAGTATCTGTAGAACTGAGATAAGGTAAAATATGTCATACTTTTTCATGTTTGTCTACTTATCTGGGAACATTAAATACTGTTTTTTAGTTCAGAACCCTGGAATAGAAAACAACTCTTTGTACTGTGGCATGGAAATTCATGTTTTCTGCCTTTATAGCAGCAGTTGGTTTTGGTACTAGAATGTTAACGTATATGGTCAAAATTAGTGGAATTACTCTAGATTTCAAATGTTGCGATCCATGAATTTTAAATCAAACTAGTGATGAGCATTTTTAACGCTGTATTTTTTTTCTTGATCTTTCTTTGGCTCTGGACCTTGGAATCCTGAAGTACAAAACTTAGCATCACAGATTCACAGAATTGTTCAAGTTGGAAAAGATCTCAAAGACCATTAAGTCCAACTCTTATCCAACACTGCCAAATTCAACACCAAACTATGCCCCCAAGCACCACCACACCTACACATCTTAAACACCTGCAGGGGTGGTGACTCAGCCACTTCCCTGGGCAGCCTAGTTCAGTGCTTGACAACCCATTTGGGGAAGAAATCTTCCCTCATACGCAATCTGAACTTCCTCTGGTGCGATTTCAGACCCATTTCTTGTCATCCTGTCATTTGTTGCTTGTGAGAAGAGACCAAGCCCCCACCTGGCTACAACCTCCTTTCAGGCATTTGCAGAGAGCAATAAGATCCCCCCGAGCCTCCTTTTTTCCAGGCTGAACAACCTCAGCCACTTCTTGTCAGACTTGTTCTTCAGGGCCTTCACTAGCTCTGTTGCCTTTTTCTCAACATGCTCAAAGTATCTCAGTGCCTTCCTTGGAGAGAGGAGCCCAAAAACTTACAGCCATTTCCATTTCTGAAGTATTAACTCACTTCTTAATCACAGATTTCACAGAATCATTAGGGTTAGATGTTTGGAGATTATCCAGTCTAAACCTCCTGCCAGGGCAGGGTCACCCAGAGCAGTTGACACAGTCCAAGTGGATTTTGAGTGTCTGGGCTGCCTGTTCCAGTGCTCTGCCATCCTCAAAATAAAGAAGTGGAAGTGGATCCTCATTTTGAGGTGGAACTTGTGTTTTAGTTTATGGCCCTTGCTCCTTGTCCTGTGTACTGGCCACCACTGAAAAGAGTCTGGCACCATCCTCTTGACACCTGCCTTTGGGATGTTTAATATGTATTGACAAGAACCCCTCTCTGACGTCTCTGGACTAAACAGGCCCAACTCCCCCGTTCTCACCTCCCAAGAGAGATGTTCCAGTCTCCTCATCTTCTCTGTGGCTTCTCCTGCACCTTTTTTAGCTCTTTGTCTTTTGTCATCTGTGGAGACCAGAATTGAACACAGCACCCCAGATGTGGTCTCACTGAGGCCGAGTAGAAATCATCTCCCTCATCATGCTGGCTACACTTCTTCTGATGGAGGGAATGGTGCTGGCTTTTCAGGAATGGTATCCCCTAGGGATACAATTGACCATCTTGGCCACAGGGCCACGCTCCTGGCATATAGTCAGCTTGTCATCCACCAAGATTCTCAGCAGTTCAGCCCCCAGCCTTTTGCTGGTACTTGAGGCTAGACCTCCCCAGGTGCAGAACCCTGTGTTTGTATTTGTTCAACCCTTTGTTGAAGTTCATTCTCTACACCCAGTTCTCCAGCCTCTTGAGGTCATGCTGCATGGCAGCCCAGCCTTCAGGTGTATCAGTTACAGTGTCATCAGCAGACTTGCTCTGGGTCCATTCCATCCCCTCATTCAGGTTGCTGATAAACAGTTTGAATATGACTGGATTCTCCTTGGCTGATCACGGCTCTCTGAGCTCTGCCATCCAGCCAGTCCTTGATCCACCTCGTTGTCCATTCCCATAATCCACATCTCCTGAGCTTTCTTCTGAGGATGTTACGGGAGATGGTGTCCAAAGCCTTGCTGAAGTGGAGACAGACAACATCCACATCTCCCTTCACTGACCCTTCCTGCCAGGCCATCAGAGAAGGCTGTCAGGTTGGTCAGCATGGTTTCCCCTTGGGCAACCCTTGCTGACTGCTCCTGATGACCTTCTTTTATTTTATTTGCTTGGTGAGGACCTCCAGAGTTATCTGTTCCATCACCTTTCAAGGGGTGGAAGTGAGGCTGATGGCTAGTAGTTTCCTGGATCCTTTTTATTGCCCGTTTTGAAGACAGGAGTAACACTGACTTTCCTCCAGCCAGTGGAGGAACTGAGGTCCATCCTCCAGGTGGATCAGTCATCATCCACCTCTCCTTTTCTCCATGATTTTTCAGAGTGCCTTAGCAACATCTGCCAGCTACCTCAGCACCTGCATGATGCTGTTTAAGATTAACAACAACACGGACTCCTGAGGTCAGAAGGCTGAAAATTACTCCAAATCAATCTTCATTACCCGGGAATTTCTTCCCTTTATACTATTTTACAAAGAGCCACCCAAAGGGGTGGAAGAAAGACAAACTTCTTCAACTACATTGGTCAAGTCAGAGAGACATCAAGAAGAAGTCTCTCCTAGGGAAAGGAATGTAAAACATAGGTTACAGTTAGAAAAACATGTCTCTTGTTGACAGAACAGTGTCTGGGAAAAAGTTTCAGAGAAACCAAAACGTCACAGCACGAATCATGACTACAAGTGCATCTCATCAGAACCCTTGTATTTATGGATGTTAACTCTGCCCAGCTGATCTCTAATGCAACCCCCTACAACCAAGAAAACTCTTCCTTTCTCCAGCCTTCCTTATCTCCAAGGTCTGAGGGCTGGCCTCAGCAGTAAAGAGACAAAGAAGGCTTTCAGTAATTCCACCTTCTCTAAGTCTTCCTTGACCAGGACACCAATCTGATTTATCAGTTACCCCACATTTTCCTTAATCCTCCTTTTGCTGCTGATAGTACTTGTAGAAGTTCTGGTTGTCCTCGATAGCCCTTACCAGACTTAATTCTAAGTAGGCCTTGACCTTCCTTGTTACATCCCTGCATGTTCTGACAGTGTTTCCAAAGTTCTTCCATGTGGCCTGTGCCTTTTTCCACATCCCATAGATTTCCTTCTTCCATTTGAGATTTACTAGAAGCTCCCTCCCATGCAGGTCTCCTGACCCCTTTGGCTCATTTGTTGCTCATAGGCAGACACTGGTCTTGAGCTTGAAGGAAGGATGCTTGAATACTGACCAACTCTCTTGGTCCCCTGTATTTTCTAGAACCTTAAGCCATGGGATTCCTCCAAGTAGTCTTTGAAGAGGTCTAAGTTCAGGATTGTAGTCTTGCTTACTGCTTTGCTTCCTCCTCATTGGATTCTGAGTTCCACCATCTCATGGTCACTGTTCTGAAAAAACTCTCCTGCAGCCAATCTTGGTAAATCTGGGAGCAAGACTGGCTTTTCAGGAGCAAGCCCCCAGAAGGACCTGCACCAACAGTGGTGTGGTGGAATATATCCCATGAGAGAAGGAGAAAGGGTGGCAATTGCCCATGGGAGCATGCTGGCCTCCTCTGTTGCAGTTGCAAGCCTGTTAAGAGCTTGTCCTTTGTCCTTTGGATACTTGGCTGTCTCTTCTGGATGGACTGGACCAGCAGGGAGACTCATGAGCCCATGATAGTCATACAGTGGCAGCTCAGGTTGCATTATCCCCACAGTCCTCACACCCTCTCATATAGTACTATCCTTCTATAAAGTGTGGAGGAGGGAAGGGGGAACCTTGTATCCTGTTGTTGTTTGGGTAGTACTGACCAGAAATAAGAATAATATAAAATACCTTTGTATTTTAAAAAATACAGCGGTAAACTATTTTTGTGATACCAGGTTACTTTAGCGTCTAGGATGGGGGCTCACCAGTGCAGAACCAAATGAAAAAGGTTTTGTCTATCTGATGAGGAAATATTATATGTTGACATTAATTGTCAATTGAAAATGAATTTGTGTGTATTTTCTCGTGTTTTTGTTTTATAACCTTAGATTGGTGAATTGTTGAGCACCACACACCCTGCCAACAAAGCCAGCCTAACTCTCTTCTGCCCTGAGGAAGGGGACTGGAAAAATTCCAACCTTGACAGACACAACCTTCAAGACTTCATTAACATTAAACTCAACTCAGCTTCCATATTGCCCGAGATGGAAGGACTCTCTGAATTCACAGAGTATCTGTCAGAATCAGTAGAAGTGCCATCACCTTTTGACATTTTGGAACCTCCAACCTCAGGAGGTTTCTTGAAGCTCTCCAAACCCTGCTGTTACATTTTCCCAGGGGGAAGAGGAGACTCTGCGTTGTTCGCAGTGAATGGATTCAATATGCTTATCAATGGAGGATCTGAAAGAAAATCTTGTTTTTGGAAACTTATCCGGCACTTGGACAGGGTGGATTCCATTCTGCTCACTCACATTGGAGATGACAATCTGCCAGGCATCAACAGCATGCTTCAGCGAAAGATAGCTGAATTAGAAGAGGAACAGTCCCAAGGGTCTACTACCAACAGTGACTGGATGAAAAACCTGATCTCACCTGATTTAGGAGTTGTGTTCCTTAACGTACCTGAGAACCTGAAGAACCTGGATCCTAATTTTAGAGTAAAAAGGAGTGTAGAAGAAGCTTGTTTTACTCTCCAGTATTTAAATAAATTGTCTATGAAACCAGAACCTCTCTTCAGAAACACAGGAAATACCATTGACCCTATCATTTTATTTCAGAAAATGGGAGTTGGCAAACTCGAGATGTATGTGCTTAATCCTGTCAAAAATAGCAAAGAGATGCAATATTTTATGCAGCAGTGGAGTGGTACCAACAGAGATAAAGCTGAATTCCTGCTACCAAATGGCCAAGAACTAGACATTCCATTATCCTACTTCACCTCTGTCTCATCCCTGATTGTGTGGCATCCAGCTAATCCTGCAGAAAAAATAATCCGGGTTCTCTTTCCTGGGAACAGCACCCAGTACAATATTCTAGAGGGACTAGAAAAGCTCAAACACTTGGACTTCCTTAAACAACCGATGGTTACACAAAAAGACCTAACTGGGAACATTGCTAGCCCAGCTGTGAAACAAGCAAAATTGAAACAACGAACAGATAGCAAGGAGAGTCTGAAGCCTGCTGCTGCCAAGACACCACCAAGTAAGCCTGTCAGAAAGGAATCTAAAGAAGAAACACCAGAGCCTGTGAAGCCTAGTCCAGTGCCAGAAAAGCCTCAGAAGCTGGAAAGCAAAGAAAAAGTTCCAGTTAAAAAAGAAAAACCAGCAAAAGTAGAGACCAAACCAGTAGTGGCGGAAAAAGACATAGCAAGTAAGGAAGAGCAACTGGTGAAATCAGAAGTTGCTGAAAA
Organism: Rhadina sibilatrix; assembly: GCA_013400275.1. Lineage (NCBI taxonomy): Eukaryota > Metazoa > Chordata > Aves > Passeriformes > Phylloscopidae > Rhadina > Rhadina sibilatrix. The sequence goes on from VWYO01019073.1 coordinate 183,398, forward strand.
ACAAACTACAGATGTGAAACCGAAAATGTCCAAGGAGAAGACAGTGAAAAAGGAAGTCAAAGCAAAACCTGAAGAAAAGAAAGAGGACAAAGAAAAGCCAAAGAAAGAGGTTTCTAAAAGAGAGGAGAAAACACCCATCAAAAAAGAGGAAAAACCAAAAAAAGAAGAGATCAAGAAGGAGGTTAAAAAGGAAGTGAAAAAGGAAGAGAAGAAGGAAACTAAGAAGGAAATAAAGAAAGAAGCTTCAATAAAAGAAGCTAAAAAAGAAGCTAAAAAAGAAGAGAAGAAGGAAA
>VWYO01019077.1:2942-22849 GCA_013400275.1 Rhadina sibilatrix
AAAAGTCCCACCCCAGGTCCCCGAGCACCACTTCTGCGCTCTGTCACGACGGGGCTCCGCGCCTGTCGCAGCCCCAGCTCGGTGATGACGGCAGGTAACGCTGGGAGCTGGGACGGAGATGTGGGGATAGCAGCCCGCTCCTGACAGATGACAAGGAAAGGCCGATTGTGCGTGTGGCGGATGGTGCCCGCAGCTACTCGACAGTGGTACCTGAAAAAAAATGTCTCTACCCCCTTCTTCGGGAATGTATCAAATTAGAGACCGACTGAAGAAGGAAGGGAAGCTGTCTGGGGAAATACACTGGGCCCGAACTGGCCTTCCCTTCACCTTTGACTGGGCTCACAGGAAAGGTCTCTAAGCCTCTCCACGGCCCCGGCTGTCCAGTGTTGCACCAGTACTTCAGCCACTCGTTAAAGCCTCGCTTCTCCTCTCCTCCCCGCCCCGGCGGGGGAAGGGCCCACCGAATTGGGTTCTAAAATAGCCTCAGTAGGAAAGACAAGCGCAGGCCCACGATGCTGAAATCTACATCTAAAGTAATTGCAATCACAGGTTTACTTTATTTCATCGAGTACTCCTCTCACGAGTAAGCACGGAAGATCTTTTCTGTAATTCGAGCCTTTTCGGTATAGTCCACTATCTCTATTGCCTGTGTTTTAAATCTTATCAATGTGTGAAAGGACCAAGGAATTCAACACTTCAAAGCTCACACTTTGGGTGAAAACCACCCGCTTTCCCAATATCCATAGGAATGCATGCATACATGGCTCATTTCTTTTTATTACCTAAGACTTAAAAAATACTTTCTTTTAGAAACAGTGTTGTTTTCCAATGATAATATTTCAGGAGATTTAGAATAAAGGTCCGTTTTAACCACTTTGCACAGACACACACGTATCCAACCCCAAATACACACACAGAGGCAGACTGGTGGAGATCTGTTTCATAGCAGACAAATTCTCTTTTAGGACAGTTTCTGATGTGAGAGAGTTCTAGTTTTAAGTTTCCCCCTTTTCCATTCCCTCTTCACAAACAACTGTCTATAATATTTCTTTCTCTGTTTAACTCTAGAACAAAACATCTGAGCTGTTTAATAGCGAAGGAACACCGGTTCTTAATTTTACAGCTTCAGGGAACAGGACTGCAGCTACCGACGTATCAGTCAAATCGATTAAGGAGGATCCTTTACTTGAGGGTATGTGTCCCTGAAATTACCTCACTCTAAACTCTCAGGGAGCCGGGAGGGGAGAGGGAGGGAAGCGAGGGATTACTCTTTCCAGGATCCCTGGAGAAATGAGAATAGGCTGCAGAGGGGAAATGTCCTTTCTGTTTGCCCTCCCTCCCCTCCCTCCCATTCTCCCCTCACCCTCCCCGAATGCTTGTGTCTGTCTGAAACAGATTTGTCTGTCGAAAACGGGCCTGGAACTCCCTCCTGTGTTGGGATTAGGTCTTGGGGGACCTGGGGTGGAGTTAGACTGCTTGCTTATTTTCATATTCATTAGAAATGGGAGGTTGCACAAGAAGTCCTGCTGAGCTTCAAGATATAAGAGCAACTTCGGGTTCCCCTTTCAAGACAAGACAAATCAAAGGCTCAGAGGCAAAACAGCTCCCTAAGCACTGAACGCCTCTTCCTCTCTCTATCCTTCCCTCCCATCCACTCGCTCTCCCTCCCTTGTTCATAGTTCAGCCTCTGTCTAGGGAAGAGGCTCTCAAACAGCCTTAGATGATTATGGATTTTCTGAGCGAGAAGTTTGCCCTGAAGAGCCAGCCGAGCAAGAACAGTGACTTTTATATGGGAGCAGGAGGCAGTTTGGAGCACGTTATGGAAACTTTGGACAATGAGTCCTTTTATAGCAAAACGTCAGGCAGCAAATGCGTGCAGGCCTTCAACCCTCTGCAAAGGGCTGAGCATCATGTGAGGCTGGAGAGGACATCACCCTGCCAGGACAACAGCGGTGAGTCGTCATCCCAGGGTTATTCTCCCTCCTGGAGATATATGGGGGAGGGCAGGGATTCTCCCGCGCAGAGTGACCAAAGGCAGCTGTGCAGCCTTCGGATCTGGGCATGCAAGGGGCTGTCAGGTCCTAGTAAAATAACAATAACAGTAACAATACTACTACCACTACTATTAAAAAAAAAAAATCAGGAGAAGGCAAACGCCTACTTTGAAGAGCTCTTTTCATTTCAGTGGAGTCCTTCAGCCACTGCCTTCCCGTCGGGCCCCGGCCCGGGTCTCCTGGCTGGCCGAGAACACAGCTCCGGGCACGCCGGCACAGCCCGCCCGTCCCCGGGGCAGCCCGCCCGGGGGACCGACGGGCGAGCGGGTCCCGGAGGGTGCTGCGGGACACGGCCAACCCCCGGGACTTCCCGGCACCCCCTGACCGGCCCCTGGTCCCGCTCCGGCCGCTCCGCGGCCACCCCCGCCCCCGCTCTGAGCCGCGGCGTTTGCACCCAGCAAAGTCCCGGGAAAAAGCATCGCCGGATGTCGGTGTCGGAGGGAGCGCGGACACGGCCGGCGCTGCGGTGCCGATCCAGGGAGGGAACGGAAGGTCGCTTGGGCATCTTTGCTTCCTTCAAATACCGTCCTGCGACAGCGGCGGGGTTCTCTGCCGTGTTACCAAATGATGAATAAAGGTGATTCTTCCGAAAACCACGCCGGTCATCCAAAGAGTAGTGCTAAACTTTTTATCAAGTATTAAAATTTTCTAGCTTATAGGCAAGGAGAATATGGGATATTTTCTTTTTAAAACATTTTAAATATTTCTCATTATTCCAACATGATTAAAATCGCTATAGAAAAAAATTTTAAAAAATTACTAGAAAAATTGGAAAACGTGGCTAAGATCAGCTGCAATAAGACTAAAAATATATGCTTTTTGACTTCATATAGTCATTGAAGTATATTTTTTTTAGAAAATTCTTTTATCTGTACAAAAAAGAGTAAGAAATATTGATAGATTTCTTCAAGTGTAATTTAAAAAAGAAAAAACCTGTAGAAATTTGATTTATACATTGGAGTTTTTTTAATTAGCTAATTTATTGTGTGCCTCGGGGGCTTTGGGGCATTTCCTATCTATGTATGTGTTGATGGTAAGTATCTAAAAATTGTGTTTCATTACAATCAGCTCGAATTGAAAGAAAAAGAAATTACTGAGAATGTGAGAAAATCTCAAAGCAAGCTTATTATGTTACATATCATCTTTGTAAGTTTTAATTTCTATAGAGTTTGACTCTTTTTTCTACCTTTTTCTTTGCAAAGAAAAAAAAGGTTTTTTTTGAAATCTTTAACTTATCTCATTACTTTTCCAGTGATGTGCAAATAAGTAAAAAACATTGAAAAGTAGGACGTTTTAATTTCTCATTAAGAAGCTACTGCAAAATATTTATCTCTACCACTCAAGTTTTACCTAAAGACAAATAGTTCCTGCTATCCTTTTACAAAGTATAAGAAACAGTCTTTCTTAATAAGTCAATATTTTGCAGAAATGCCCTATATTTTGTAACCATAACAAACCTCATTGGAAACAATTCCACTTCACAAATCCAAAAACAGGTATATGGAATTTATTGAATTTTAAAAGTGAATTTAATTTTTGGTTTCATTTGCTTCTTGATTTGTCAGTTTACAACTTTTAACTTTTCTTCACTGTTGGTTTGTATTTTCATAGAAATAGGGGTTTTTACATTTGCTTACAAATTTAGAGGCGCATTTGCCAATGGCTTTGTGCCTCTTCTATGAAAATCTGTTTTGGGCTAAGACTCCTTATCTGTACAACTCTAGCTGATGCTGATTTCATGGATTGTTAACTACTTTAACGGCAGTAGCGGCAGAGTGAAAATATCCAAGTCTCTTGCACAGTCTCCTTACTCTGTAAGTTTTCAGATGATATTTTCAGATATAATGCTCAGTTAAAATCCAGTGTGATTGAGCACTTTTATTCTATCTGTAGTTGATATTAAAAATTCCTCTTCCATGATCTCACGTAGAAATAACACCACCACGGTGGAATCATGTTCCTTGAGAAACTGTTTTATATGAACTCCTGAATCTAAACACCTCTCCTTCCCCCTTGATCATTTATTAACCAGCTGTTAACCTGCTTTGTATGCAGTGAACTACGGGATTACTAAAGTGGAAGGACAGCCTCTTCACACAGAGCTGAGCAGGCCCATGGATAATTGCAACAATCTCAGGATGTCTCCAGTGAAAGGGCTGCAGGAGAAGGGGGACCTGGATGAACTTGGTGATAAGTGTGACAGCAATGTCTCCAGCAGCAAGAAGAGGAGACACAGAACAACTTTCACCAGTTTGCAGCTGGAGGAACTGGAGAAAGTATTCCAGAAAACTCACTACCCTGATGTCTATGTAAGAGAGCAGCTAGCTCTGAGAACAGAGCTCACTGAGGCCAGAGTCCAGGTAGGAACCAGATTTCAGCATTTCTATGACAAATTGTGCATTGTAGGAATGAGTAAATTACACTCTTGGGGATTGTACAAAAGCCCGTAAAGCTAAAGTAAACAGTTCGTTTTGCCTCATTTCTATATGGACATGAGCTGTTATGCTGTAGTGCTACAATAACTTGTTATTTTTTAAAATAGCTTGTGTTGTAGTTCTGAACACTTGCTTAAAAGATGAGAAAACAACATCAGTAGTAAAGCTGTCTTGATCTCTTGTAGAATTCCAGGCAGTGAAAACATAAATTGTTACGTGTAAAGATCCCACTAAAGTCTTGTAGTTCAGACTGTTGACAATGCAGAACTCAGATGCAGAGGATTCTCTGTGTATTACAGCATGAAAATTGCAGTCTAAAAATTCCTTGTTTCTATCCAAAGAGTGTGCAGTGAAACTGCACATACATAAATGTGTATAAATATCTATATATCTATATACCTATATTTACATAGATATGTGTGTGTGTGTTTTGTACCTGTATAAAAGAACACAATCCTTTCATCTTTTCTTTATGGAATGATCTTAGAAATCTCCAAATTAGGAGGTACAGTTTCTGGTTTTTAAACTTTCTTAACTGATGGATAATGTTATTCTAGTTTGTGGAACGTAACATACTGGTGACCACATAGTACATTATTTGAGTATTGTAACTGCGTACAAACATGATTCATTCAGTATATGCTCATATAGTAATCTCAATAATATTTATGGCTTTTGATGTGCAATGGTGAGAAAATAAGCTAAATATCCAGGAAATTCAGTCTTTCCCTTGTTTAGAGGTCTTCTGTTAGAAAAGAGTGTGAGTCACATTTTGCAAGTTTATCTTAATTTTAGGTATCTTCCCTGTTCTCATAATAACCTTTATCTCAATTTAGAGAATAACAGTCCTGTTGATTCTTACAGACTGGGATTAATTTTTTTTAATTTAGTGACATGAATATGATAACAACTTCACAACTTGTAATTAAACACATACTCACACATGCATATGGAGAAATAGACATCAGTGCACATGCATACAAACTGAAATTAAATCAGAAACACTTTCAGAAAGAAAGTCAGCTAATTAATTTTATAAAGAAGTGCTTTTTCATGTCTATTCAAGCAGGCATCATGTTTGCTATTGTCATCAGAAAACAGAGTCCAAAACCGTGTGTTCAGTTACTTTGATGTGATATCAGTAGTGCTGATGGAATTTTTTTCAGTGGCTTTTAACTCTTTAGGCTCTACACAATCCCTCTCCTGAATTTGGTACAGCTTTCCGAGTATGACTTCTGTTCATTGGGATTTAATCTCGACTTAAAAAGAAGGTAGCATAATGTTAAAATGCTGCTCTAACAAATGCATAATTCTGGAATATGGAGAACTACTTCAAGAACAAAATAACAGTGAGAACAGGGAGGGGAAAATTGAACTAAAGTGTGTCATCTGACTTTTTATCACATTTTTTTCTAAGATTTAGAGAGTTTGCAAGGTAAGAGTGTTAAAAAGAAGACAGTAAATGAAAAATATATGTCTGTATCAGATTTTCACAGAGTATCTATTTCTACTTTATTTGAACATGTTCTTAGTTTTCTTAAAAGATAACTGATCTTTGCATTTCTCATATACTAAATATGAAAGGACATGTTGATCATTTCTATCCAGAGTAGCAAGAGTATTCCATCACAAGATTAAGCAATTTGCAAGGCCTTACGTCATTAAAGGCAAGCATCTGGCAATTCAAGGATAACAAGCAGCAGATTTCTACATTGCTTTGTGGAGGCAAATGGTTACTTTATCTCTGCCAAGAGTAAATTTCTAGTAAAGTAGTGTAAACAGAAACATTTTGAGGGATTGTCAAAGGAAAAAAAAATGTGCTTTTTCTCATTTACTTCTATGAATTCAAGCAAATTGTTTGATTCAGTGTAGCAGAGTGATCAGCTGGATACCTTACCCACAGTTCCCTTCACCACCATTTAATCAACATCCAATTTAATATTCATCCTGCACACATGCAGAGAGAGCCAACCTGAACATAATTTATCTAAGTTGTTCTCTTTCCTGCTGCATGTCAGTCCAGTAATTGGTACCCATTTTAAGAAGATTGTCAAGGTCTTTTTTCAAGGAAAGAACTTCATGACTAACCTTATCGTGTCCTTGATACCTCCTGTGAATCCTGTGAAAACAGGAGATTTTTTTTTGCCTTCCCTTTTCTTTTTGCTGTACCTCAGGCATCATAAATAACACAAATTTACCACCAAGGTTCCAAACAATATATACTCAGGATTTATATGCATGAGCTCTGCTTTGATTGCTAGATCTTTTAAAAGATTACACATACTACACCTGTCAGAAGTCCTTGGGAATCAAAATGAGCAAAATTATACCCTGGTTGCTTAAGCAGTATCAAAAGACCATTGAGTTCTCCAAAGATCAAGGCAAGAATGGAATTATAAACCAAACAGTGTTATTTTAAATATCCCACAATATGGAATCAGAAAATATCCCTCAAAATACGGGAAGTATCTATAAAACCCCCATCATTCATGTATGTATATATCAAAATGAATTAACGATCAATTTAGCAGGACGACTAACCAAAGCCATTGTTTCTTTTGAAAAAATAAATGGTTCAGTTAAAAGTGTGACTTTTTAAAAAACATCTCAGTGAGCTTGCTTACGCCAGAGCAATAATGACTAGTTGAATATTACTCTTATACAGTGTTACTTTTCTTAGCAATCCCCTTTATTCATCAGGATAATTCCTAACCAGTCCAAACTAAAAACTGTCTGAAAGACAAAAGAAAATTATTAAGACCATGGGACAATGACAGTTATCAGTAACAGAAAGAAATGAGCATAAAATGGTTTTTTTTTATATAATACTTGACAGTCAAAATATTACAGAACAGACCAAGAAGTATAAAGAAATTAAAGCATAAAATCAAAATTATTCCATAGACTAAAGTGCAGTTCTTTTGTCTTCCATTATAAGAAACAGATGTCACCTAACACCAATGTGAAAAAAAAATCACAATAGTTCAAAAACTGTCCGTGACATGGTGACTTTTTATTATCTTCCTGGTGTTTTAGCCTTCTTTATAGGAACCTTTCCCGCTGTGCAGACTACTGTTCTTGTGCTATTTTTTTCTTGCCTTTTTATTACTGCACTTGATAAAGATTATGGACACCTCTAGGAGGCAGATTATGGGTAATCATAGCAGGTCAATGGACATGGGAATTTAAGAGAATGTTTCTTTTCTTGCTACTGACTGATCTTTCTCAGGCTGTTTTTGTTTGTTTGTTTGTTTTTTGGCTTTTTTTTTTTTTTTTTTGGAGATAATATAAATGAAACAGTATGTGTCTTTCAAATAGCCAGTAATAAGTTAAGCAAATGTGATATTTATAAGATTGAAACAGTAAAAAATTAATTTTCAGGTGAAGAGCATCTCTTTTGTAGATAAACAGAAAATTTCAAAGCCACTGTCCAAAATCTGTTGTTTTCCTAAAACCCTTTGCACAGTATATAATTTTGTTTATCTTGTTGATTTTTTCCTTGTATACTACAGGTTTGGTTCCAGAATCGAAGAGCTAAATGGAGAAAAAGAGAACGCTATGGTCAGATCCAGCAAGCTAAGAGCCACTTTGCTGCCACCTATGATATATCTGTTCTTCCAAGGACTGACAGCTACCCTCAGGTATGGTAAAGACCAAGCACTTTGATTTGTACTTTGGTTCTACACTTGGCAGCCATCTTAACAGCTCTGGTTCTGTATACTTTGCTAAGCTGAGGTATAAACTGTCTGATCTCTAGACAGATTCCTTTTGATGTGTTAAATATGCACCATTTCTTTATGGACCTCAACAGACCTTTAAATAGAACAAGTCTCCTACCAGCATGAAACCACAGTATAACCATGAGGAATCAGAACTGACTGTATATCACTAAGGGAGAGAAGCAGAGGAACAGGACAGCTCTCTCAGACAATTGTAGTTTGGGTTTTTTTTTTTTTTTTTCTTTTTCAGTTCCCTGTTAATAAGATATACTGCGTAATAAGGTCATAATCTTCTGTCTCTGTTCTCCAGACCTTTGGTTTACTGCTTTGCCTCACTCTCTGCTTTTGTTTGTCTCCTTACTTGTTTTAGCACATTGAATATTTTTATTCTGGAGCCTTTTTTTTTTTTTTTTTCATGTCTCTGGCTTCACATTGCCTTTACCACATAATTAATAAAAAAAAACACCATGCAAAGCAAAAAATCCTGCATGCTTCCCTTCCACTACTGGTGTTGTGCTCTTCAGCTTCATTACATAGCGGAGTCTCTGCCAACCTTAAGAATATGTTCATATTCTATGTGAGCTGGCTTTGGTCATGCTCTAAATTGGCTGAATGAAGAGCTCCTCAAGGTCAGGGAAGAGTGGCTGGAAATTGACCCAGCAGACAAGGGCCTGTGGGTGCTGACTGAACACGAGCCAGCGTGTGCCCAGGTGGCCAAGAAGCCCAATGGCATCCTGGCCTGTAGTGCAGGAGCAGGACAGGGATTGTCCTCCTGTGCTTGGCAGTGGTGAGGCCACACCACCAATCCTGTGTCCGGTTCTGGGCCCCTCACTAGGACAAGGACATTGAGGGGCTGGAGCATGTTCAGAGAAGGGCAACAGAGCTAGTGAAGGGTCTGGAGCACAAGTACTACGAGGAGCAACTGAGGGAGCTGGGCTTTTCTGCCTGGAGAAAAGAAGGTGCAGGGGAGACCTAATCACTCTTTAAAACTGCATGAAATGAGATTGCAGCAAGATAGGCCCTGGTCTCTTCTCCCAGGGAACACGTGACATGTCAAGGAGGACATAAGCTCAAGCTGGGCTGGAGGAGGTTCAGGCCAGATACCAGGAAGAATTTTTTCACTGAAATGGTGGTTAAGCTTTGGAGTGGTGGAGTCATCATCCCTGGAAGTGTTCAGGAATTGACTGGAAATGGCAATTAGTACTATGCTTTAGTTGACATGGTAGTGTTTGGTCAAATGTTGGACCTGATGATCTTGAATGATTCTATGATTCTATGAATGTGATTAGCTATGAACCAGGGGTCTTCAGCTCATGTGCCATCTACTCAGTTTAATGTGCTTTATCTCCAAAGGGGTTGCATATTTCTATGTTTGGTGCCCGGGCCAGAGCTGGCTTGTGCTCCAGCAGCTCATAGCATGGACACAACCATTTCAGCTGTGCTGGCACGTGTAGGCCTGTCTGGTTTTATTTTAAAACATAGCAGGGCAATAACCCAAATTGCATTAACAACCACTGCATGACACTGTGTTTAGGTAGGTGGACACGATTTTAGGTAGCCTCAGGTAGGTTCACAAAGACATAGATATGCATTCACCCACAGATCTCATTCAAGGCATTTAACTCTCCTTTGGGGGTCTTTCTGACTTACCTATAGCATCCCAACAAGTGATACAAGAATCAGTGCTGAAACTTTGGGATTTCTAGACTAAATTTGTGTCTGTGAGCTTATCTCATGTTTTTAGTAGAATTCCATCTACACATTTTCCTAAATGACCAAAGTTTCATTAATATAAGATAATGGAATAAGTCATTGGTAAGCACTTAAAATTATCGCCCTAAAATTAATGTCTTTCAAAAATCCTACATTTTTAAATGATAATATCATCTCTAAAATTCTAACCCAATAAAATATCTATTTTGTACTTTCAGATTGTTAAAAAGATTAATTCACTGCATTTCTGTATATATTTTTGTCAAAAAATATCTGCTAGAGAGATGACACCACTAAGCTCCAGCCTGACAAATATTTCAGGCTGAAACAGAAGATGGAAATGCAGATACTGGTCCCATAATCTTAGATCAAGCATCTCTAAAATGTGTGGAAATACAAAATATACACTCATTCACAAACACTAATGAGACGTGCTCACCTACAACCACAGATTGACAGACTGCAGGTAAACAGAGAGGCACAAATGTGTAATCAAGTCTGGTCACCTGCATGAGAATGCTGTGTTGTGCTCTTCTGTACTTAAAGAACAGGGACAAGGAGCTAAATGAAGGTGTGACTGCACTTTACATTGGCTGTTTCAGCTGAGTGCTTGCACGAATAGCTTGACTACATGATAAAAACAAGGTAGCCCACTCCTCAGAGAAAAAGTTGGGTACTTTTCTGTATATAAGTAGGTATCCAGGCAATTATCACAGAACATTTGATAAAAAATCCTGTTCTTGCTAACCTGGTGGTAATTCTTCATAGTTACCACTTTTTTAAATCCTCTCCTTCAGTAAAACCACATCTCTATCATATATATAACATCTCCAGTGACAATGTCTGAGAGAATGAAAATCTGTTTTAAAAACATGACTAGTACCATTACTGCATTCAAATCTTTTGAACTAGATGTCCATTATTAAGTGTTTCACTTATGGAAAATAAATATACAGCACCCAATTTGTAATAAACTCATCAATCTATCCCACAAATCAGGCAGAAAAGGTATTTAAAATTGTTTCATTTTAATATTAAAAAGTGATTTCCCCAAAATTTCTTTATTTCATTGTAGTTAATGTAAGAAAAGAAAACAAATATCCTTTTTTCCTTTACTTTTATTCCCATACCACATCACCACAGGCACTTCTCTTGTGACAATGAAATAAGCAAATATTAGACAAGCTTTACAATACTTTTAAATAAATGATTTTTCTTGTGGATTGTGGAACACAGATCACTAGAGTTTATTTAAGAATCAACATGGAGAAAAACAGACTCCTTGTTGCTGAAAAAAATGTAGGTTGGATGTTGAAAAAGGATGAAATCAAGCTGAGAAATTTACAGCTTTATGGCAGAAAGAGCAGGAACAAATATGAATTTCTGGTGTGCATTATAAGGATTTGCAGCCTGCAGATTTTCTGTTTTGAGTCCAACCATGGGTACATTGAGAAAACATCTTGGCTGCATTCCAGCAGAAGCATCAGTCTCTTGCAGTCAACAGAGGGTGTCATGGAGACTTCTGCTTAGTCTCTTCACCAATTATCTTCATCAAATACAAATTAAAAACATAATGCTGCTATGCATTGTGTGACTTCATAAACCTGAAAGGTTTTTCCTGTGAGAAAATTAATCTTTCATCAAATTTCACACAGTGGATTGACTCAATCAGAGAAAGGTTGAGACTGGAAGTGACCTCTGAAGGTGGTCTGGTCTAACACCTGTCTCTATAATCCAGTGTTATTTTGCTATTAAGTCTTTATCATCACAATAATTAACAATTTAGATTTTTTTTTGGTAGATCATAATTCTTTGCTTTGCTCTTTCAGTCTAATCTTGATTATTTTTACAGTATATTGACTTTAGATGTTGGTTGGTTTGACTGGGTGTTTGTTTGTTTGTTTGTTTGTTTGTTTGAATTGCTCATCTACCTGCCAAGAAATTGAATCTCCTAAACTGGCCAAATTCTGCATGCATATATATTCCATTAATTATACTGTCAAAACCTGATTTACAGAGGAGGGCAGTTTGTACATTATTCTAGAACAGTCATCTGTTATTCAGATTTTTTTTTCAAGGCTTTAACAACATTATGCTGAAAATCAGATTTTTCTAGGAAAATTTTATGTGCAGTGATTTTCATTTATTTTAGTAAAAGTTTTCAGTTTCATTCGTTTCAGTGTTTGAACTTCAAGGTTCTCTTGCAGATGCAGTCTAAGTCATCTTAAGTGCACTCAGGAAAACACATATCCTAGACAGTTTTATCTTAACTAGCGATATCCTGAGGATGATATGAAAGTGAAGATGACACATCTTAACATCAGTGGGGAAATGAATGCAGATTCCCTTCATGGGGAAGTTTACTTCGTTTCACCAGAGTGAATGTTAGTAAAGAAACCATACTTAATTTGGTCACTTAAATAGAGTGTAGAGTGTTATTAAATATGTCTCAGGATATCTGAGACACTGTTGAAGTTTCGATGAACACGATTCAAAAGAAGGTTCCATCCTTCATTTTAGGCAGCCGTGGTCAGATAAGTATTAGACATTTGTGTTTAGGAAGTTTAACCAAAAGGACTTGTACGCCAGACATGGGTTCCCTTCACAGCTGTCAAAAATCTGATCAATTAAACTTTTTATTCCTAAAACATAAGTGTAAAATAGATAAGGTGATCTCTAAACATTTTTTTTATTCTGATACCTAGTTCAGCTTCAGTCATCTGTAGTTATCTTACACAGATGTATAATTGATATGTTGGAAGAAGAACAATTAAAAGCCTTTTTAGCTTTGTTCTTCTCTTATCAAAAGCACTGGTCTTTATTTGACTCCTTCTGCCACCCTGTGTTAGTGGGAAGGCTCCTGTTACAAAGGGTACTTGACCTCATCAGATTCAATGATTACCTATGAGAACTAACAAGAAAACCTGAGACAAAATTTCATTTTACCCCCTCATTTACGCACACAAGAACTTATACTATAATCACACAGACTTCCAGTTTCCTCTGTGTGAATCAAATAGATAAAGCTGTTATTTTTATAAATAAGTGCATCAGTATGTAAATAAACATTAAATTATATAATTGAAAAGCAGATAAAAAAGGTAAACATTTTTCTCCCGCCTAGGCTCTTTCCTTTTTTGCGTCTTTCCTTCTTCTTACTTGTTCTTTGAATCATGTTTATTTGTTGTAATTTTTCTTCTAAGTTCTTTTAAAAGGATTAATTTTGTCATACCACCCTACTTACTCTCTTAATATCACATGTAAAGTTTGCTGTTGTTGTTATTGTTGTTGTTATTGTTNGATTTTTTTTTTTTTTTTAATTTTCTTGAAAATGCAGGCAAGTCTTGGATAGGATAGAACTGATTTTTTTATTTCAGTTGAAAAAACTCAATCTACTGCAAGTGGGAATCCCAAGACGACAAAAGCTTTTCAAAAGTATGGAAACCTGTGGTACAGAAGGTGTAGAAAGAAAGGAAAATGTTGAAATCTCAGAAATAGAAGGAAGAGGCTGAAGTTTGCATTCCATCCACCAGAATGATAAATCAAATTAATATGTTGAACAGCATGGCATCACATGATGTGTTGGCAGTCATAGAGTGTTGAAGTGGTATCAGCATACATGTGTTAAGTACTAAGTCCTTGGATCATCGTTATAGTTTTCTCTAGCCTTAGTACATATGGCTAATCCTCATTAGCAATAATCAAAGTTACATGCTCCAATTAAAAGTTCATATGGAATGTATTAGACGCCATATGTTATATGACTTAAAATTTCTTTTAACTGTAGTAGACATATAAATGACAGTTAATCACAATAGTTCATTAAGGCTATGGGTACACTGATTAAGCAGGAGTAGATGTGGCAGACATATCTGAGCTAGCTTCAAAGAAGTTTTATCACACACTCATGCTGCTAGCTGTGACAGCATGGAGCTCAGGCTGAGCCACCACCTGCATGGTTTGTGTCTTGCTGCATGTGTGCTCACTTGCCTTGCTGTGGCTGATCTTCCAAGAGTGAAGTGACACTTCTAATCTTTCTGGGTGGTGTCTGTTCCACACAAAGTAGCTTATGCACTGCACTGCACTTCTATTTTTTCTTGGTAATAAACCACCACTGTATGTGGTCCTTCTCATAGTCTCAACATTCAGTTTGTTGCTCTGTGGATTTTTTTGTGAAACATGTATTTCCTTAAGAGTGAGTGACTTCACTGGGGCTTAATTATATGGCAAATTCTATTTTTTCTTCTAAAATACACAGATTTTTAATAGTATTTTTCAAAATATGAAATATGGTCTTTAACTGCATAACAGAATTGAAATATAATTAATCCATATAGTAACTGGCTTCGAGATTGCAGTAGGGAGAATTTGCAGTTTATAAAACACCCCATACAAGAATGAAAGCTTAATGACTTTTCAAATCCTTCATTGTTTTGACGCTTAGCATATTTGTTTAAGTGTGGAATATAATGGTCATATTTTTAGTTTGTTCACCATGTGTAAGCCAAATGTGGACTGAAGGGGTCCATCACATATTTTAAATCTGTATCATTAAACCTCTCACTAACATGCATTAATTAATATTTCATTTATATCTGAAAATTGTGTCTAGATATAAATGTAAAAATACAATGAGAGTGGTGAAGCATTGGGACAAGTTGTCCATAGAAATTAATGAACCCCTACAGCTGGAGCGACTCAAAACATGACTGGACGGGCCTTGATAAACCTTATCTAAATTCAAGAGTAGCTGCAAACAAAGGTTTAGAAAAATAATCCCAGAGGCTCTTTTTTATGCCTTAAGTTTTAGCTTTCATGTTTTTCAGATTCTCTGCTGCCTTGGAGTGTAGTTCTGAGCCTTATATTAAGTGTTAGTAAGCTCTCTTCACAGAGTAGGTTGACAAAACAAATCCTTTTCCCGCTGAAGACCAAGGACAACCAGTACAACGTTCAGGCCAAAAGCATAAACAATGGTGGACTGAAGGGAAGAACAAGAAGGATGAGACCTCACAACCTGAAGCTGTAATTGGACAATTAAACCCCAATATACAAATGGACCAAAACTTATAAAAGTGTAAGGCCTTGTGACTGACCAGCCATTTTGTGACCATTCTAAGTCCACCTTGGGTGTAGCCGTGGTCAGGCTCTTGTCCTGCCCAAGGTGTACCCTAAAGGCCTTTCAATAAATATCTACTTTATTCTCTGGTTCTGTGCAGTGTGTTTCAGGTCAGCTTTCCCAAGGCATCATTTTCAGTTTAAATTTTTCTGAGAATCTACAAGCTTGGGAAGTACAGGGAAATTTCTACCTGTGTTTTGGATGTTCTAAAGAGGCACCCAGAAAAAAAATGTGGAAAGTTACAGAATAAATTAATTGTGCTGATGGACTAGGAATGACCAAGAGATACAAGTTGTGAGCTAGTAGTTTTGAGCAGTTTAACAGCTATTGCATTTAATCTCCTGAAACTAGCTCCTTGTACTAGCATAGATTTGATATTTTCTGGCAGTGCAAGGAAAGGAGTGAGAAAAATTTAGCAAATCAGTCTGACATTCATATATTTTCTATAATTACATAAATTCTTAACTCTTCTTTTACTGCCACTCTTTGTCTTCCACAGGGTAAATATGTAGTTTCTAACTACTTACTAGAGTAATTATAATAACATTCAGCACATACAACATTTATTATGTAATATAACAATAACATCTCGTAATATCTAGAGATCTTAAGGGATTAGAATTTTGTTTCCTGTGTGAAGCACTAAAACAGGTGCACTCAAATAGAAGCTGTGCATGTTCACAGGGAAGTCTGGAGATGGTTTCTAGACTGGATAGGCAGGTGACTGAAATGAGTCAAGAGTTTGGTGATGGGAGAACAAAGCTAGGAAAGTGATAGTAAAACTCCCTGAAAAATTTAATATTTGTGTGATTTCTCCAGGGGCTGCATAGAAAGGCTGAAGCTCGGGAGCTTGAAAGTTTAACAGAAAAAAAGCAATGACACCAAGGAGTATGACCAATTACCTCAGCTCATTTTCCTTTGCAGTGTCTAACAGAAGGTCATGTGCCTAGGAAATTATATCATAACCATGTTAACAACCATAACTCTCTAGTTATGTTCTTGTCACAGCTATGAAATCCTATTTCTTTTTCTATCAGGGAGGGTCTGTATGCATGTATGTGTGTATAAAACATACAGTAGGTAAACATATTGAAGGGCTCTGGTAATTTCATGGTAACCACAAGAGCAAAGCTCAAGTTGTTTGTGATGTTAACAGAAACCAGAGATGTGTTGTATGTATGGCCTCATTCACAGTCTCTGAATTGCCTTTTATATAGTTCATGGATCACACAAGATTTTAAGAAGAAAAATATTTTCTTTAAATTCATGTACATAATGTCGCTTTTCCTTCTAACATACCAGAAGGTCTGATCATTTTGACTTATTGTGCAACATTACTGTATTTATTTTTAATACAGGAATACCTTCTGCACCTAAAGATATTTCACTACAAGATATTTATGTTGTAAATCCTTGTAAAGAAATGAAAATTTAATACCAAATTTGAAGTTATTCAACCAACTACAACGAATAGAAAATTGATATGACTGAAACATTGTGTTCGAAAGCATAGCTGCCTCATGAGAGAAGATGTAAATCTTTCTTAGAGTCTTGTGGCATTCCTGAAGTTAAGTTTAATAATTTGGATTCCTTTCTCTAAGGAAGAAATCTAGGGCACCCCTTTAAAAGTTTTAGAAATTAATAGCTTGTTAATATATTTCTTAAAAAAGACATTGGCATATTTTAGGATTAGCAGCTAAATTCTGTCCTCATTTACACCTGTGCAATCTCACTGACCCTAAATTGAAAGAGACTTGTCTAGGATAAAAATATCAATAAAATTGGCGATACTAGTCTTAGTTACTGCAAACCAAACTACTCAAAATATGAAAAGAAAGAGTGATTTTGTGATTCCTCCAGATCACATAGATTATTGGACTTTCTAACCTGAGCCTCTGAACCTTTTGAAGACTTCCCATCATGACTGTATTAAAGGCAAACCTGTTCATGTTTGTATTTAAACTTTTTTTTGAAAATTCCCCCCATAATTATATCTGTGCTGCCTGGGTGACTGCAGCATTTGGCATAGCATTTTTTAGAAATAAATTTCAGGAAGTCAAATAAATAAGACTTTGTTGCATGTAAGTTAGCTTTGGAGATTATGAGCTCCTTCAGAAAAAGCTCATGTATTAGACACTGTGTAGATTAACATGTTTCTCCTTGGGGAAATTTGTCTGATTGTAAGTCAAAACTGGCTCAGGTAGGTTAACTACGGAGTAATAAGGCAGCTGGGAATCACATCAAACTGTAGAGACCCTCCCACGGGTTGATGTTTGAGTCTTCTGAAAAGTGATTATGGGAGGAGGCAACTGGAAAGTTCTGAAACTTTTTTTAGATTTCCTTGTGCCATTTTTAGACTTCAGAAGGCCCAAAAGAAGGAGGGAAAATCTTCCATATCCTTCCTCAGACACCTTACTCCTTCCATTGCCTCCCAGCAGACCCCCTAAAATACGCAGGAGCAGAAGCCTGAGGTGTGCCCAGCTATGTGGGTGTAGGTGTGTGTGCGTGGAAAGGCGCGTCCATGAGTGCGTATGGAACTACAAGTGCATTCATGCACGTCTGTGTAAACAAGCTGAGCAAACCCAGAGTTTGGGGAGATGAGTTGCTACCATGATTTTTCCCCAGGGTTGTGCAGGAAACCAAAATGGAGCATGTACTGGATTATTTTTTTGCTGCTGGAATTCCCAAGGAGCCCAGATTACTTTCTCAGCTCCCGATGACCTTGCTAACACAACTGTTTAAAATATTAACTTTTAAAATACGACTATTTCATCCTTCCTATCTGCACTAGATCTCAGCTAGATGAGTTCAGTGAACCGTAATTTACCGCTTTAGCTTGTTGATGGTTTGGTGAGTATGTGCTGTTGCAAAGTGAAAGGACAATGGCAAAAAACACAACTCACCAGCCTTAGAAACATGTTTTCATTCTGTGTGTGCATATGTGTGTGTCTGTCATAATTCATTACTTCCCCTGACCTCTACTTTTACAGGAAAAAAAAAATCACTCAGTCAGAGAGATAACCTTTGTATCTTAAAGTCAAAATTCCTTTGTCTATGGGTTTGGAATCTGAATGTGAAATTAAGTTTGAAGTGGGAATTCACTTTTTAGTGCTAACTGAAGAGTAATTGAGTTACTCCAACATATCTCAGAGAACAAAGACGCGGGCTTTATCACAGTGCATCAGGGCAAGGATACACTGAACAGACAACAGATTTTTAGAGTGAAGACAAATTTAGCAAAGGAAAGCAAATAGGAAAGGATATAGTTACTGGCTGAAAAGAACTGTACTGTGAATGGGGGCTAAAAATGTCTTGCCTGATGTTATTTGTACATTAAAAAAAATCAACATTCTGGAAAGATATGTAGTAAAAGTGGAGATGACATACAAAACTGTATATTGTATAATGGTGTGTGCAAATGAGGAATGACTGGGGAAGTTTGAGTACATCAGAAATTGTATCCTATACCTGTAGTACTGATAGGGAGTAGAGAGTTTGGAACAATGGAAGGGCAGTTGCTAAATATGAAGTTTGACCAAATCAAAGGGAACAGAGCAGGAATGAAAGACCATGCAGTCTGAGATAACAAGAGTTGACTTATGTTAGGTCTTAAAAATCTTCCTGCCTGTTCATCTAGCAACAAACAAGTGAAAAATACCTATCCATAAGTAGCATCTATACATGGATGGTAGAAGGCCTGAGACTCAGAATGAAGCTTTAAGTGACTGCCAAGTATAGAAAGGATTATACATCAAAGCTTGAATACATGGTTACTCCAGACATAACTGCCAACCACAAAGTCTTGTGTTGCAAAGTTTGTATCTGTCTTGCAACATTTTCTAGGGATGCACAATGCAGCTTGTTAAGGCTGAAAGCTGAAACAAAGATGCCCTCAAAGTACAGTTTCACATAAAAAACCATCAAAAGAAATTTTATGTCAAATCTATCCTTGAAACGAATTTAAGAAAACGTCTTGAATGTATTATCAGTAATTCCTGTGTTTTAGGATTTCATTTGTTTTAAAGTAATTACTCAAGGTTTCTCATTATTAAGTTTTTCAAATACTTGTTGGGCTTTGTCGCTTGAGAAATCTGAATTGGTTTGTTTTGTCCACCCTTTTCCTACCATTACAGTGGAAATTCTAATCATTTATGTTGAAAGCATCTATGATCTTGTACACTCTTTTGACACCTTTTCTCTAATGTCAGTTGTGTGTTTCCACTAATTGTATTGACTGGCTAGGCTGATGGCATCCTGAGGTTCAACACTAAACATCATATATGGATTCACAGGGCAAATGGATGACAAAGTAAGGAACATGACTCATCAGCCCTTGCTCTTAATGAACAATCTATTATTTTGACTCATGTGATCTTTTCATACTATTTTCTAACACGATTGCAGAGAACTTGTTAAATACTTGTTGCTTGTTTCAGAGGAGAACTAATTATATGTGAAGTAAAGCAAACCAAGCATTGCAGAAAACAAAAGATGAACTATCTAAGTTTAATTGTATTCATTTTATATGTTCCAGATTCAGAACAATCTATGGGCAGGGAATGCGGCCAGTGGTTCTGTGGTTACCTCCTGCATGCTGCCACGAGATACGTCCTCCTGTATGACACCTTACTCCCATTCACCCCGGACAGATTCTGGCTACACAGGCTTTTCAAACCACCAGAATCAATTCAGCCACATGCCCCTCAATAATTTTTTCACTGACTCATTGCTTTCTGGGGCAACCAATGGACATGCTTTTGAAACCAAGCCAGAGTTTGAAAGGAGGTCCTCCAGCATTGCAGTTCTACGGATGAAAGCCAAAGAGCATGCTGCCAATATTTCTTGGGCCATGTAATATAGCAGTACCCGC
>VWYO01019077.1:22875-41388 GCA_013400275.1 Rhadina sibilatrix
TTTATTATTTTAGTGTACCAACTTTTCTTTTTTTTTTTTTTTTTTTTTTTTTTTTTTTAAGCAAACGAAAACCATTTTTATTTCCCATATTTAAAGGGAGCAACAATAAGCTGCTGTGTGTGGAATGCTAGAAATCACAATATACACGATGTCTGCTTAAAGAAATGCAATATAATATTTAACAATAAACCAAGAATAAACCAAATAGATTTACCATTCATCAAGCTCAACAAGCCCTCTTTGTTTTGCTTTTTATATCTGTTTTGTTGTACCCATTGATGAAATATGATTATAGAACCTGCAAAAAAAAAAAAAAAAGAAAAATAAAACTACTAAGCAAATGTGTCTACTCCATGGTTTTTAGCAGTTCTGTATAAAAAAATTCATGCTTTACAAATGCATACTTCATAAAGGAGCAACTTGGTAAAGGATAATAAATTTATTATACGAAACCCATGATGTAAATGTCTAAGTACACCACGCAAAGAAGGAAATATATGACCATTCATGTTGTAGGTAAAATTTGTAGACTGAGTTCTCTCAGCACTGCGCTGCTGCTCTAAGCCAGCTCTGCTGTTCTGCTAAATGCATGTTGAGCTTGTTGAATTTATATCAATGAATAACTAATGTAATAAGAATAGAAGATACTATATCTTATGGAGTTGAGTGTATTTCTATTAAACATAATGAGATATTTCTTTTGTCAAATATAATGCTAGAAGTAGGATTACAGTGTTTACTGGAGTTTTCAATGATGTGCACAGATTATGTATCAACCAGCGTACTTAAATTAAATCTTACAGGTTACAGATAGGGTGTCATGAAGCTTAGGTGACCAAAAGACAGAATGGAATAGTACTCCTACATGTTTAATAGAATACAGATTAAGGAAAAACCCCAAACAACACAATACTGAGGTCTTACTTCCAGTACAGTCCATTGTACCCGGTTTTGCTACTCCATGGTAAATTGAAACAAAAAAAACCCCTCCAACAAGGCTTGTCACTTTCAGTTTGTAACTGATCTTAAGATGTATTAGAGTACTGTTCATTTAGTTTTAGTTACATTTTGTTGAAGCTTTGCTTATATGCTTTCCAGAGTGTAAGACTAGTGTGCTACCTTTAAAGTATATAGGAAAAAGTCTTTTTGACTGCAATGGCAGCAGGATTTGGCTCTCAGCTCCCAGCCTATCACAAAGGAATTAAAATGTCAGCAGACTTTCTGACATTTCTGGCGGAAAAAAAATAGAGGAGAAGAAAAATACTTTACATCTGGAGAATTGATATCTGCTTTGATTTACTTCTCCTCCCTTTCCCCTGTCACATTCCAAGCTCCTTCAGATGAGTGAAATGTCAGCCTCTTTGAAAGCAACAGTCAGTCTCTCAGGTTCATAAAGGCAAAGTAAATTAATTGAAATAAAGAAGGACTTGCATGGCTGTGATTAGAACAGGATACAATTCAGGGCACCCCCTGCTTATTCTTGCTTTTCTCTCTGGCCATTAGTTAGGAGCAGAGGGCACAAGGGGGAAGAAGGGAAGATCGGGAAGCAGATTTCACCACAGCAACTGCAGAACTACCAGTACTCACAAAAACAAACACACAGGAATCCCCAGATTTTCTCTTCTCCCACTTAGGGGGGCTAAACTTGAAACAAATACAGGAGATGGACTCATTCTGTAGCCTTTCCAGGGAATAAACAACCTTGACTTTGAAACCATGAGGATCAACTGAAAATGGCATTTTTACAGCAGTTTTATGCAGCTGAAAGGAAAGTTGTCCTATTTTCCACTAGTAATAAACTCGAATTTTAACACATACATATACTCCAATTTGTGGTTTCCTGATTCGATTCTCCTTCTAAAAATTAGCTTCAACTTTGGCCTGAGGAGCTGGAAAAGGGTATTCTGGCTAGAAGTTATCTTTTCCATTTTTTATGGTCTGTTTAGACAGCAGTAAAACTAGACTTATGATTCAAAGCAAAGCAAAAAAAAAAAAAAGGAATTTTATCGGTACAGGTAGAAGCACTAATTTTGGACAGACACTTTTGCCACATGAGAAAAGATGAAAATGGTGGGAATACCAGAATACAAGGGATTTTTAGCAAACTCTTTCCAGTTAATTTTTTTTTTGTTATATTTTATTAAGTTTCCACATAATTATTTATTAAGGTGTACTATATAGAACATACAAAAGTGATTTCCAGAACTTTTTGTTAGGGTTTCATTAGTGGACAAAGAAAGAAAAGTTTAGCCGGCAATCTCCTATCCATTTTTGTTGTTGCCTCTTTCAATTTACTTATTTATTTTCATAGCAGAATTTGCTATTGTTTTCTTCTGAAATTCCCCCCAAAAATTTCTACAAGTTTTTTTTTTATGTCAGGAGTAAAATATAACAATTCCTAGGAATTTATTACAATTGCAGATTTTTTACAGAGTAAATATCCATTTTCAAAATATGACAACAATTTTAGATGCTTGAAGCCTCCAAAATCCAAGGGGAAAAAAAAAAGACCATGTCATCTTCCCACTGATTTTAGTTAAGTGAAAGGGATGAAATTCTAATTAATTCTTCATCCTCAAATCTAGTAATGGAAATTTTTTGTTACTTTTTGCTGGCATAACTTTATGTATTAAATAAATAAGTATTCAACCCCTCATTAAACCTGAGGTGTGATAAGTTGCAGGCCTGCATTAAGCTTGTCGTGCTCTTGCATCAGCCTCGTCTCAAAGAATGAATGATAGCCTGTTGGTTGCAGCGTTTCATTTAGCTAATGAAAAAGTATCTTCGTGTTAGATGTCAAGTACTACAACAGGGTCACATTCTGCCAGTTTTATTTAGTAGTGCTTTACTCTGTGAGTAGTTGCATTGATGGGAGTGAGGCTACTCACATAGGCCAAAATTGTGAATCACTTGTAAATGTTTATTCACAATGGCCCCATTCATGCAAAAAAAGCCTCTCAGCACAACATGAGTAATCGGTTCATAATCAGGCCCAGTTTAAGGTACTATTCAGCTCGAGAAAGGATGGCAGAATATGGCCCATGCTGGCTTAAGGCCAAACTCAGATTTTTTAACCAAGATGAGTAGCGCCTTATTCCACAAATAGTGCAAAGACACCCAGCAGGGCTATTTGTAGTGTTCTCTTTTTCTAAGAAAATTCCAGAAAAGAGACATTTCAATATATGTAAATAATTAAGAGAGTTTCTATGAAAGGGAAAGGATTTTATTTTCTACTGGATTGTACTCCCACATTTGACAGGATTTGTGTTCTTGTGCTGTGATTTTATCACTTAATGATTTCTTCTGTTGATCAACTAATTATTTCACCGCTTCTTGAACTTCGAAAATGCACTAAAAACAAAAGGACATGATTTACATAACCTTCCTGCCAAGCATGTTAACTAACGTTTGAGATATTGGATCATCATGCTATGCTGAGAAGTAAATTTATTGAACTTTTGGGCAAAGAGTCCCTATCCTGTTAAAAAAGAAACTGAAATATTTTTCTAATTATTGATGCACTGTGTTTTCTCCTGTGATTGATTCATCAACATTTTGAAAATCTTAAGCCTGTATTTTAAAAAAAAATTCTGAAGAAATGTAATTTTACCTCTGAAATGTAAATTTATTTATATTATGATTTTTACAGACTCATCAGTGATGGACAACACTGCATTTAGCAGCTAAAGATACAGTCTTCTTGTGACCAAGATGGTCAGAGAAGTTTAACAAAAATGATTTCTACCCACAGTTCAACAGTGTTACATACCACAGGAACACATCAATGAAAGCATCTTCTATTGCTGAGAATAAGTTGAAATGAACTATATTTCTCATTTCACTTCTTTACTGTCATAATATTTTGTACAACAAAGTGTTTAAAAATTCCAGTTCAATATGTTAAAGGTATTTTATTTTGACTGTGAACTTTATGGCAAGGCCCTGAAGTATAAAATTTAACAAATATAATCTATATTGTGCATTTAATAATGAGATAGTTTAGCGTGATAGAAGTAAATTATTCTGTTTTGCAAACAATAAAGTATTACAGGTTTTTTTTTTTCAAAATTACAAAGGTTGTTTTATCGATAAATTTCTAAATATCCATGCTATTTCAAAATCAGAGTTAAATCAGGCTTATCAGAGTTAGAATCCATTAAAACCATTCATTTTTCTTAGTTTCAAAATATTTTCCAGCCAAGTTCTTTCTGTAACAACTATTTCTTCCCTGGTTTAAGGCCAGCCAGCAGCCAAGCCCCACGCAGCTGCTCGCTCACTCCCACACCAGAGAGACTGGAGAGAGAATCGGAAGGCTGAAAGCTGGAAAACTTGTGGATTGAGATAAAGACAGTTTAATAGGGAAAGCAAATGCCATGCACACAAGCAAGGAAATCATTCACTTCTTTCCATGAGCAGCCAGATGTTCAGCCATCTCCGGGAGAGCAGGGCCCTATCACAGTAACGGTGACTTCAGAAGACGAAGGCCATCACTCCAAATGTCTCCCCTTCTTGCCCCCACTTTATATACTGAGCATGATGCCATATTGTATGGTGTATCCCTTTGGTCCGTTGGGGTTACCTCTCCAGGCTGTGTCTCCTCCCAAGCTCCCAGACACCCCAACTTCCATGCCAAGGAAGCAGTATGAAAACTGAAAAGGCCTTGGATTCGTGGGAGCACTGCTCAGTAATAACAAAACTGCCTCTATGTTATCAACTGTTCAGCACAAATCCAAAACACAGAGTCACAGCCAAAACCCAAGGCATTCCCCCAGCACTTTCATACCCAAATAATAAGTGGTTCACTCATTCCCAGAATGCATACTTATTCATCTGCAGTCATCTTTTTAGGTTTGGCTGGCATTAGAATGATGAAGTAGTGTGCAGTGAATGGGAGTATGATGGCTGGGGACAGAATAATCTTCTAGGAGGAGTGTCAGAGTACATACTGGAGTAATGGGGAACCCTAAACCCAGTGCAATCCTCCCTTCCCTCTATGCCTAAACCACTCCTGAACCTCACCAGGACCTGGCAACATATGGCTTATTCTATTGCCACCTTTCCAGTATGGGTTTAAGGAGGGATATAAAGAATCAAAAGTCTTGAAGAGGTAGGATTGCTAAGTATATGACTGTCATTGGCAATAAATACACACTGTGAAATTAAGTTCATTACTCTAATAATGAATTTCAAGATTTATTTTTCTCTGCATTTTTGAGGCAACAGGAGGACAGAACATTAAAGCAAAAACACAACAATGGTTGAAACAATGAGTCCATTCCTGGAGCCCAGCCATTCTCCTTTGCACCGCAGGCTGATTAAAACGGATATGGCTGTGGCATGCAAATGAAGACATTTATATATATCACGACACTACCACATAAAATAGATTTGAGATATTGTTCTGCTCCCGCCAGTAATTTTTAATCTGTTTAAATAACAGCATAAAAATTACATACTTCCTCATCAAATCTTTTCAAAGAGTCCACACAAGACATAAAATGCAAATTAAAAAAACCCCCAAACAAGTAACTGAATCTTCAAAATCCATTTTCGTCTCAAAGAATAGGTGTTTGTGAGCTCTTATACTTGTGAGGCCTCACACTCAACAGCTCAACTTCAGCTTGACTCATGCTGCCCAACTTCATAACAGTGATTATTCCCATAGGAATAACTAGTGCACTAAACTAATAAATATATCAATGTATAGGAAATAATATTGATTAAAGTAATTGATGTTAGCATGAAAAACACAGTTTCAAAAAGTGTAGGTTATAGGATCAGGTCAAAAATCATAATTTCTGACTGGCTTATAGAGTGGAACTTGATGGTTCACAAGATGCTGTTACAGGAGTGCTTCCCAAAGCATTGATTTTAACTATAGCGACCCTTCGTAATCTAATAGCTGTCTGCTTCATCTCTCAGAAGCTGGGTTCTGCATTCTTTAATTATGAAAAGTAATTGAAATAGGCTCGGTCCTCCCTGACTCGTACTCCTGTGAGAAAATCCATTTATGTGTACTTGTGTACTAACTGCAATTTACTTTAGTCTCACTATCATTACAGTGAGACAAAGTTTTCTGCTTTAATCCAGTAGTTGCAAAAGATTTGGGTTTTTTTTTGATACTATTACTACTCTGTGAATGAGAAATTTATTGATATGGAGGGGAAAGACTAAGCTGTGTAAATGCTTTTTTTGATTAAAACCCAAAACCTTAATTTGCTTGTTTTTGGTTGAATACAGTGTGATCATAATTAACAAACTACTTGTAGGTGGGATAAAGTCCTAGCTAACACTTTCATAATATTTTTGTCCATCTAAGAAGAAAAGGGCATCATTAAAAGTAAACTTTGTCAAACGGCATGCTCAAAGAGAGAGAGAAGTACCTGAATTTTTGTAAGACTATTTACTCAGGTGTGTTTACTGAAATGATTTTGGTTTAATCATTAAAATGGAAAACAGCTGAGATCTTTAATGGAAAATAACAATATAAAACATGTTAACTGTATTTTTCTTTCAAAGTGATATTGGAGGAACATATCTGCTTCTTGTGTACTAAGAATGATTTTTCTCATTACTTGTTATAAACATTTTAGTATATAATTAAATACATATTTATATATGGAAAAACCTGTCAGATATTACTTAAACACATAGGGTAAATAAAATACTAAATGATTTTGGAAGTCTTTTAGAAAAAGTTCTGGGATAGAGATCAGAGTTAGTGAGTATTATTTAGCAAATGGTTAAGTAGTATATACAACGAGCAAAGAGGAAAATACACTAATTGGCTGGGAGTTTACTGAATATTTCGAGCCAGAAAACTCAGTGCTGGCAAGGAAGAATGAAATTTTCTTTACTCAGAAATCTTATGATGAAGTCCTAATTGAAGTTAACAGGAATCTTGCCAGTGATCTCACTTGGGAGTAGGATATGATCCCTAATAAACACTTAATAGATATACTATGTTAAATTGAATTGTCCTGGAACAACATTACTTAGTTTATATGATATTTTTTTTTGTTAGGGTAGCCCATTCTGTTATTTTTAAAATACAGAAAATATTAAATCAGTGGTTTACATCTGATTTACTATAATGGCTTTCATATTTGTGTCTGATTTGTTTCCAGAATTAGAGAAACAAGGACAGACTGAGCAATGTTTTTTGCTTTTAGGGAGATGTATACTAAGAGGACTTTGTTTTAGTGTGAAAACAGTTCTATGCATATGCTAAATCATTAGTGCAGAGGCATTAACCCTTGTATAAACTAATTGGACTAATCCTCTTCTGGAATTTAGGCAAATAATGTAATTGAGATAAACAGAGTCACTTGCATGTCCACATTTATCTACACTTTCTATTTATACTGTTAAATGCTTAAAACAACACTGGCCCATAAATTTGCCTTTTTGTCCTCATTCTCTTGGCAGTGTTTCCTACATGCTGCACTTTTAGAGTGCAGTTTGGTCTCATCTCAAATAAATAAGAGCCATGGAAGGAAAAAACTGCAGCTACAAAGTAGTTCTAACCCATTAAATGCAGATGGCCCACAGGGGGTTTAATCGTAAGAGAGAGAGAGCACACATCATGCTGAAATATAGAGCTGTTTTCTATCACTTGTTACCATTTGAATGTCTGTCCCAGGAAAGTGAATTCAATATATCTTCCTGGCCATCAGTTGCCCTCTGAATACTCCTTCTCTCTCTGATGTAGCTAGATTTCCCTTTAGAACATACAGAGATGAATGAGCTCTTACCACACGTAGAAGTGAAAGAAAACATTTCTTTCTGCACCAGAACAGATGAGATTCATCATTAAGAGAATGGATTTGACCTTGTCAAGTGGACCAAAGCAATTTATAAACAAACTCCTACAGGGGAGGCTACTTTTGGCCAAGTACTATATTAGCAGTGTTTTACTTATGCCCGCTGCTACCTTACAATAACTTCACAAACAGGCTGACTTCCTGAAATATAGAGTGCTGAGAGATATCACAGATGTACCTAGAAACACTGGGATAGCATAGGGTTACTTCCCTCCCTAGAGGCTGCATAGAAATATGTCCACCCACCTTGCTTTCTCATTCTTGGTAAACGTTGCTGATCTCTACCCAAATTAAATCTTCATTTCAAGTTTAGGTATGTATCAAAGAACATATTTATACTTCAATTTGCCATTGTTATATTGTTGCTCATGTAAGCAGCACCCAGATGGATGATAATGTCCAATGTGAAACTGAATAGCATCTACCTATCAGAACACTAGCAGAATAACAAAAAATTCATAAGAAAGGAAGAAAAAATGAGGACATTCAGTGGCTCAAAGACAACTCTGCTGTATGGAAAGAGAATACTCTGTGCTAGTCCAAGGGGATGGTTGCATGATAAAGTAGAGAAAAAGACTCACTAGATATGTAAACTATATGTACAATTAAAAAAAAAAAAAGTTTTACAATTATTTTTGGGACATACTTCCCCATCTATATCAATCTTAGTCATGCCAGCAGAGCCGATAGTGTTATAATCTCCTCCATGTCTACAGAAACAGAATCAACAGAACATTTGCAGAAGGAGACTGACCAGAATATTCAGTTTACTTTGACTCACTTCTCCTGTGGCATGTATCTAAACAGAGATGCAGTTGGAGATGCAGTTACTTCCTTCAAAGACTACAGAAATAAGCTTGTATAAGTGATTTTTATTTTATTCTTTGTTGATATTGCCTTAGAATCATAGTTAGGGTTGATGACAGTAAGAAGGAGCTCTTCTCATATTAGAAATTGAATCAACTATAGGTGGAGCCCTTCAAGCCATGAAATTTCCCAAAACTTCCAATAATTTCTCCATTATTAATGAGCCTTATGTTAAAGCCCAGAGCTTGAAGCATATTTTAGCTCAGGAGAATTCTATTTTGTCCTAGTCTTGTCTGCTTCATCATAGAAGCTCTTTATTGTTCAAACCCAAGACCACAGTCTTGTTCCATTGCCAGTCTATGCTTCATTGCCTACTTCCTCTGTTTCCGACCCTCTTGAGGTCAGAACAATGAAAAGAATTTCCCAAGTCCTTAAAAGGCATTATATTGCATATATTCATAGCTGCCTAGCAGATTTATGCCTTATTTTCCTGTAGGTCAAGTTCTCAAGGTCTTCTTCTGTTAGGTTGAGAAAAGAGAAAAGGCCACTTGCTTGCTTCTTACAGCAATTATTCATTATTCATGTACCTCTATGTGTGTGTATGCGAGGTGCTCCTGAGTCAAAGATGAAGATGAGGCACGCAATTCTGATGTTAGTTTCCTAGTTTCATAACTTTCATAACATTCACTTCTCCACTCTGATTTACAGAAGTGTAAGGAAGGATTTTGGGCCCTGTATCTAGCATACTTATAGTGAAAATATACAACTTACAGAAAATTTACAATTTACAGAAAAAGGAAAAATTGTAGCAAAAAAACAGTGACAGAGTACTTCTGTATAACTATCTTTACTCACATTTTTATAAGCATGCATCTGTTTACACTCTCGAAGAGGAAGATCAAAGTTCACAGAGAATTTTTATTGCCCTGGGAAGAAATTAATCTTTTTAAAAGAAGAAAACATGGTTTATTATCTGCCTTAAATGAAACAAAAATAAATCTGTCCCTCTCTTCACTTCAGCACCAGATAGTAAGCATCCAAGTCGGGTGACACTTAAGTGAAAGGTCTCAAAATTTCTCCAAAAATGAATTCATCCTGAAATCCAACCCTCACAGTTTTGATCTGCCTGAAAATTCATTAAGATGTTTACAGAGGATATTTGGCTGTTGAATTTGGTCCTGTGGATTAGTGGGGGAAATCACATTTTTATTGTCCTTTAGTTTTTTTGATTTTGCTGTAAACTACAGCCCAGGATAATAAGGGCTATTTTCCATTTATTCTGTGTGTCAGTATTCAGATGAGGGCCTTGGGAAGTTGTCAGAGGCAAGAAGTCTATAAACTGCAATAGTTTGCTACAGAAGACATTTTATTTATTTTAACTTCTCCACCTCCATTTCTTTTTGGCATCCAATATGCATATTTAAAGTGTTGCTGCTACTTTCCAGTTTGACTTTAGAGCTCTTTGTTTTTATATAAAATAGTTCTGTTGCATTCCTCTAGTATGTCAAAGCAAAATCAAGCTTGATTTAACTCTTCAGGGTTTTATACATCTCTGCTTTCCTTTTGTTAATATGAAAACTATTGTCTCTGTTTCAGGGATGTTAGCAAAGTTGTTGCATGGCAACTTAAATGTTCCTTTTACATATAGTATGTGTATGATATTATGTGTATGATATAGTATTAGAGCCCTTCCATGCAATGATTTCTCTAATCTAAAAATGAATTATTCATCTTCCTTGGCTTTGTAGGAGGATATAGATTTGTACAAAAGTGATCTAGTGTCATTTATGTTCCTGAATGTTCAGCTTGTGACATCTCAAAGCAGAAACTGTCCATGGTTTTATGCAGAATGATTGGCAAAAATAAATATTTTTTTTTAGATCAATGGATCAATTACTTCCTCTGTTTCCTCACTTTTCTCATTCTGAAGAAAACTTCAATATTCACTTCCCATTTGATATTCTCCATCTATTCAACCACCTGACTGTCCATAAACTAGTCTCGTTTAAGGCTCTGCTGATTCAATTTTCTCAGCTGCATCCTTTTTTTCCGTTGGTCTACACATTTTTCAGCTTGCAGCCTTGATACAGTTTTCATGTATTGGGAAACATATTTTTCCACTTATATCTGTGCATTTTTTGTTGTTGCTGATGCCGTGTCGTATGAGATTCATACTCAAAGAGTTCTTCCATTCAGTGTTTACCACAGAAATGCTGTCAGCATCTAGCTTTTACTAGTACCAAACTCTAGTTGAAAATATATTGGTAGTGGGAAAATCATGGTAGAAGCAACTTAACCACAGGTTATACATTTTTCCCTGTGAATCCTGGAGGAGAAGCAATTGACATCTCTCTGGATCTGGTTAGTTATTTGTCTATCAGTTGCCCTTCTGCAAAGTTCAGGGGGTGTGGGGAGACATCACTTTATTGCAGAAATATCTCCTGAGAAGATCCTTTGTATGCAGCTTTGACAGACAAGCATACGAAAAAAAGTTTATATGCTAAATATGGTGGAAAGGGAGGAATTACATGAAATATATACTATCAGATGGATAAGGCTTTTTGTTGTTAAGTATGTTATTCATATAGAACAGATTGCTTTTGCACATCACAGAACACAAAAGATTTTCTGTTAGCTTTAGTAGTCACAATGTATCATTTTACCTTTTCTTTAAATTTTAAGTAAAGTTCCCATTCTCAGATTTCTTCTGACTTATTCTACAGATACATAATCTGTATTGTCCTCTCACCTTTCTAAATAAATGATACAAATAAGAATTTCCAAGGTGGAATTAGAAGCCATCCTCTCTATACTCGACATATTTTTATTCCTTCTTCCTTGAAAATTTTCCCAATGAGTTTTACTTTGCTTTACTTTGGAGGTAATAGAGGTAATAGAAATAGCTTTCTATCTCCTGGCACAGAATGTTAACTGAATCAGAGGAACCTTTCTTTAATACCGAAAACCTCATTAGGAAGCATGACAAAGCCATCTTTTAACTCAAGGCCACCAAAGGGAATTCTGCTAGGTGAAGTACTACAAAACTCTAGTTTTTGTTCCAAAGAATGCTTGAAGAGTGGCAAATATTGGTGGAATGGGATGGGGACTTCTTAAGATGAGAGTCTGCTTGCTAGATCATAAAAATAATTCTCATTCACATTCGCTCTCCTTTTACTCTTGCATGGTGATTTCTTAAGCTGCAGCAGACGTTAATAAAAGGACATGTCTCCCTAATTTATCTGACAGCTTATTGCAAGGATGTTCGGATAAAAATTAACATAATTTTTCAAGTAGAAGATGAAGCTGAGTCTAATCTCATGAAAAACAGAGGTTAGTGATAATTCTACCTGTGTGAGATGTTTTGCAAAGCAGAAATGACCCTGCATGTCTCAAAGAGTCTGTGTTTTCCATATGTGCATTACACAGGATTTAATATTTATTACCATATTTATAAAACAGTGTTACCATGAATAAGGATATCCAGGCTGCATCTTCATCTTTTACAGTATTCAAAGACAACATGACATAGTATGTTATTGATATATTCCAAATATACTGGCATGCATTTTAACTGTCATAAAAGGTTTGTGTTTGAATTTCTCTACGTATATTTCAAACAGTAAGTCAAATTCTCTGCAGAAATTTTTATGGAAGATATTAAAATGCAGAAACTGAAACTATGTGGCTTTTTTGAATAGGTGATATTTACAGTAAACTGTTGTTCAGACAAAACCACATGAATCTGAAATATTTACAAGCCTTGAAGTGGGATTTGTATTCAATTTCAGAGACTAATTTTCATTTTTGACTTTGTCTCCCATAAAATATTGTTTCTATTTTTCAGATTCTGAAGAGGTTTTAGATCAGTCGTGCAAGTAGTTGTGAATTCTGGGTGGGAGCATTGACTCA
This sequence comes from Rhadina sibilatrix, assembly GCA_013400275.1. NCBI lineage: Eukaryota > Metazoa > Chordata > Aves > Passeriformes > Phylloscopidae > Rhadina > Rhadina sibilatrix. The sequence goes on from VWYO01019077.1 coordinate 35,415, forward strand.
TTGGTAGCTGGAACTTGCTTTGATGAGAACACTTGGTGTATGTTATTAACAAAGACAAAATTTTAATGTCATAGTGTTGATTCTCAAACTTGTGTACCAGCCATTGGATTTTGATTTTGCCCCCTTCTCGTGTTAAAAACTGTGTTGTGTGTAGACATGCAGTTGCTGTCAGTGAGGGAATGCAGAGGAGGCCTCTGTTGGAGGAGGGCAGTGTCTGCCTTGTGCCAAACCCTTTGCACAGCACAGCTGAGCCCAGCAGGGAAACTGGTGGTGCCTCTGAGAAAACACTTGGGAAAAGGCAAAATTCCTGGGCAGAGAGAGGAGGAGGAGGAGGCAACAAAAGTCTGAGGAAGAACTGAGGGAACACCAAGATCAGGGGAAGAGAAGGACAAGGGTATGGATGTGGAGGTTCTCTGGGCACTAGAGCAGCTATCCATTGCAATCTGTGCAGTGAACTGGGTAGAGATACTGAAGGAACTAATACTCATACAGAGAATCCAGGCTGGACTCCAGGGTAGAGGTGTGATAGGGAAAGAACAGAGGAGAGGAATTATTACATATTGACCCTCATCTCCTCACCCATCCTGCGTCACTGTTGGGATGTGTAGAGGAGCTGGGAGTGAAAGAGCAAAACTGAGCCTGAGGGACTGGAGAAAAAAGTTGTTTTGATGTTTGCCTTTACTTCTCACTACCCTGATCTATTTTAAGTGGCAAAGTTTTAAATTTAAATTAGTATTCCCTGAGCTGAGCCAGTTTTGCCCAGCACAATAATTGGTAAGTGATCTACTTGTCTTTATCTCCAGGTGCAAGCTTTCTAATAATCCTGGTTTCTCCTCGTTTCGTGCTGGGATGGGGAGTCACTGAGCATCTGGGTGGGAATTTGACCCTTAGACAATGTTAACACACTGCAAAAATCAAATTGTTTCTTGATCCAAAAATTTGGTCTAAGACGTGTTGTGCAGTCATCAAACTGAAGAGTTCAAGGGATTAAAAGTATTCCACTGCCCATTACAAACCTGTTTCACTTTTCAGTCTTTCCCAGTATGAAACATTTTTCATTGTTTCTCAAAAAACTTCAAAGTTTCCATAAATAGAAATATGACTGCCCCCCAATTTCATAGGGTAATTTGCTCTTCTATTATTACTTTGATGACCACATCTAACACCCATTTATTGCCTTGTTGGATGGAAAACAGGTTTCAAAAGTCAGAGTCCGAAAAAAAGGTCTTTCTAACTTTGTGTTTAATGTCACATCTTTGAAAAATCATCTCCCAGTTTTGCTCTTCACATTTGTTTACAAAACACTAGTTATGAGTATTTGCATTGCAGAGGACTCATATAGTGAGGAACTACTAATCCAAAAATTTACAGGGGTGGGAATACTGCAGAGCCAGGTCTTTGATGAATAAATGGCACTACTTTAAATATCACATTAGTCATAAATCATAAATAGAAATATGACATATTCTCAGGAGCAGCTGAACAAAAATATATCCAAGTAAATATTTGAAGTAGCAAAAAATCCACTGTAAAAATGTATCAATCATGCAAGAAGGAGTGTTAAGAATTTCATGCATGTTTCTGCATTATTTCTACCTGCTAAACATTTTCTGTCTATTCTAACTCCTTGTGTGCAAGAACACACATAAAGGATATTTTCCTGATGCATTACCAAATGCAAAGGCTAATGAGTTATGTAATGAGTTATGTAATACCTTCTATCTCCTGTGATGGTTAGTCCACAGAAATGAACCAATCTACAGCTACTAACCTCTTCTGCAGGAAATGAGTGTGGTAAGATAAGGAAGCAATATTCTATACTGATAAAAGAATATTTTTTGCATAGGAAACTTTCATATTAATGGAAAGTGACAGTCTCCACAGACACTAAAAACAGCTATTAAAGCAAACTCCTAACCAGCATTTTTCACATCACTGGCTATAGAGGAGCCCAGGAAAGTTGGTCTTGCTTATCTGATGTTAGTTTTATGAAAGCAATGGTTTTATTGAAGCCTTACCATTGATTTACTAAGCAGAAGGTGTCTTTCTGGCTTTAAGTCATAAGAATGAAAGGTGGTTGCAGGAGTGACTACTGGTATCAATTAAGGCATCCCTAGGATTGCAGCAGCTTTCTGCAGCCCATCGCAAGATGATTATGGGCAGAAAGGCAAAGAGATGAATTCTATGCTGCCTCTGAGTGCTCAGTCATTGTCCAGATTGGAGCTTATTACTCTGAACCTCTGCCAGGGGTAAGAGCAAGTCTGGTGCTGTGCACTCCACATGAATCTGCCTTCTCTGGATCTCTCTTTTGTAGTCCTGCCCTCTCTATTTTGTGGAGCCACACACAGAGATTGAGATGAGAAACTAGAAAGGAAATAAGGAAACTTTCATAGCTCTGCACATATCCCACAAAAGTTATGAGAGTTAAGTGTTTAAATCTCCTAAGGGTTTTATATTCTTATGTTGAGCAAGTTCTCTTCCTCTTATCCATAAATAGGGTGGGAAACCCCTCTGGAGAGGTCATCTGTGATGTTCATTATCTCTGAAATGCAACTATTTTAACTATTTTATAAATCAGGTTCAAAGAATTTGGAGTACACAAATGTATGCAAACCTCTGAGGGCAAGTATGTGGAAAGGTTCCTCCCTCTTCCTACTTCCTTCTCCCTCCCCACAAGCAAGGCTTGCAGATGTTTTCTTCTGCTTTATTCTTTTGTTCCTGTTTGGCTGTGACCCTTACTCCCAACTGATTCTTTTTTGTCAAACTTTGTTTTTTTCCTGAGTCTTTGATCCTGTGCTTTGACTCTTGCAATAATGAACATGACACTCTTATTTTGCTAGATTCATTTTATGATTCCTTGCCTCTCAGAGTCCCCACAAACAATAACATACACTTGTTTCGTCCGTGTCTCGCAGCAAAAGAGGGGGTCTTACAAAAAACTTCCACCACACCTAAGGACAGGTGAAATATAACTTTTCATATGTAGGCTGAATACCTAAGATTATGCATTATAGCTATAAATTTGATTATCCAGTCTATCCTTGTTTATACATCTTCAGTTTCCCAGCTAGGGGAAACTAGTCAAAGGTTAAAAAATGTGCTAGTAGAACCAAGTATAGAAGACACATAGCAGACAAAAGGCTAGAGTTCCAGCACTGGGTCAGGAACAACAGTTTATTGTTCTCAGAAAGAAGCGTTGCCTTATGTTGCCAGAACTGTAGATACCCTTAGGTCTTCTGATGACTTTTTTCCCTGTCTTCTCTGCTCAGACATCTCAGGTTGATCAAGAAAGGTGGGAGAAAGAGGATCTCTGTCTGTTTCAAGGAAAATAAATGTACCTACCCAGATAAAGTTCTAGCTGTAATCGAGTACCAGTCATATAGTAGATGATATATGCTGTGAAAAAATTGTAAACCAGGAATCCAGATCAACAAATCTAGACATTACTAGCAAACCAGAAAGGTTTTTCTCCCTGAAACTGTGATTCAGATACATATATTGAGTAGCGTACATGTGTAACAATAATTATAGGAGGTACAGCTTAAAAAATTTGCAAGTATGTCTTTTCATACACCTCCTTTCAGCTGCTGCAGTGATTTACTACAATCTTAGCATGCCTCGCCTTTGAAGTAAGGTGACTCTCCAGTCAACACAAAGTTGATCAAGGAGGCTGTCTCTCTTTTGCAACAACAGTGGAGGAAGTTATTTAAGGTTACTACTGTCAGCTCCACAGAGATCTTCAGACTATTTTAATTTATGTCATTGGCAGGCAGGCCTCAAGCTGTGCTCAGATGATCAGAAGCAGCAGTAATAACTTCGAAAAAACCATTTTTTTTCTGAAGTCTATGTGTTAAATATGAGTCAACAGGAACAGAGGGAATCAAATACAACTTTTTTTATTTGATTGAGTGAAATCAACAATCTATGTGACGAGAGGTAAGGAAGATGATACAGGCTTTGGCAGTAAATAATTGCCCAAAGATTTCTTTTTTTACTTTTTTTTTCTTAAATAAGTATTTATTTAGAAGCAAAATTCTAGTTAATATGTAATAAACCCCCTAAGATAAAAGATGAATAAAGAAAGTTAAGGCTAAAGGAAAGAAAGGAACAAGAGAGAAAGGAACAAGAGTCTTTTTATTCTATCCATTTTCATAAAATACCTCCTCATGAAACAACCCCCAAAATATGAAAGAAACACTAAAAGGAAAAAAAAGTCCCATAGGATCAAGTCCATATAAAGAAACATCTCTGGCAGACAGTAAATCAAAATTGCCCAACCTGGTTCACTCCAAGACTAGCTGTCTACAAAGTTGGCTGGAATTAAGGGAAATGCTGGAGTGATCTGTTGTTTCAGAGTTCACATTGATGCATCCAGATGAGCTTCAGACAAATTTTTTTCTGTCTTTCTGTCCCAAAACCACGGCAAGCGACATGCCCAGCTATCAGTGCTAGGAAAGATATCTAGTGCTTCATTCTCTACTGATTATCTTTGTGTAATTTCAGATTTGTGTTTCCCAGATATAGGCCACAGAAAACACAGCAGTAGTTGTTGCAGAGCTGCTGGCAGAAGTAATAGATTTATATACACAGATATATACATATACATATATCCACATATAGACACACACACACATATATATACACATGCATTTATATATAATTATATTAAATATATATCTATATTTGACAATGTGAAAAACCAAAAACCTAAAAAAACACCTGCTGGTAAATTGGCTGAATGCTGGCAATCCTGGGTAGGATTACAGGAAGGTTTTTGCTGGGTAACAAATTCAAGTGGCATGTATACTGAAATCATGATGCTGAACCATTTCCATACTATAGGACAAGCACACGTTTCTTTTTAATTTTAAATCTTAAAATAGGTAAGATATGGATATAGTTCAGCACTTCTCCAAAATTTAGAAATATTCTGAAATTTTACATAGAAAGTGACATAAAACAATTGGAGACAAGAGTGATTAAAGATTAATTTGTAAGTAAATTTTATGAAAACCTAGGCACATTCTGGTTTGTGATTACCTTTTCCTTTTAAGAAGAAATTGCCTAAGTACTTACATAGGTTAGTGCCAGATATTAAGTAGGCCTCAGATTTATTCTATTGCACCCTAGAAACAAATTTTAGAAGTCTTAAATTCAAGAATATGGAATAGAATATCCCTGAGGTTTTCAGTGCTCCTTAATGTAGATGTTTTTAAGATATATACAGAACAAAGAGGATTAAATTCTGAAATCAAGGAAAATATATTTATTTTCTAATATATTTATTCTTGTTCTGTGTCATCTCTTCTATTCTATATGATAAAATTGTTTTCCATAGGCCAAATGCAAAAGGTTTTGTATTTCTCCTCTACTTAGGATGATTTGTTGTCTAGCCCTGAAATTAATTGTCGTGTTATTACTTGTAGATTTATAGCTCAATCAGCTTTGTAGTAGCCTCTTCTTTTATGGGTGTTCTTTCTTTGAACACTATAATATATCTGTTACCTCTTTCCTTTTTCTTTGTTAGAACATTTTTCAAAGCTCACTAACTTTGAGACCAAGAGAACGTGGATTGCATTTCACCGCTTAACTTAGACGATGCACAAACCACTTGGCAAGATACTTTACTGAAATATTTTTTCAAGGAATTACTATACATTTAGTGCTTAGCAGTGAAACAGCTATCATTATTTGTAGTGCTTTGGTTCAGAGGTAACAGCTGGGGAAGAGGCATGCTAGGCCTGTTTCTCAGACAGTCTGTTTCTTAGACAGCTCTCTCCTCCAGCGCTACACTTCGATGATATAATAAATCCAGCTTTCTAAGCTCTTAGATAAAAAGCACCATGGTCACACAATGCAAAATATTTCTTCGATGTAAAGTTAGTTGACTACTTTAAACTTAATCAATCACTCAAAAAAATGAGGATTTTTTTTTTCCTAGTTTTTTTTTTTTTTTTTTTTTTTTTCTTTTTTC
>VWYO01019077.1:50613-67207 GCA_013400275.1 Rhadina sibilatrix
TTTTTTTTTTTTTTTTTTTTTTTTTTTTTTTTTTTTTTGAAAGTCACAGAAAAGGGTTGCAATAAAACCTGCATTAACAGCCAGAGCTGAAACTGAGGCTACCTATTGATTTATGCACTTCCCTTTGGTTTTGATCTTTTAAAGAACGTGACTTGCCACATTATATACTCTTCTGGGATTTTCTCCCTCACTACTCATTATTATACTCTCACTGTCAATCTGATCATGCAGTTTCATATGATTCAGTTAAAAGAAAATAATCTACCAGCAGTCAGCTCTGCATGATTTGGCAATTTTTGACTAGAGCTCTGATTCAAAATGCCATCAGATGAGTGAGTGGTTGTTTTTAATGGGCTTTGGATTGAGCTATGAATGCCTTTTTAGGGCACATCATTTTAGGTTATTCTGTGCATGTAATTGTTCATTTTAAATGCCCTTCATCTGTACAGAAAGCTAGTCTCAGCAAAAAAAAAAACAAAAAAACCCCACAAAAACAAAAACAAAAACAACAACAAAAAAAAAAAACAAACAAAAAAAACCAAAACCAAAACAAAACAAAAAAACCAAACCAAACCAAACCAAAACAAAACAAAAAAAAACAAAAAAACCCACCCCAAACAAATCCACAATTTATCTATTGTTTAGAATGGACAAGAAGATTTTTTCCTTAATTTTAAGGAATATTGTTTCTTAGGAACAACCTTATTCCAGAGACTGCAACATATGGATGGTTCTTCAAGTACAATCCATAGTTCCTGTTTGGATTTGAGACTGCAAGTTTTTACATTTTCACATTTGCCTCATGAAAATATCTTGGGATAAGAATAATTTTTCAAATGTTATAAATAGATAAAAAGTAATCCAAGGATAAATACTTCCAGAGTGCAGCTACTGTGTGTATCTAGGCTAGACATGCATATCTCAGTGTTTTGTTTTTTCAGGCTGACTAATTGTCTTTAATGACTCTCCTTCTAATGTCTGCTTTATGTTTCACAAATACTTAATCATCGCTTCTCTTCATCTGTTTATTGATAGAGTTTAAATGTGCACATATGAACCAAAATGACATTAGCTGAGGAAAAGTTGGGCAGAAATCTGAGGGTTTTTTCCATCATTCAAATAAAATATTGTCTCCTGACTGAAAAAAACCAAAACCAATTGCATCTTTGCTCCTTTGCTCTAAATACATGAAGAAAATGGTGTGGAAATGGGAATTGTTACAGTATGCATAAAATATACTTAAAAAACACCCAGAGGAGAAAACATCACTGCTCAGGACCCCATCTTGGCCCGTATGAATTGTACCAAGCAGACCAGTAAGCCTACTCATGCATGTAAACATTGCACATGTGTTTAAAGCTAGGAAAATAGTGTCTCATAGATGGAAGCTCTTATACTCTAATGAAACACCTTTGAGTATGATATAATGTCAATGGAACAGCATGTGGCTTTGGTGCATATAAAAGTAATTATGGAAGTAATATTACAGGCTGGCTTGCTTTTTTTCCTTTGGTTTCATAGCTTCAGACTCCCTACAAGCTGAGTCAGAATGATAGCACTTTCTTTCTTGTCATCATCTCACAATAAAACCTTTCATTCTTTTAATTGTTCAGAAGCCCTTCAGATACATCATGTGTCCTTATATTACAACCATATACATTAACTAATATTTTACAATTTACTCTGGGTTGTTTTGCTTTGTATTTTAGAAATCTTAGATAGTCTAAGATAGTTTAAATAATATTGATTTGGTTTCTAGTTATTTATTGACTTTTCCCACACGATGTGTCTTGAAACTATGGTATCTCTCATGTCCAGGTTTCAGAGAAATCCAAAAATACAGTGTTAGATGATATATACAAAGATTATGTTATGTTGAATGTATTGGCCACTGATAACCTGCTCCATCTGTCTTGCCTCTGACTTGCTAGCTGGACAGGGTAGAGATGAGGCAGCCTCTAAAAACAGAAATCATTATGAGAAGAAACAGCACCCCAGCAGCAATCAGGTATTTTGCTGAAAAGTTCAAAAGATCTTATTAGATGGTGTTTTGGTTTTTGTGGTTGTTTGTTTTTTGTTTGTTTTTGTTTTTGTTTTTTTTTCCCTTTTACCTGCTTTAATGTCAATAATCACTGCAAACATGGTATTTCCTTAGTAAGTTATAGAGGATGGCTCAATCTTTCTAACCTTCAGCAGTGCAGTGGTGTTGGTTAAGAACCTTGAATCCCAGTTGGGCTTGTCTCTTCCTTCTGTTTTTGTAGCTCAGGACTTGAACCCTGATAAACTCTGGCAGAGTTATACTTCAACACTTCATACCTATCCTCCTCATATATCTTTAGGATCAGTTCTTCTGCTACTAATGAAAGATTTTTTTCCCTTCCTTTTCCTTTTAAACAACTTTGAATATGTCAAGCCCATTAATATAAAAATAATCTGATTTGTATTCCATATATTATGTCATTTGTTATATTGTGCTGTAGGTTGGCTACATGCTCACATATGCATGTATGGATATAGTCAGTTAAGGATTAATATCATTTGTGCATTCATACACAAGAAGTATTAATTTTTTAAATGTTTGTGATGTAGATGATATATACATCTTTGCATATGGCATACTACACTGCCTAAGAAAATACAAGCTTGTATTTTTTGTAAGAAAAATCTGTCAGAAATACTTACAAAAATGTATTTTACCTCTAGTGTTCTAACAGAGATGGAAACACAGTCCAAACCCATTGTTTTATTTGAAATTTTCATATTGCTAGTTCACATCATGCTTTTTGGCTACTGACGAGATGAAGTGAGAATTTGAAACAGCAGAGTGACTGAGTAGTTCAGAACTTAGCATAAAAATCCAGGATGGGGGGAAGGGGGAAATATTGAAAGAAAAAATTAAATATGTTATACATGCCAACTGTTGACCACTTATTCATATCATGCTGAGTTTTTAAGTGGTTCTCTCTTTTGGTTACACAATAAACCCGCTCCATGTGTAAAAAGAATATAACCTTCCATTTCATGGAGAAAAGTCCCCTGTGAATAGTGAATTTTACCTCTTATTAGACCTAACTTAAAATTTTTACTTCTTCAAATGATATTGAATTTTAATACAATAATTGGTGGCCTGTAACACTTTTACTGAGCTGAATACAATTACAGTTCTGCTATTGTGCTTTTGAAGCTTTCCTAGACCATCCTGTGAAAAGAGCAGGAAAATTTGTACCAGTGGCTTCTATTTATTCAGATGTATTTAGTTTCATTCCTCATCCTAATGGTTTGGAAACTAGCACTAGCACAGTAGATGGAAGCTTTCTGGAAAATTATTGTAAGCTCTTACAAGCCATAATTACATCTGTACAATATCCGTATCTGTAGGAAATACCCAGCACAGCTACTGTAAAGTAGTCATTGTAATGCCTTTTTTTTTTTTTTTTTTTTTTTTTTTTTTTTTTTTATCAGAAACATTACAATTCATTTGCTAATATGTAGTTCTGTTCACAGCCAAGGTCCCTGATATAGCCTCTCCCAAAGACCTACAGCCCCGGGAGTCCCCAGAAGCAAAATGCAAGAGGTTCAAGAACACAGACCAAAGAGTGTTCCTGATACCCACAGAAAAAATGCAGTAATTTCCCAGCCATCTTTGCCACTTTTACCTGTGGTCTCACAAAGGCCTCAATAAGATCTTAATAATGGTGGAAGTATTGTATAACAGCTTTTACTGGCCCCCTGTGCTGTATTTCTTTCTTAGAATGAGCCCTGTTTGCTTAAGGACTGCCTACCCATGAATGTTAATCATTTGTGATCACATAACACCATCCCCCAAAATACATGACTAAAATTAAACTACAGATGGTGTTCACAAAGGTTAACCTTAGCCTGGGGTGCCAAATCCCCTCAGAATCCCTCCACAGTCAATGGGAAAAGGAAATGTCTCCTTTAACACAGTATTCCTCAATCTGTGCTCTGGGAAGCAGTAGTGATCTGGAAGACATCTGATGGTAGTTCATGAAAATGTTGGAAACGTTTAACTTTCCCTGCAGAAAACACCTCCAAACTACATACAGAAATTCCTACGTATGCACACAAGCAAACAATCAATTTGGGAGATTTTAAAAGTAATAAACAAAGCTTGAAAGGGCATTTGGTTGTAAATGAAAACCATTATAACAACACTCCATAACAGTACTTTGATTTTTTTTTTTTTTTTTAAGTTGGATAGACTTTCAATTTGAAAAAGAAAAGAACTGAAGCTAATTTTTGGGTTTCTCTCCCAGGTGATTACACAAAATTATTATGGAAACATACTTGACTTGGGAAAGACTTTTTTTTCTAAAAGCCCTTACATTTTGAAATATCAGAATACGAAAAGTGATGTCCATGAGGAAGTACCTCCAGCATGGTACATTCAGTTATCATTTCTTGAAGGCTCATCCATTGGATATTAACATTATATGCTGTCTTTCCAAAGTATGGTTGAAGAAGGAACTAAATCCCAAAAGAATTCAATGGATTAACTTTTAACTGAGTGATATGAGTGTATTTTTTAAATAAACCTAGCAATGTTAGTTTTCAAACAAAAGAATCAAAAAAACCCATTGAAGTCAAGGTCTTTGGCTATGTCACATGAAATTATTCTAAATTGCAGCTTGTAAAAATATAATCTAGTAAGTGAATATTTGCACTTTTTAATTTGGCTAAAGATTTTGTTAATTACAACAGTTTTATGGCTATTTGTATCAAGTAGAATTCATTCCCATGTGGACGGCACCATAAGGATTTCTGTCTAACAGATGGGCTTCTCACGCTTTTAATTCCTTTGAGAAATCTTAGGTTTTTTGTGCATGAAACAAAGAAGAAGAAACCATTGTGAGGATTTATTTTTTGTGTGATTTTTTTCTATTATGATCTGCATGAAGGAAGAAGTCTGATGTTCTATTCAGTGAAGAGACAAGGTTAAAAACCCCCAAAGCCCAAAACCCTTTTATTCCATCCCTTTGGGGGTTCATCGTAATTTTTAATTTTATAATTATGTACATTTACTATCTTTTGCTCAGATTTGTACTCTGACAGTAAATTATAGTAATTTATACCATGGTAAATCATAAATCCTGTCATAATTAGGAGTTTGTTCCAAACAACCTGTGGTTGGATTCTGATCCTATTCCAAAAGTTTCTCCTCAGGACATTTGTTTCTCTTCATGTGCACTATGCCAATTCGTCTCATGAAGTGTATTGCTTTCATGCTTCAAGAGATCTCCCACCATAAATTTTCTGAATATTTATAGTTCCAGAAAAAAACAAAAATAAAAAGACAATCTATGTTTGAACAAAATGGTGTCTAATAGAAGGCTTGGCATCTCCAAATGTCTAGATTTTCTTGAAGATGGGCAAAGTCCTTAAATAATAGACTAAACACAAATTCTAAGAAATAGAGAATTGGTGGCATAAAAAACGGATAAGATTTTTGCATGTTAATTTTAAGGAACTGTCTGACCAGAACTTTAGCCTAGAAATAAATTAGCAATTGTAGCATACAAATCATTTAATCAAATGAAACATAGAATCGAATGATACAAATCACATCCCAAGATGCCTGATTTTCCAGATCACTCACAATTTTGAGTAATCTGTGGCTGTTTGTTAGTGAGCAAGTTCAGAAAAGACATTTCAGGGGAATTCTAGGGTGCAAGTGAGGGCAATGACTTCACAACTGAATTTGACCCAGCATGGAATGTTGCTGTTAACTGAGGACTGCACCAGAACCAGGGGTTGTAAACACGTTAATTGCCTATGGGCAACTGCTGCAAACGAGATACAAAGTACAGATTTGTGAAGTCCCTTTTGTGAAGTCGCCTCCATTCCAAGGTATTTAAATGTCTAGTTTCTGCCTAGGTTACTAGTAAGAGTCCCTGATATTTTTTGTCCATCCAAAACAAGATGATCTTCAAAGTGGTGAAAAGGGAATCCTTTCAGCAAAGAGTATGGAAAGCAAAAATTTGAAACCAGAGAATTTTTTTAAAGTACAGACCAAAACCAATTTCTTAATATGGTTTCATTAATGTGTTTACCTTTGTTTGTGAACTGAATATGAAAGCACAACTTTTAATGAACATTTATTCAGGCCATGAAAGAAAAATCAAATTCTTCATCTAGAAACTAATCTCATATAGTTTCTTCATATAATTTACAACAAATCTACATTTTTGAAAAAAATCTAAACCAGCAATTAAATAGTTATGAATATATATCTATACTATAACAAAAGTGCATACAGAAATGCATATACGTATACACTTTACTGAAAGTTTGCAGAATGAAAAAGCCATTTGGCAAATGTTGACTGTTACAAAAACAATCTCAGCAATTCTATATAGTCCACAAATGAAATGGCCAGGATTGGGTAAGTTTTGCTTTTGTTCAGTCAAAATGTTTTATTTGAATTTCGCTTGCATGTTCCATTCCAAGATAGAAAGTTTCAACATGGAGATCACTCAAATAGAAAAAAAAAAAATTGATCCTGATAAAAAGGACCATATTTTGACAAAACCATTTTTATATTTTGCATGATTTTGATATGTGATTTTGATAATTTCTACAAAATTAACACAATTCTGTGAAGCATTTTCATTCTAAAGATGCATTTTTCAAATGTGAAAAGATCTAATCAATTCTTAACTTATGGCTTTTCAGATAGAATTACTACTTTCCTCAAAGATTTTACACTTAATAATTACAGAGTAATAATTATCCTGAGAAAAAATTACCTTCTAAATAACAATTTACTTCCAAACACACTGAACATGACTGCTGAGCAAGTGAGCCACTATGGAATGAAAGGGTATATCATAGAAATGAGATGAAGAGATTTTACAGATTCACCTTCATGACAGAGTGAAACACTGTGTAGAATTATGTGATTTAGTTCTCAATGTGAACCAGGGATATGAAAAAATATTTATTTGAAAAATTCCCGGCTGGTTCTACAATGAAGTCAAACAGTTCACTTATCATAATGCTATTATACTACCCCCTTTAAAATAAAGATTAATAGCAACATGTTGCATTTTTTTCTTCAAGATAAAGATTTCCATTTAATAAGCTTACTGTGAATTATATCCTCAATGCAACCATTTTCCCCATGTCCTGTAAAAATATCCCTCCTTTTTGGCTTTCAGTTGTAATCCAGGGCAATGTCTCTCTTGCATACTGCGTGCATTTTTCACAAACATGTCAACATAACACTCTTCTAGAAGGACATTGTTTACTTTGGATAAACCTGCCTCATGGAGGATAAAACCATTCTTTGTGAACACTTATGAAGGACAAGAGTGTGTATGCTATTTATGAAATGTTTCGTTATGCAGTATGCGGTTTCCATTATATAAATAATTCTTTCCCCCTCATCTACTTCTCTGTGGGAATATTGAGTAAATAATTAAAGGGGAAAAAAGAGTAGGAAGAAATAAGTATAAACAACTTGAAAGATGATTCATAAGTTGAGTTATGTTAATTGTATTTCCTACTGAGACATCAAAGTACATTTGGTAACATGAAATATATGCACCTTTCCAAGATTTTATATTTTGGCTCTCTTAAGGGTGCTGATAATTATCCACAATAACTTCATGGAAAATATCCCCAAAAGTTTTGCTTAGTGTTTATTTTCCTAGAGCAAGACATCACTTATAATCTCATTTTTTAAACGGTTAGTTCTTTGCTTTTTCTTATAGTGAGACATACTGCCTAGTCCACAGTCAGAGTATAGAAGTGTTTATCACAGTCACATAACTTTTCTTCTTATTGCCTTTAAGAAACTCATTAGCCACAAGAGAGAGAAAGAACCATCCTAAACCACTCAAAAAAACCCCACAATACTGGCAGAGCACTAATAAAAATTACTGCATTTTGGCTACCCTCCTTGAGAATCAATATGAACCAAAATAGTCAGGGTTTATTTCTGTTCCAGTAATATCTGGAGACCCTGATTTGGGATTCAGGGTAATATTTTCTAAAGTGAGTAAATAATGAAGCAGCTGCAACCATAAAATAGCAAAGGCAACAATTTCAGTTTGGTTCTATAAGTCTAAATTTTAGGTACTTGAAGTCTATCTCAGATTTGTTGCCCTGGCTGACTTTGGTTGTCTGTGTTCCCGCTGCTGGTTGTTTTCAGAACTTCCCCAGCATTTCCAAAACAGAGGTGATCATACTCACAGAGATACACCAGGAGTCATGATACAGAATTTCTGCCACCTATACATCCTGGTGAGCCTGCTCTAGAAGATGGTTCTAATGAAATAAGAGCACTCCTATCAAATCTGGATAGACTAGAACCAAAACTCAGAAAGTAACATCTTCCTGCAGCTTCCTACAATAGTGAAAAGGTGGAAAAGTCAGGAAATTGACTATTATGCATAAACCAGCCATTATCATATTGTCTTTATCGGAAAATAATTTGAATGACAGAAGCTGCTGAAAAATCATCAAAAGCATGGAATAATATACTTTCTAATTTTTTGCCACTCTTCTCTAGAATAGGGAATGAACCTGGATGGCATTTGCTGCAACTGGCTGGAAAAGAATGACAGAAATATTCTGAGGCTTTAACCATAGGTCTTTTTTTTGTTTTGTTTTGTTTTTCTCTTGTTCTACCTGAAGACATGTCAAAATGGAGAATTTCCAAAGTAAGGAAGGGGAGAGAAAGCCAGTAAACACCCACCCGAGATGTAGCACATTCACTAATGTTCATGGTCTAACACTATGCGGTTCAGAGAAATGAATATTTCTCTGTGTGGCATAGAGTTCTCCAAAAACCAGTTAATGAATATTTAATGAGGGTAAAATAGTTTCAATGGGAGCACTTTAAAGACCGAGCAACTCACTAAGCCAGGGTGAAGTAATATGCTAGGGAAGAGGGAAAGGTTTCACATCAAAGTCATCACTCAGTCTGTGTTTTTCTCTGGAATATTAAGTTTCAGAAAATGCATAAACCTGGCTCTTCAGGAAAATTTCTCTAACCTCGAGGACTACTGAGTGTTCTAAGATCTCATTCATACTTTCTGGCTTCCATCTAAATTTACAAGTGACATTGCTGAGAAATGCATTATAAGCCGTGGTTTCTCTAAGAAAAGCTCTAAGTTGGCTAAACCATGGAATTCCTACTTAGAACTTCTGTTGGCAAGAGTATTGCTTTAAAGATGGGGGAATTTGTTTTAATAGAATTTGGCCAAAGTAGTTATTTTCTCAGTGAATAACATAAAACTGGTATCATCAACACCAATTTTAGACACACAGATGAACAATAGTTAATCTTCTACTAGCTGCAAATGATGGGTTTTGAAATAATTGGGCATGTTGTAATTTATTTTATTTTTCACCATGTTTCAGGATATATTTGATTTTTTCCCTCACTGATGATCTTTAAACTGCAATTTCTTTATTTGAATAAGGCAGTTTGAAATCAAGCTACAAGTAACAGATTGCTTTGTTCAAACTGCTTTTACTTGCTTGGTCTTATGTTGTTTTATATGTTCCATATCACCAACAGGATGCACAAGAGATGCCTTATACTACATGGCTGCTGTGGAGGGATTACCAGCCCAGCTCTGGCATAAAGCCCCCTTTAGAATTTGTTGACTGCAGCACTGTATCCCAAACCCACTGGCAATGACTAGGAAACACAAAATTGTTAAATCTTGCTATAGGGCCTTGTAGTTAGTTCAATGGAAACTTTAGATAGCTTTTACCAAATTTGCTCTTTCTTCTCCATTCCTCTCATCCCCTATTTTCACCTAATTATTGTTCATTTTTATTGCACAACATTTTCTTGATAAAACAAGATATATCATTAAAATATTGTGAAATTTTTTAAACTGTGTTCCTTACTTGGGCCTTATTTCCTTTTGTATTTGGCTTGGTAAAAATCCATTTTTTCTAGTTGTAAGGTTCTTGCTGGATAGTGGTTCCTGTGCCTGCCACGAGAGGTCTCTTCCTGTGTGACAAACCTGAGAACTAAGAGCCAAACATATTTTTCCTAAGTGCTCTTTCAGCCTCAAGTTCTCCTTTCAATGCCAGGGAAACTTTCTTAAGTTTGTGTAGACTATTAGTGATGTGAGTACTATAGCTTGGAACAACTGCTCTTAGCATCCAACAGCAAGTAGATGGTTAGATTTTATGAAAAAAAGTTATAAAAACTATTTTCTATAAATTTTTCTTACACCTTATATATAGTAAATGAAGTGGAACTTACTATCAGTAATACAAAGGTAAAAGAACAAATTGTCCCATGTCAAGCATACCCATGTTTTCTTGCTTTGTTTTTTCCCTGTGGTAGGCTTAGGCAAAGTCTAATGGCTGCCAAAATAATCAGAAAAAATTAATGTGCCAAGTACAGTGGATCAGCAAAAGTTTTAGATGGAGAGAAGCCAAAATATTTTTCAAGGAAAACACTAGGGCTGAAGGTTTGGGGTGAGGTCATAAAGAACCATCCTCTGGCAGGCTAGGAGACAATGTCATTTAAATTCCTCCCGTTTTTAATGTCAATACTTGGCAAAATTCCATTAGCCAGATAAAGGCACCACAATTTCGAAACACTGTAAAGTATATATGTTACCTGATAGCATGCCTCATTTGACTCCCCTTTCCACACCCACTTCAAAAAGAATCACACAGAACTTTATGGAGAGAGAAGTTGGACTATTTTGGCAGTCCTTCAAAACATAAATTAGGTTCCAACAAAAAATACATGTAAGGAAATGATTTGGTGTATGTGTTCTTATTCCACAATTACTGTATTTTGTTCTATATTATTTAGTTCCTTTTGCCTCTGGGGAAGTATTTTCCATCCACGAAAAACTAATTTCTGGTGTTGTTCATGCACATAATCCTGTTGTTTTCCTGTAACATTTAAAGGGTGCTGGTCACTTTACAGCTTATTGTACATTTTACCTCGAGTTCCGCAGGTCCTCAAAGAACCAATATGGAACTTCTGTAGCCAGTTGCATTCCTGACAGTAAGAGCACCCTGCATAAAGGGCAGGCTATGCAGTTATGCATCCTAAATAAGGAATGACAATGGCTTGAAAGAGAGGGCTCAGTGTTACTGATGCACTTTTTTTTTTTTTCTGGGTTGTGATCAAGACAATTGCAACCGTTCTATCTATCCAAACGCAGAACACACTCGAGTTTTTATTTGCTTGTTTTGAAACAAGAGATATTGTTCACCAAGTTAAAAACATTACTAGAGTGAATATTTATAAGAATTCTGCAAAAACTTTTCATTGCCATAGCACAATTGCTAAATTGTACAAAAGCCTGGAATGTTGCTTACAGATTTGACCTGTCTCTAATTTTACCAACAGGAGAATGAAAACAAAAATACAGTCATCCAACTGTGTAATAAACTGATGAATAGTAAATACCTGGGGCACTGCCAGACTGATCCTAAAGAAGTATGTACCACATATGTGGTCAGGAAATAAATTGCATTTATCATCCACCTTTGGCTGCCTCGTTCATCCATCTCTGCCTAGACTACCTTAAGCATTCCAAACACTGAGTGACATCAAAGTCTCTGTCCAAAACAAAAAGAAGAAAAGGAGTAGTAAGAAAACAATTAATTTTCTCCTTCACCTCAGCTGGTGCAACATTAATCTTGCCCTACAAAATATTGACAACTGGTTGACAACAGTTTTGAAATGTGTGGCAGCAAATAGTTATCTTAGTGTCTAGATTGACAAGTCATAGAGCACTTGACCTAAAAAGATATTGAGCAGTTCCTTGAATTTTTGTTTTTAAACTCATTTTTCTGTTTACTAGGTGAAGAAATCAGACAGAATAAACTAGATTCGGCAGGGGCTTAATAGGTTACTTAATTCATCCCCCTTTGTAGTTTTGTAAAATTTTTCTCTTTTATAGTTTTCTGTTATTATCATTAATTCTTTTTATAGTACTGTCAGTCTTCATAGACTAAACATTTCTAAAAATGTTACATGGTCTAGGATAAAAAGCTGCAGACCAACACTGGTTCTGGAAAACAACAGATTGTTGATTTTTAGCTTCCTATATTTGCTCTTTAACACAAAGTTCAGTTTGTTACCAGGTATTTATTATGTGGGAAAAAAAAAAATCTCCCATCCTTTGCCTTGCCTTGCCTCACCACACTTTCCCTTGTATTTCTTTATTCTCTTTCTTCATATCTGAATAATGATATAAAAGTGGCCCAGGATTCATAAATATCTCCCAGCTTCTACCATCAGACCAAAATTTCAGTGATCCAGAACCTCTGGAGATGAGAAAGGACTTAATTTGAGGTCCTACATTAAACAATCTTGATCATTATGTGGGTGATTGGCTTAGGTTAAGAGATGTATTGAATTAACAGAATCATCCTGTCCAAGTTTTGAAAAGAGCCAAAACAAAGAACATAACTAGAATGAGTGGAAATACAGCAGGTGATTTCACCATCACATCCTCCCATGTCTGTAAAACTAGGAGGAATAAAACAGAAAGCTTATGGAGGAAAATGAGGAGCAGAAATAGTTTAATAGGATAGTTAGGAAGAGTAGATAGAGATTTAAATTATTTGCTAAACTTGCAACATCTGACATTTAACAAAAATGAAGACTTTGTATGAAACTTCTTTTGAAGGTGACAGAATAAATATCAAGCAGTCATAGCACAAGTAATCTTTATAGAAGATTTATTCTCTGCCAATTCACTGCCTTTCCCACCTTCTTCTTCACCCTTTAGCTTGCTTTCAGCGTCCTGCTCACATGGAGGCTTTGACATGCTTTCTTCTTGTCCTTCCAAGGCAGAATTGATTTGGGATGGGGAGTGCAAGTGCCTTGTGCCCTCTCTGTGGTCCCAAGAAGTTGAATACACGCATGGAGCCCACCACGGACCCTCCAGAACTGAGGTCTATGCTCTGATACCTCAAGATTAAAAGCTAAGAGACATGTTCTGGAGCTCGCCAAAGAAAGGGAAAACAATTTAATTCCAAAACTAGGATACAATACTATGTTAGCTGAATCATTAAATTTAGAGAACCATTAAACCATGAATCACTACAGCTAATACCCCAGGCAATGACAGATTTCAGCATTCTTTGGTAAAACAAACCTAGACTCAAACTCAGAATTTTTTGTAAAGGAATTTTGCACTGGAAAGCAGGATAGGGGCTCAACAGTGAACAGAGATGCTGTTATCAAATTAGCATAACAATCATATCACAAAGCCTCAAGTAGTGCTTTTGTACAGTTCAAACCAAGAAATAAATGGTGAATATCTTTACCAAAAAAAAAATAAATATATATATATATATCTCAGTACTTCATAACCACCCCTTTAAACAGTTTAGAATAATGCAGTGAGAATGCTTTTATGGATAATCTGAAAATTTAAATTAGTCATTTGAGTAATTAATTTGCCCAGTTTTCAAAGGCAAATCATCTATCCAAGGCCATGGGAATCTTGCCATGTAAGGCCTCAGTAAAGCTTGAGAAGACAGAGCTCATAATGTTGCTATTAGCATAAAATATCCTTTGGATTTTTTACAAGCCAAATCCAAAATTTATAAAAAAAAATGGACTCCATGTGCTGTTATTTGTGGTACTAAAGACACAGCAGTGGGTTAAAAGAGATGTTTCTAATAAAGCTCTGTCTCCAGCCTGCTATGAGGCTTTAAGGTCTCCTGCTACGAGGCTGGAGGATGTTCAGGGTGTATCCCACTGGGAACTTCCACGTGGACCTAGAATCCCTCCAGGGAGACTTCTAATTTTGCCTGAAGCTAATTTAAATTCATGTTTTCTTAGCGAATTAAGGACAGTGATAGCTACTCACACTCTAATTGCAGTTAAGCCTAATGGACAGGCCAGGATAGGTACATACCCGAAGTATCTACCCAGCAAATATTTTGAGGTTTTTCTCCATTTCACGTTTACCACTGAGCACCCAGCAGGTGCTCCCACTTTGGAAAGGAAGTGTTAATGCCTTAAATAGAGCTCTTATTCTGACTAGAATGCATCTAATTGATGTCTCACCTCTGGGAAAACAAAGACAGCAAATTCAGGTTAATGCTCCTGAGTACTGGGAGGCATGGCTAAGTGCATTAACCCAGCCATGACCAAAACACTGACACCTACAACAATATAGGGAGAAATGACAAGATTCCTTAGAAATACCGCCATACTTCAAAAGCAGCCTCCAAACGGTGTCAGAAAGAAATTAAGAATAATGTTTGGAATTACTCTTCTCATGTTTAAAGGGCATTTACTCATAAAAGTAAAACAAAGGCATTTTGTAGAATAAGCCTGAGTAAAAGACTGAATGTTAAGGCCAGAGGAGTGAGGCAAAGAGAAATGATTCTTCTTGTTCCTCTCCCTGCTTCCACTGAAGAGTTACACTTTTTCAACTCTGAGTTGAGGGTGGTGGATTCTCAACACAGACTGAGAAATCCGCATTATCTAATTGTAGCTGGCCACATTTCAGGCCCTGGGGTAGACCTGGACTAGTCATTCTTTTCTCTTACCATCTCAAGAATAAGAAAGAATTTCACAGCAGGGTTTATCAGCTTGTTTTAAATACTGCCCCTGCAATGAAATGTTCCACAGTTTGGATGTGGTTGTTTCTTTCTACTGATTATAAAAGTCCGGAAAACTCTTTCAGTTGTGGTCTTTCACTTGCCATTTATTTCTCATCTATTATCATGTTTCTTTAGGAAATCTGGTATGTAATTAATGGTATGAGGGTATAGAGAGAACTGATATTCAAAACACAGCTGTAGAGATAAATATCAGCTGTGGAAACATGGTTCACTCTAGTTACTAAGGGCATTTATATTTATACCAGCTAGAAGTGTCAGGATGATGTACAGCACAATTCAGAGCCTCAAAAATCTGTTGGTCCCCATGAGAAAAATATATCTTCTGTAAGGTAGAAGTTTATTATTCAAAAATATCTCTTGCATTTAGTAGCTTATTCCCTTAAAATGATTTCCAAGAATTAATAATTAATTACACTCTAGAAACAGCTGAAAAGTAAAAGGCATGAAATCACATTTATTAGCTATGCTGAATTACCTCTTTATAAAATAAATTTACAGTTTTTGTAGAGACAGAGGTTGGACATAGCATTACTAAATGGTTCAGTTCTCAGAAAGGTTTACTGATTTATGTGGTTCAGGGTTAAACAAATCAGCAAGCAGTAATCAAGCATCCATAAAAACAAAAGGTAATGGACTAAGGCTGACCTTTGTGCCATGTGTTAAAAAAACATCTCTGCCACATTTATATCCAGTAAACCCACACAAAAGTTGTTTAAAACCATGCTTTTTTATTATGTGAAAAAAGAAAGTGTGAGTAACCTCAAAAGAAGATAAACTTCTCTGAAACTTCAGAGATATTCACTCTCCTTGCTTTTTATCTCTTAGTAAAGTCAGGTGTGGTTCCAAATGATCTGATTATTGACTGTGTCAATTCTAGACAAGATTATGACATATTGGAATATACTGTTCATGAACTGAATCTCAGTTACTTTCAGTGTTTGGGAAGTGGACAATGAAATGAAAATAGTACTTCAGCTTAGAGAAGCAATGAGATTCTGTGATCTCACTCCCTTCCACAATCCCTCCTTGAAATATGACAATATTGTGAATGACAATGCTATTGCTCCACATTCACAAAGTCATCTCTGTATTTCCAATGCTTTGGCTAGAGAGGGATTATCACATCCTTCCATGTAAGGTGTGGAGTGTTTGTTTGTTTTTAATTTTTTTGGGGGGATGGGGTGTTTGTTTTATTTTTCTCATTTTTCAGATGCTATTGTTTAAACTCATTTGGATGAAAAAGAGTTCACAAATGCATCATAATATTATCCTTATTATTTGGATGTGCTGTAATATAGCTTTATGAAAAAAACCTGCACTTTACAGATAGCCAAGAAAAAAAAATCCTCCATGACCTCCTCATTTATGCTTTGATAATACTCAATAAATACTCATAGTTTGGCTTATATCCAACCCTTTCTTTGTTATCTTTGTCATCTTTGTCATCTAAAAGACTCAAAGTTATCCAATAGAATCCAGAAGGAATAAAACACTGATTAAGGACAATCCATGAATAATCAACATTTTTCTTACAGCACAGTTGGATACCAATATAGAAAACTGGTTCATATTCACTTTTTCAATTAGAATGTACATCAGTCTTTGGCCTTGTTTATGCAACACCTCATGCAGAAGTGTCCACACAAATACAAAACAGCATTATATTTAAATACACTCTGGGGTGAGTTACTCAGTCCACAGGGATGTAATTGTGATGGCAAATAAATAGTAACTTATCATTTTCAGTCTTGATATGGCAACTTACATGATTTCATATGAGTTGGTATTTGACATTAAAATGATGTTGAGCACTTTGGTACCAAGGCAAATAAAATCACAAAGGCAGTCATGAGTAAAAAGATAAGATACAAAGAAATGGCCTCTTCATGGTGAATAAGAAAAAAAATGTAAGAGTGAAATGTTACTTCAATGTTACTACATTTCCATGAAATGGAAAGGATTTTTCCAGAGGTGTGGTTTTTTTTTTTTTTTT
>VWYO01019077.1:67248-89745 GCA_013400275.1 Rhadina sibilatrix
TTTTTTTTTTTTTTTTTTTTTTTTTTGATAAAATTAACAAAACTGAAATGCAAGCAAAACTACTCCAACCCCCCATCTCTTCAAAAATTCCCAATTTTCAAAGGAAAATTTAAATATAAATTTAAACTTAGAAACAGTTTGCTGTATGCCCTAACAAGTTTTTGAAATTTCAGAAAAGAAACACTTGAGACAAAGTGACAGTCTTACAGTTTAAAATATTTCCCTGTTTTAGTCACTCTGGTTAGTCAGTTCCTTGGTACATCCCTGAACATTCCGAG
This sequence comes from Rhadina sibilatrix, assembly GCA_013400275.1. Taxonomy (NCBI): domain Eukaryota; kingdom Metazoa; phylum Chordata; class Aves; order Passeriformes; family Phylloscopidae; genus Rhadina; species Rhadina sibilatrix. Next base: position 67,527 of record VWYO01019077.1, read on the forward strand.
CTCCTCAGAAAATCTCCTTTTAAAAAGAGATTTCTTTTTTATTGAAAACCCAAACTTTGCTGTTGAATCTGGATCATATCTGAAGATCTAATTATTATGAATTTGATGCTGTAACCCTGCAAAATGATTTTTATCTTAATTTATTCAGTGAGGAGGGAGAGTTTGAGCCAAAACCCCTATGAATTTTAGTTAAAAAATAAAAATTGTTACATAGAAAACATAGAACAATGATCTGAGTTATTTTGCATTTCATCCCTCTTGTTAGGAGTGATAAAACTATCTTATTGATAACATATTGTTTTTTTCTTTCAAATATAACCTTGTATTTCTTACAAATCTGGCAATATATCTATTACGTGAAATGAAGTACAGTACCTTGAAAAGATGTTGTTATACAAATTGACTTGGTAATAGATTGACTACCTCAGTGCATAAAGACAATTCCAAAAGGTGGATTAGATAGACAGCTCTAACACATGTATGGAACACTGGTGTCTATGGGACCTGCTGGGTGCTGAACTGAGAGTTTTGAGGTCTCAGTTTTTGGCTGATGGGGTGGGAAAATTTGATCTGTGGAAAGGTCTCTGAGGCTTTTTCCTAGAAAAATTGATACTGATTATTTCACACCTTTGTTGATGACTTCCAGTGATCACCCTCTCCATTCCACCCAATTACTCTGCAAAGCATTACTCTGCATTTTCTAGCTGTCTCAAGTGAGGAGAAACCTGTCATTGAATAAATCTATCCTAGTACAAAGTGGTGCCACTCCAAAAGTGAAATCTTGGTTGTTCTGAAATCAGTGTCAAGTCTCACATGGCCTTCACAGAGGCTGAATTTCCCCCTGCAGACTACACTGAGACTAGCTATTCCTCCCTTTGTTGGGGACAACATAATCTGTAACTGTAGGCAGGTTAGAGTCTTCTCTTTCTTGCTTATCAGACAAATGCAAGTGTAGCATATATTATGCATGCATTATACATTTCCTTTCTTATTGTCAGTTTGCATGCACATTTACAACATAGTCCTAAGTCATCACAGCATTTTAGCACGTGTTTAAACTTAAGCCAGGGTGAAGCCTATTCTCAAACACTTTTCTGAGCGAACATCTCTAAACACATCATCATGATGATTTTTTTCTTTCCACCTTGGCACACACTGTGTTGGAGAGGGCCAAATTTCAACTGTACTATTACATTTCCCCCCTTTTAGAGCAAATTTATTTTCCTGAGGTCTTAATGTGCAGATGAACTTAGACTGTATTTCCAGACAAAAGTGATTCAAATTTTAAGGTACTTGGATTTTGCAGAATTTGGCTTGATATCAAAATCTGGACCATTGAATAGGATAGTAATATTTAGAGGAATTTGTAAAACAATTTTGCTTCTGCCAGTCATCTAAGCTCAACAAAACACAAGAGTGGCAGTGGACGTATTTGGGAAAGAAGGAAGAAAGTTAATATTGCAACAGCATGATTGTTATCTGTCTTATTTCTTGTATAGATACTCCTATTTATGTTGATAGGTGTAGTTTAACCAAATCCATCCCAAAAGAGGGAATAAGCGAATCTGTTTACAGATGTCATCTGTTGTTGAACTGCTATTATGAACAGTCATTCTAGTGTATTTTGTTTTGCATAAAAGACAGTTTCAGTTTTTATATACTGGAATAAAACTGGGGTTTTGTTTCACATTTCCTTTGCTGGTTTCCTTTTCTGTGCAGAGGGATGTTATCTGATGTTATGTGAATCTACAACACTGAAATCTTCAATGCTTCAGAAAAGTTTGAGACTAGGAAATCTGTGTGTCTTTTATCCTCTGAATATGATTAATGATGCTTTGTGTTTTGCAAGACATTATTAAAAACAGAAGCCTATGACTTCATTGTCTCTGACAACGACTTTGAACATGGGGTCAGATATTCCACTTTTACATTTCTTTGCAAGATTAAAAGAAAGTAAAAACTATTGCATTGGGAAGGGGGGAACTTTACACAGATGTAGCAAAGCAGAATACACACACGTTTTCAATATGCTTCTTCCAATGAAAATTCACCTCATTCATACGATACTGCTGGTAAGCAAACACTAGTGACAGGCAAATCTAGCCATCAGGAAAACATACTGGGTTCAGGATTATCTCAAGTACCACATGCTAGAATTGTTGAAAATGTTAAGGAAAGAGTCCAGAGTTTGATTGAGAAAATTACAAATAACAGATGCAATTTTTGGTTGCATTCCTGGACATACATTGATGAATAAGAAAGTTATCATTCAGAACTGAAACAAAGTGTGCAACAGCAAGAATTTATTTGAAAATATTAGTGAACAATTACACGTCAGCACATTTTTATTTTCACATAAAATACATTACTTTCACAAGCCGAATGTGCTATACCTTTATAAACTTTATATGCAGTATTGCTTCAAGTGCTGGAAATGCTAGATATTCCTTTAATATCTAAACAGGAAATTATTCACTCTTTTTAAGCTATTCTGTTCATCTGTGATGCATTATTTTATTGAATTTCTGCAATGTAAGGGTTATTTTTTTTTAACTGATATCTTCACCTTTCATGAATGTCAACAACATTCCCACTGTACTAGAAGCCTAAAGGGGGAACTGAAAACCTCACAGAAATTAATGGCAAAATTCAAAATCATTTCAGCAACGTTGAGGTTTTGCTAAGTCAAGCTGGGAATATGGTTGCAATAAAACTGCTATTGCTTTGACCACTGACAGAGGAATGAATGTTATCTAACACTGGCAGCTTTCTGCCTTCAGAACAATCATTTAGAGAAGTCACTAGAAAATCATAGTACTTTTTCAGCTGGTTATGTTTTTCACTGTCTTTAGCTTCATTGTAAATTTTGTCTGTTGAATGAACCTTGCTGCACCTGGCTAGAATAAATATGAGATTCAATTACTCAGTTATAAATTTATCTTGTATATTATCAACATCCATTTTTTGAGGTCTACTCTGACCTTTTAAGGTCCCATCTGCCTTAAATGATATTGTAAACAGGCAGCAATGTAAAATAAATTTTATTCAAGATATGGTGAATGAAGGGGTGGAAAAATCAGTAAATATTGCATTGAAGATTCTTCTATTTGGATGTTCTCTGCATTAATCAAAAGACTTTTCTGAACTGATTTAGCAGAAATCTAAAATGTCTCCTGTAATATGATCTACTTTTTCACTTTTTACCCATTTAACAATTTTTAAATCATATCCCTCACCACTGGTTGCTCAAGAACCAGATAGAAACCATTATTATACCATTTATACTAACACTGAAACAAAAGATTTTTTTCAGAGATAAGTCTTGAAAATGAATCAAAACTATGCAGAATAATAGGACCTTTTTTCTTTCTTATTCTAGAATAAGAAAGAATTGACTACTATTTAGAAGGGTGCTTTTACCAGCTAGACTTTTGGAAAATGGGAGTATCATTCTCACATTTGCAGAAATTTTAGCCTGCCTGATACAAGGATAAAATACATTAAAAAAAAAAAAATTAGATTTCACTGCATTTCATTTCACACTGGAATGTGCACCATGAATGTTGATATCACTGCTGAGGGGTTCCCACCAGCCTGTAAACCTCCCTACAACTTTAGCACAGAATTGCTCTATTGCACTGCAATAAAACTAGGTAGAATGTAGATTTAGTAAAATCTGTTACATTTTCCTAACAATACAGAAAAGTCTGAAAAAAATGCTCACAAGAATATTTTGCCCTAACATATATGTATTTTCTTAAATAGGAGGAAAAAGGAAAAAGCACAAGGAGGTGTTCTAAATACCAAAAGAAGTAAAAACCAATAGCAGCTTTTAAAGTGTTACTCTACTAATACTTTTCTTTATGTAAACAACAAGTTTTCTACTATAAGCAATGATTTCATGATCTAGTCAGAAATATGCTGCAGCCAATGTCACATTGGGATGCCCTGATATGTCTTTTATACACACAACTTACATATAATATGTAGAATATATGAAACATATACATGAACCTAAAAGATCATTTTCTTGAAAGGGTAACATAACCGTCACTGTTACCCACTGATGGATTCTGCATTTTCTTATCAATAGTATAAATCTGAAGAGGTCCATTACTTCATACAGTAATAGAGTTGATCTAGTTTTAGTTTAACCAAGAGCAGGCTCCTGTCCATGCTTCCTGGTTTCTCTTCATAATCAGTTTCAGAGTATTACTGTTCTAATGTTACATACACCTCACTGGTTACCAGGCCACAACCTGACCTTAAATTTGTATGAAAAATTAAGTGGAAGGCAGACGATTGAGCTGTGGTTTCTTTCAGTTTCATATCGTTGCCCTTGCATCTGGCAGGGAGGAGAGAAAAAAGGCAAAAGAAAAAAAAAAAAAAAAAGCAGCTGCCTGATACCATAATGTCACTTTTAAGTTTTACACTGAAAAAGCACTAAGCAGGGCTTACTCAGAGTCATTTTTCAGCCAATTCTTCTTCCTGGAAATGTGATGATGTGAAGACAGACAGAGCTGAGGGAAGAAACAGTCCAAAAGCCATCTCCCTCACTCTATTATTACGAATCACCCCTGTTATAGAAGGAAAACTACACATACTCAGCATGCTTCAAAGAAGGAAAATGATGTGACAAAGTCATGAAGTTAAATTAAACAGATCTGATCTATACAATCAATTTCATGTCTGCATATTTTTCCATTTAATTAAAAAATAGCTTGAGACCTTTGTTACAGTAAGGACATCAAGTTAATATAGTAAATCAGAGTGTAATTAAGTAGCACATCTGTCCAAAAGAACATCATAGCTTGAGTTTGGTTGATCAAGTTAATTGAATTAAGAATTTTTTAGGGCTAAGGTAAATCTAGTTTATAAATACCAAGCACTGTGAATTAAAGTTTGTATAATGTTTCAATCCCATCATTTTAAACCCCATTTGTTTAGGATTTTAAAATATTTGTGTACTCGCATGTGGAGGTTCTAGAATTAAACAATATGTGACTTTAAAAATGAGACTTCTCAATTCTCAGTTCATATATTTTTTCTCTTTTGTAATAAACAAATTTTACGCATCAGAAATGAATGCAACAAACTTATTAAATAACACATTCCTTTTAAACCCTCAATGAAGCAGATGATCTGTCAAATAAGTCATGTGGTAATTATAAAAATGTGGGTAATTAACAGCAGACAAAATATTCATTGCTGCATTGCTGATGCATTCAAAATTCCTTCAAATTTATGGAGAAGCATGGCAGGAGACTACCTATCTCAGCTAAAAACCACTTTCCAAGAGTAATGGAAATGTTCTCCTATAAGCATTTTAAGAGAATTATTAGCAAAACCACAGCAAAGTGGTAGAGGCTTAGAATGTTGACAATATTTATGGGAACATGATTTACCTAGAAAACTTAATCAGAAAAACAGGAATGGATTTTTCATTCCATTATCAGCTTTGAGAGAAGATATCATCCTTGGCATCTCTCTTGCTCCTTTCTTGGGTGCAGACTGCAGGCTAAAGAAAAAGAAATGAGAATGATTTCCTTTATATACGTATGAATGACCAAAAAATATTGTGGTCTCTTAAAAGAGAGTGTGTTGGTGGTTGTGAACATTTAGCTGACTTCCATACTTGAATTAATAATAGTAAGAACCAGGCTAATTAACAGATTAAAACCAGAATTTGTAAGGCAGGGTTTGCCTGACTTATTTGAGACTACACCTCTATTTTATGATAGAATTAATCTGGCCAAGCTGTTCCTTCCTGTCTTTACTGATTTGCAAAATGAAATAGATCTCAGTCAGATAACTCAAGTTTTTAGAGAAACGGCTTGTCACAGCTTTTGAGGAGACAGCAGATAATATGGTAGCAGCTCTTTTCATGTTATGGTTATTAATGTCTCTGCCCAAATTATAATGTTACACTAGAAAACTTGAAGAAAAAATGCTTTTTCAAGGTTTATTCTCCATGGTTTTCTACCATTCCAATGAATTATCTTCAATGAGGTCACCTCATTCTTCAGAGGGTGATAAAGCAATTAGGTCCATTTTTTCTTGCTGACTGCTCTCCATCTTCTAAGGACTCTGGACAAAAGATTTTTTTTTTTTTTGTTAAAATGTCAGCTCTCTTTCCCTTCATCTATGATGCAAGACTTCACAATACACTTTTCTGATCTTTCCTTCCTCACTCCCTCAAGCAAAATTAGGATACATCTGCCCAGCAGTTGACTAGTTAATTTTAAAAGAACTGGGTTGGGAAGACAAGGTGTGAGGTAATGGGGTGGTAAAGATACACAACTTTCTGCATACAGTTTCTGTACATTATATAGAGCACTACTGTGACCCAAATCAATTGAAGGATTTACTGTCTTTGGTTGTGCTATAAGTCTCCAGGCCTGTCCTAGTAAAATTTTAACTAGATTTTTTTTTTCTCCCCAGCGATTATCGAGTTCATTGTCTTCCAAAACACTGCTGACCTTCACACTTTCTCACATATCAGCTTGTATGGCATTTAACTGATCTGACTGAAAACAATATTGATGCTGTGCTCTACAGATTCATGGGCCAGCATTGATTGCGACCTCAGTGATCAGCCATAGTCAGATCACAGTGCAGAATCAGTGATTTACCTCTTTTTGTTCTCGTCTTCACTCGGGGTAACCAACATTGTCCTATGACCTATTTAACTTGTAATACAAAAACAATCAAGATGACTCAAAGTGAGAATACTAAAGCAACAAAACTTCTTGTTTCAATAAACATCCACATTCCTTTCCAATGTATGTGTTACTGAAAGTTAAAGAATAGAAAAGTAGATAAAATGTGGCCTTGATTAAAACCAATACTTGTTAGGTTTTTATAGTTTGGTTATGAAAATCCTACATAATCAATAAGTTCCAGAGCAATGGCTAGTTATTAAATTCATTTAGATAAAAAAACCCAAACCAAACCAAAAAAAAACCTCTTAATTATTAATTATGACTGGGCAAGAAATCCTATTTTTTTTGCTAGAAAACAAATTTTTAACATTATGGATTTGGTTTGTGGTGGTGTTCTTGTTAATGAGAGATTCAAATTAATTTCAGCTGATGCCAGGAAAAGAACATGTTCAGCATTGTTGGGTCATACATATGTGAGGAATATCATTGCTGTTTTATTAGACTGTGAAATTACTACTCACACTTACAGAATAATAAAAAATGTATTATGGAAAGGGTCTTTATGCAATTTCTAGCTATAAATGATAGATATGTTTTGTACTCGAGGCAGTAATATTTGCTCTAAATGCATACCATATAGCACTTCAATTTGAAATGAGGGAATACTCTGCCCAAACTCAAAACCATATGCTATGGATAATGCCTTGTGGAATTTGCAAGCAGACTTTTAGTATAATTATTACTACTTAACAGCGTTATGGAGGAGAATGAAGCAATGGATGACAGGATCTGAAGTACTGTAATCTAATTAGATATAGAATTCTAATTATTGATTGTTTTTTGATCTAATGAGAAAACAAAGACAGTTCAGAGAAGAGACAGAGATTTTAATTACTTCTATTTATCTAACCATTACTCAAGAAAGAGTTGCAATATTGCTTCATTTAAAAAAAATAATAATAAAAACAATTTAGTTTTACCTGGGGAAATAAACCTGTGGAAACACAAAGAAGATTTTATTATCCTCAGTAAACCCAGTATCCTGCATTACAAAGAAAATTGAGTAAGCTTTTAGTAATCATAAAGTGCTAATTTTTTAATTTCTGTTAGTGTAAAGGAATAAAATAACTATTGTTTATTTTAAAATTCAGAACAGAGAAATTGCTAAAAGTACAATATTATTTCTAAAATTTCACTGGGAAGATACGGAAAAACAGAACAATGTTTTAACATTTTTTAGTTTCAATGAAAATAAAATTTAATAGAATGTACATATTTAATGAATTACCACTTGTATCTCAAAACCACTCATTAGCGTTATTACACTCAGATATTACAGGGTAAGGAAAGTTGTTCTAGAAAAATTCTTAATTTATGCAAAGTTTTTATCTTCAGAGCTCATAGAAAAGCTGGTTTAAATTTTTCATATAAAAATGATACAATTTCTGTTTTAAATAAAATTTTATGGATTAAATAAACAAATCTCACAGAAATGTTAATATCCTTTTGCTCTATTTATTAAGATTTTTACTTCAGGTCATTGCTTTCCTTCATTTAGTTACAGTTAGAACTCCCCACTGCTGAAGGCATAGATGCTAAAAATGGTAAATGTGAAAATGTCAAGCACCTACTGGTGCTTTGTGTCATGTGGACCTGCTCTCTGAAAGGTTAGATGATGACATATATATACATATCTGTAAAAAGCTGAAAAAATCCATCATAAGCCAGTCTGTGTTCCTCTTTCTATGACTTGAATTATATCAGTGGCAAATTTTTTGTGAACTGAAGGTTGTGTCAAGACATATTAAAACAAACAAACAAAAAACCAAAACAAAACACCCCAAAAACAACAACAACAAAAAACAAACACCAAAAAAACCAAACAAAAAACCCCAACAAAACCCCAAAGAACAAAACAACCAAAAAACAAGTGAAAGAATAAAATGGTAATCGCAGTGGAAAGTACCTTATTTTCAGTTGGTGACAAATGTGACAAATGTAAATTAAGGGTGTGGTTTTGAAATTAATCTACTCATTTTCCTCCCTAACATTTACTTAATTGCAGAGTCTAAGACATTTTGATTTCTGGATGCCATTCAGTTATTATTAGGGATAATTTTGGGTTTTAATTTAGATTAAGCAATTGTTGTTTACTAAGAGTTCCAAGCTTTCCTTGAAAAAACACAATCCACAACCAGAAATGCTTTTAAAAGACCTTTGTTATGATCCAGAAACACTGAGGCCCAAGCCCTAAATAATTCATACAATTATTAAGATTAAACAGCAAAAAATCCAAACAAAAAATGTTTAGTGGATGAAGGACAATAGATGTAAGAACATCCAATAAACCAAGGCAGGTTACAATACAGAGCAAAAAGGGAACCATGAAATTTCAAGGCTCACTTTAAAAGAATTTAATAAATTTAATTTTTTTCCTGACCCTGTGGACATGCGGTGATTTTACCTGTAATACCTTTCCCCTACACTTCCATTTGGTAACAGTATTTAAGAACCATTCACACCACTAAACAGCTCACTTTTTTTAAAATTTTTTCTCTTTTCTTTTCTTTTCTTTTCTTTTCTTTTCTTTTCTTTTCTTTTCTTTTCTTTTCTTTTCTTTTCTTTTCTTCCTTTTCCTTTTCCTTTTCCTTTTCCTTTTCCTTTTCCTTTTCCTTTTCCTTTTCCTTTTCCTTTTCCTTTTCCTTTTCCTTTTCCTTTTCCTTTTCCTTTTCCTTTTCCTTTTCCTTTTCCTTTTCCTTTTCCTTTTCCTTTTCCTTTTCCTTTTCCTTTTCCTTTTCCTTTTCCTTTTCCTTTTCCTTTTCCTTTTCCTTTTCCTTTTCCTTTTCCTTTTCCTTTTCCTTTTCCTTTTCCTTTTCCTTTTCCTTTTCCTTTTCCTTTTCCTTTTCCTTTTCCTTTTCCTTTTCCTTTTCCTTTTCCTTTTCCTTTTCCTTTTCCTTTTCCTTTTCCTTTTCCTTTTCCTTTTCCTTTTCCTTTTCCTTTTCCTTTTCCTTTTCCTTTTCCTTTTCCTTTTCCTTTTCCTTTTCCTTTTCCTTTTCCTTTTCCTTTTCCTTTTCCTTTTCCTTTTCCTTTTCCTTTTCCTTTTCCTTTTCCTTTTCCTTTTCCTTTTCCTTTTCCTTTTCCTTTTCCTTTTCCTTTTCCTTTTCCTTTTCCTTTTCCTTTTCCTTTTCCTTTTCCTTTTCCTTTTCCTTTTCCTTTTCCTTTTCCTTTTCCTTTTCCTTTTCCTTTTCCTTTTCCTTTTCCTTTTCCTTTTCCTTTTCCTCTCTTCCAAGAAGCATAGGTAGAAGGGTTGCTTTCTCCTTCTGGATTTTTTTCTGCAGACTTCTTTTTCCTGGAAAGACACTTCTGAGAGTTAAACCAAATCAAAATTTTGTGTTTATCTGTATATTATTAAAATTTGTTTAGAAAAAAATTCAATGATCTATTCAGACTTAAATTTGAGGCCTAACTTAATGGACTAAAATGATTCTTTAAAAATACTTATTTAAAAGATTAATTAAAAAAATATTTCCTTCCCACCAGATTAAACCATATATCTGAATGGTCTGGATATCCTGCAGAGCTATTTGTATACTAGTTAGCAGTGACTGACAGGACTACCCAGTGTGTCAATGTGTCTCTTGTTTTGGTTTATCAGATAACTGGTGAAATGTAACACTGATGGTGTCAGATTCCTATTTACAGCATTGCTGGATAAACATAGGGTTGTTTGGGATTTTTCACTCATTTGAATTCTTAATTTGTCCTTTCTTGTAACGTCCCTGTTTCTAATTAACAGCATTTAAGAGGGGCTTAACTTTTTTGCCTTACCAAATAAACCATGTCCAGTTTTACATGCAAGAACTTTCGACTGTTATTATGATTTATGCCACAGAAAAACACAAATAAAAACATACAATGATTTTTTTTCCTTTCTTCCAGGCTTAGATTGGCCATCTCAATAGAAATTATTTGTATATGAAAACAATTTTGTACTGTGTAGAATGAAGTATACTGTGTAGAAAGATGGTTTTGATAGCATAGAATAATTCAAAGGCTTCTCAATAACTCAAGTAGCTGTACTGACTGGAAATTCCAGCATATATTGGGTATTCTCAGTTTTGACTCTACACAACTAGGAGTGCTTACAAATCAGTTCATTTTACTAAAGAATTTAGTTCACCTTACTTTAGATAAAAGCAGGACAAGTAACCCAGAGAAACTTGACCTTAGGTTAGCTACTCCAGATATCCAGCCTTAGTAGATATTAAGAATCATGAAGTCCCAGAGACCCTCCATCTCAGAAATGTCTTTCCAAGCTCTTATTATTTAGGCAATAGCTTGTGACATGTTCTTCATTATTTATAATTTATGATGTCATTATTAAAATATAATATTTAATATGTCTAATATAGTACTAAGCTTGTATTTTTGTCAGAATAAGTAATTTGCCTCCAAATTTACTCATACATAAAATTCTTTTTTAACAGATCACTAAAGCTTACAGAGGAGTAAGATTCGAGACTACTGAAATTCACTGATGTTATCAAACTTCTCTCCTTTGTTGTTTTCTCAGTTCCTCAATTCCCATCAATTATCCTGCATTAAAAATACAATGAAAAGCCTTAATTAATAACAGAAATGGAATCTGACAGATATAATATCTTCTATTTTGAATTACTGAAAATTTACTTTCATGCAGTCTAAATAAGTTGCATATATTATTAACAATCTAGTATTTTAAATTATATTTACCCAACAACAATAAAATACATAGAAGTTATAGAAGTTACAGAAGTTATAGAAACACATATAGTTATAGAAATATATAGTTATGTTCAAATCAACAATCTGGTGACCTTAAAAAAAAATTCTACAATTTCCATTCATTTACATTATCTTCCCCTGAAATCTGAATCTGAATATAATTAAAGTACAACTCTAGAATGTAATGCAGAGTGACATGATTTGAAAAGCAATCCCTTTGTATTGTAAACAGTGCAATGGTTAACATGCTGATGAACGAAATAAATAAAGATGACTACTGCTGACCTATTGCATGCAGACAGGGTGGAGTTAGGATTAATTTTCTGAAGACCTTACTGAATTCACAGTTACATTTTTCTTACAAGTTAAGCCATTTAGTTCATCTGGAATTTCATGTGTTCCAAAGTAGTGATGACATGTTCCCTCTCCTTTTGTGATGTAGGAGAGACAATGGGTTGCATTTATTAAAGCATGCAGAATCCTTACATTGCACATCTTAGAGGACTCAGTTTAAAGTACTTGAAAAATACCTGGTACATCAGCTTGAATCTCTCATGAATGTTTCCTGATAGAGACTCTACCCTTGACTGGCTGTGTTTCTTCACTTTGCAAGTTTTCTCACTTTGGAAAAATGCTATTTTATTAAAGCAATCAAGGCTACCACGAGAATCTTTTACTATAGTTGGGAGAAATATTGGCTTAAGATAGATGCACTTATGCCATTCATGAGCTATTTTATTTTTATATTACTTGCATGACCATCAAATGTGAGTAATTGTTGTGGGTCATCACTGTTAGGCAGACAAGCTCCATTTCAGTGGAATGGAGGAGAGAATTGGAAGGGCAGAAGGAGACACTTCCTCGGTTGAGATAAAGACAATTTAACAGATAAAGCAAAAGCTGCATCCACAAGTAAAACAAAATAAGGAATTCACCCACCACCTCCATCAACAGGGAGATGTTCAGCCACTTCTAGGAAAACAAGGCTCCATCATGCCTAATGGTTTATTGGGAAAACAAATGCCATAATTCTTTCATTTCCTTCTCTTTGTCTCAGCTTTTATTGCTGGCACAACATCACGTGAGATTGAATATCCCCATGGTCAGCTGTCCTGGCTGTGTCCCCTCCCAACCCCTTGTGCACCTCCAGCCTTGCTGGTGGGATGGTGTGAAGGGCAGGAAAGGCCTTGATGCTGTGTGAGCACTGCTCAGCAGTACCACTGGAACAGTGGTGTGTTGTCAACTCTTGTTTGCAAAACATCCAAAACATAGCACTATATGTGCAGCTATGAAGAAAATTAATTCTCTCCCAGACATAACTAGTACAATAAGAAAATGGCATCACAGGACATAGTTCTCTGGGCAAAGGAACTAAGAATTCTTGCAAAGTTGGGATAAAACCAGAAAACCTTCCAGAGGTCTATGAAGGGTTCTCTAAAATACTTCAAAACTAAACTTTAATCCACATCAGGCAGACCCAGACCCAGTGTACCAAACAGTGACGACAACACAACTTAATATGCTCCTCATGCAACATAAATTATGGAACATAATCCAAAGATTAAAGTATTCTCTGCTGTCCTCTATTAAATTATAGGAGTTTGGGAAGAAAAAACAAATAAAGCATTACTTCAAAAGAGAAGTTGATGTCCAAGAAGGGAAGAAATAATTTTCTAAATATGTAGGAAGGAAATTTTGGGCACATTAAGTCAGCTATACTATTTACTCACCTACCAACATATCCCTTCACATGGTACAGCTTTGATCTATTTTAGTTTCTCCTTCTTTGTATGAGTTATCTAAATAAACTGAAAACTGATTAGCTGAGGGATAAGAGGTACTCAAAAGTGTTGATAACTTTCTGAATTGCCTAAGGCAGAGTGGGGGAGAAATTTTAAAAAGTGAGAATTATGTCCATGTTATTTATGTAGTCAATATTTATATGGATTGACTGAGCAGGAAGAAAGGGAAAAAATGTTCTCTTACAAATCTGAAAACTATAAAATTTCCATGACACAACATGGAAATTGAGTTGCTCGTGTTCTGGAAATGCTTCACTGGCTGAGATGAGAGCAATGGTGGTGACATAAGAACATGGTAACTGAATTCTTTTATTATTTTATGTTCTGAAAACTCAAATCCCTGATTTGTGGATTTAGTTCCAAAATTTCATTTTCTAAGCTCTATCTCTTTGAGATTTACTGTAATACCAGATGATTATAAAAGGAACAGCACAAAAACTCTTTAAGAACTGTACTGATTATCTCTATATAAGTTTGAAGTCACATCTGCAGTATTATTGTTTACTTTGTGATGCTTTTGGTGGGACAAATATTGGATGACTCTAGGAATCTGAGTGACTGTAAAGTCTGAAAACAAAACCAGTTACTGGTGACAGACTCTCCATAACTTATATGTGTAAAACTAAACTGATTTGCAGTGAAACTCATTACTTCATGCTTTGCAAAGAAGATAAGGTTTTAACAAAACTTGTCTGTTTTTATATTCAAGAAAACTTAAATGTACCACAGGAAATTGTGAATAGCAGTTAGTAGTAACTGTTTTCATGTAATTTCCTTCTCAAGCTTCCAATCAGCTACAATGTATGTCTTTCCATGCTCTAGGAGTTGTCTTTTTAATACCCTCTACATGCCAATAACAATAGTTTAACTCTGTCAAAAAGTATGGTCAATTTTACAGAACTTAGAAAAATTAAAATCCTCCCAATTTTATTTAGATTCTAACAGCCAAGTTTCTTATTAATTAACCACCTTAGAAGACAGAGAGTTGTGGGGACTTTAGTTATTTAGGATGCTTAATATCACGCCATGAGCTGCATACTCATGGAACAATAGCTAACATAAGAACTGGATGATCCGTAGTGCTAATGTAAATTTAATTAATATGAGGATCCTTCTTACTTTGGAATTGTGTATTGTTTATAGGGGTTTTATTCATGATAGTTCATATCATATCAGCTCCAGGATTGCAAGACCTGAAGCAACAATGACTACTTCAGGTTTACAAATCAGTTAGATTAAAGACTGATGAGATCCTGTTTTTTTTTCAGTGAAGTGCACAGGATTGCCCATTGATTACAATGAGCAGAAGAGCAAGATCATGCTTCAGACTTTTAACTGTTAATTTGCCTTATCAAACAGATTGCATATACGTGAGACTTAGTAGCATTGAACCCTTTGAAGCACAAAAGATGATAATGGTTCAAAGGCTCCCGAATTCTGTCTTCTAGCCACTAAAATCTGCAATTACAAGAAAGGTCTTGATCTCTGGAAACCATGCCTTGTTAAATTTCCTTAGCAGACAAGACTGTACTCTAGCATTACGTGTGGTTACTGTTAGCCACATCCTTGCTGTAAGTTAACACAGTGTAGCCAAGGTAATAAGATGTGACAAATGGCAGCATGGCAAGTCATTTTGTGGGGTTTTCTTTGGAATATAAAAAGTGTCTAAGGAGAAGCTTACACTGCTTTTCACTATCCATTTGCTCATGAATGTAGTGAACAATGATTAACTTGAATCTGAGCTGCACTGATCTGCAAAGAGGCAAGGGAAGATCCTAGGGAACTGCAGGAAATCTGAGAGGTACAAATGGCAAGGCAAGGGAGAGTGAGATGCTGCAGAATGTATACACATCTTAGGTCATTTATTTGCATAAAATTACTTCAAATATAGACTTAAAACTTTTTTTTTTTAAATCAATCCCCAATTTTTCTCTTTAGGTCCATGAAACTCTAGTATAGGGTGGCAGTTGCACATGAGGTAAGATTTTGCTGTTGGGCATCTGTAAAGCCAACAGTAGTAACATGAATTGCTTTGCAGTTTTGACCTTCAAAAAGAAGATTGACAATGTAGAAAATTTCAAATCTCATCCTTTTTTTTTACAATGTGGGCTTTTTTGTTTTGATTTATTGATGACCTTGGATTTTATTAACTGCCTTTTAAATTGCTGTTACTCTAAAGGGTTTTGGAAAAAAAAGAGGAAGCTGGAGGGAATGATAATTTTCCTCTGTAAGAAAGGAAAATACACTGCACTTCTTAATGATAGAAAGTTAGAACATCTCAAAAGGCCTTTCACAGCTGTTTGCCTTCCCATAGATTATAGAACTACCAGAAATAGCTGCAGGCAAAAATGACTTCAGTGACTATTGGGAGCATAGACAAAATGTTAAAAACCACACACAATTCAGTTATATTCTGGTGTTTAGATACAGCAATATAAAACAAGCAAAGTGGTAATTATTTGGGGAATTTTTTTAACCCTGTTTTTAAAAGAAAAAAAATAAAAACTTTTTGCTAAATTTATTTTCTGACTTCTTTTGTATAAAGTAGGTTTGGATTTTATAAAAAAAAATGTGATGGAAGAGATAAAGCTTAATAGACAGATATGAATTTTCATTGGATATGATATTATTGAAATATTTTTTTAAAAGAAATTGAGGTCTGACCAACAACTCCAGCCAGAGGAAGTGACTGTTCCACCTTGTTCAACCATTTGCCAGGCTATTGACCCTGGCCATTCACCCATCTTCCTTCTCTCCTTTCTCTTCCTTCCATGATTGCCTTCACCTCATTCAGTTCTGTTAAGTCTGGGGTAGAAAAATGGTGCTAAAACAACTAACCCTGTTGACTGTGGAATTAAAACCACACTAGGGGAACAAACTGTTTTACATGGATCAGTGGGAACTAAAACATCTCTGAATCCTTTACCTTTGTACAAACCTGATGCATTATGTCCCACTTCATAATCCTTAGACATTACATCTGAATACTGACCTCTTTCACATACTGTCCTACAGGGACAGAAAGATTTGCAGCCCATAGCTAGTCTTACACGTTCTCCTACCTATTTTCTCAGTTGCTAACAGAGCTCTGAACAGTAATAGCCTCACTGAGCGTTCTACCTTTTTCTCTTCTCAAGACTTTCTGGTTACGAAAATTTTCCATTGGCTAGGGCATGCATGACTCTTCAAAATGTGAATAAAATGTCACCATAAATAGCATGGTGGAATGTCTGAGATGTGCATCTTCTGTGCTTATGGATTTGCTACAGGCAGTGCATCCCACACATTGAAGGGATTTGGAATTGTCATACTGGGGGCAGCCAGGAAATATTAAGCCATTCACAGTTGCAAAAGGATTTAAGCAGAAGAATGTGCTTTTTTTTTACAGACCTTTTGCAAGACAACAGATGGTAATTTGACAATCTATTTTTCTGTCTCCTGTTCTAAGAAGGAAAAGTAGTCCTATTGTGATGTTGAATTTATTAAACATTCTGCAGTCACCCTGAATATCTGAGTAGAATCTGTAAAGAAAGTGTTTTTTCTTTGTTGAATTAACTTAATGGTTAATATGGAATAAGGGATGAAGAGCCCCAGACAACCTAGTTCTGCCTTATTCTTCATTATTTTGATAGTTCTGAATACTAATTTCTGAAAGTAATTTAATTTTTTTTTCATGGAGACAGTTGCTGACTATCCAAAAATTTATATTCAAATATTTAATTAAGAAAATTATTACAGCTAGTATCATATGAGATTTTTTTAGAACATTTTAAATGTTTAAAATTTGTATTAAAATCCCAGATAATTTTATCCTGTGTTTAATTTAGTTGCATGAGAATTATTTTCATATACCTCACCTAATTCATTTACAACCTACTTGCACCAGGTTAATCTCCATAAGACAAGCATACTTTACAAGTCACTGTGTGCTAGAAATCAAGCAAATATAGAGGGGGAAATAAGGCGCAATTTAGTCAGTAGCTAAATTGCTGTCACTTCATATCACATATATAAGGCATTTTAGGTATCACATTGAAATGTCTTTTCTAGGCAATTATTTCCAGTCTAAGTAACCATAGGGAAGCAGAAAACTATTTAAAAAATGAAAATAAGATGGTTTATATCACCTGCATAACTTGTTTTGTTCTCTGCCTTCAGGCTTCAAAACCCGCTTCCCATATTTTTTCCTTTCTTTAAAAATAATGTACATCAGCTTAATTTATCCCAGGTCCCGACAGAAGGATCAGATTTTAAGCATTTAATGCTGTGGTTTCAAATCCAATTTTACAGTGTTCATCGTTTCAGAAGTGGCAGAATCCAAAGTGAGCTTTAAAAAAAAAAAGAAAGAAAGAAAAAGAAGAAGAAGAAAAAATCAAGCGGTTTAGGGCATGCCCTTTTTTTGAGGTAAAGTTTTACTATGAAGCTATAACCTGAAGAATGTTTCTAAAGGTGCTAGCTAGGAATATTTCTAGTTTTAGGAACTGTTTTTTATTGCAAAGAAGCAAAATTTTGAAGGGCAGCCTTGTGTGTATGTGCAATTTTTTGTGCACTTCTTCTAATGTGCCCCACTGAAACTAGTGCATAGGGGGACAGTACTTCAGATTTTAAAGGAAAATATCCAAATCTTCTTCAATACACAATTATTCCTTTGCTGCTGAATGTAAGAATGCAGAAGCTGGTGTAATATGACTCTCCCTCCACAAGGGATTGTCTGAGCACTTTTGGCTTGACACCATTGTAGGACACAGGATCATCCCTTTTATCTGCTGCCTTTATGCCATGTGCCTGGGAACAACCTCTGCCATCTGCACACAAGTTCCCTTTCTTGCTGGTGAAGTCTACCATCATTAGGGGATTGCTATCTTCATTTCCAACGTCTGTAGGGTGGAAGCCCTACAGCAAAGATCCTAAGCACAGTAAAGAATGCCTTCAAGGACTCATTAGGCAAAAAATTTGCAATGCTGCTTTCAGCAGGTAACATTTGCTTTGTAAATCTTTCCACGCTCCTCAGTGAGCAGCGTTATTCACAGGTTCAATTCTACTGATTTCAGAAGTGAGTCTCTTACTGAAACCAGGGTTTGTCTACAGGACAAACAGAGAACTGGAGTGAGCAGTAATTGGGTTCTGTGTCCACTCAGGGTTTATAATTGATGGACACCAAAAGCGAACTTGCTGAGAAAAACAAATCCTGGTATAAAGCTTTCACAAGAGTAGTAAATTACTTCCAAATACAAGACTGTGATCACCAAATATCTGCATGACTGACAGAAAATATACATTAGTGTTGGATACCTTTCTTCCCTCCCAGAAAATCCTGTTCTTCTTCCCTTGAGATATTTTCTTTCATGGAAATTTATTGCTGATTATAACCCAAACATAAAGTTAATAAATGAGATGGGAATTGTGGAGTTAAATTGGCAATACAGATTTTCTTAAGGCACAAAGTTGTCTGTTGGAGGAATTTTGGGTGCAGTGTCTTAGGTGAGTGTAAATCAGCAGTGGTGGTACCACTGAGGCTTCAGGCATAACAGTGAAGCAGCACCTTCTTTGGAACCATTGTGAAACTACATGAATTGACAGTCAGTTTCCCAGAGGCTGTGATAGAGGACTGCATGGATAACCTGATTTTGATATTGGAAAGAAGACAAAGATTTAGTGGATACAGAAGGTGAAATACCTTCTTCCCTGTGAATGGACTCCTACAGGTCATGGTTCAGACACATTAGTGAGATAATATGACAAAGCTTATACTGATACTACTTCTAGGGATGTTTGGATGAAGTTTGTCATCTGGATGTCATAGACAGCCCAAGACAGACTTTATTTTAAAGTGGGTGGAGAAACATTACATTATCCACTTTGACATAGCAATGCCTTCTAGAGCATTTTAAAACAAGAGGGAAATAAGGATCTGGTTTTTGAAATGAGTTGTAGCTTATTGTTTATATACAGCTTCTCTGTATTGCCTTTTCTTTGCAAGGTATGTGGAAGGGTAAAATTCATTCCCTTTTCAACAAAGTGTAGCCAAAAATAGCCTGGACACATGATACTGAAGCTGCTCTTGTGCTACCCATTTAAGCTATGTATCAAGTCTAAATTTAATCAAGGCCACATTTTATTTATATATTTCATGCATTAAACTCATTTAAACTTTTAGTCAGATTTCATTAGGGGAAATACTACCGCACACATCATGCAGTAGTAAAGCTAATGTGCTTCAGGAATTTGAAAGGATTTAGAGATCAGAGGGTCTGATTTCAAAATTTCTTTTTCTGCTTAGTGCTTGGAGCAGGTCTGTATGCTGCACATAGTTTATTTCCTAGGACACTAATACAGTCAGCATGGTCTGTACAAATGTGTAAACACAGACATTCTCTGTAATCAGAGCATTTGGTGTCTTAAGGCAAGATTATGTTTTTTTAGGAAATGCAATTTATGTTCAAGATTAAATTTCTCCTCCAGACTGATAACGTCTTGAAGTGAATGAGATCATAAATTTTGTGTCCTGACTTCTTGTTCTCCATGTTAGATCTTCATTCCTTTTTACAGTGTTTTAGAAAAGGGGAACTGAAAGAAACACATCTATAATGATTTACCTTCAAAAAAATAGTCTGCAAGGTTTGATAATGTGTAAATGAATTTTTTTAAAAAAATCTAAAATTATGGACAACTGCAATAAATACCTCTCCTAATCAACTTCCATGTTTCATTTTTATTCCATCCAAGATTAAAAAAGAAAGTTCCAACCACAGAAAATATCCCACACATAAGAAAAATAACACAGCCTTAACTGAATTTAACTGCTGTGGTTTGACACGTCTCTTTTGGTCAGACTCTCCCTGATGCTTATTCACCCCACTGTCTACAAAGCTGAGGAAACCTCATGCTGTATCCTTTATTATAACTTAGATAGGGATATATACATTTTTTCTGATTCTTGAGATAGTTTCATTTGTCTTTGTTGGAAAAAAGAAACAAAAGAGAAAATAAAGAAAAAAAGGTAAATAATATACACACACATACCTTTTTTCAGCAAATCCATTGGACTTTATTTTAGTGGGGGATTTTCTCCTCCTGGTACAATTTCACCATAGTCCTCAAGAACGGAAATCTGTCATTCGTGTATGCATTGAATCTTACAGTGCTGAAAAGCCAGTACATGGCAAAGTTTTAGTGACCCAGGGCATATTTGAACTTGTGATCTAGAGATGAAAGGCTTTATGTTCAATTCCCAGTCCCATGACTCATCCAGTTCCCCAGCATAATTTTGGTTTGGGAGAGAAGTTTTTGAATTACGAGTGTGCAAAGAGCTTTCTGACAGAATTGCAATTTAAAAACAGAATAGCCTGATTTACAGACATGCTGAACCCTTAGGGTCCCACTGAGCTAAGACTATGCAACAGTCAGAAAACAGACCTTACTTAGCACCTGTGTCCAAAATACTCCACAAAAAGTGAATTTATTGCTGTAGGATCTAGAGATGGTGATCCCAGAACCAGATACGAGGCCAGGTTTGGAAAGGAATGAGTTCTGTAGCATCCTTCTTTCTCTCCTCAGCCTGCCAGGAAACCACTACAAAGCAGTTTTTGAAGACTTTGGACATGTGTTGTATCCTGAAGGACTAACAAGACTCGGAGCTCTGCTTTCTGACAGTAGAGACTACATCCTTGATCTGTAGCCATATCGTTTTCTCTTCCATGTCTTTCAAGGAAAAAAAAAAAATTCTTTTCCCTTTAACAGAACCTCTTATGGTGAAAATACATTTTCCCCAAGATCAAGTACTTAGTTTCTCTGACAGAAAGTTTCTTTGCAACATGGAATCTAGGACAGGGTGCTAGTGCTGCACAAAAGAAATTAAGCCTACCCTCATATGCATGTTATACGTGTTCAGGTCTCAAACACCTCAGTGTCCCCCAGCAAGTCAGCTGACCCTCAGAGCCAGCAGCTTCTCCAAGGGGATAGTTTCAGGCATTCATATTCGTGCTTAGATCTGCTTCATATTATTTAATATACTCAAATCCTGACTACCTTAGCAGTATGTAAACAGTTTGTGTGAGCTCTGTACCCTAGTTAATGCAAAGCCCATGCACAGCCAACAAAAGCAATGTAATTGTTCTTGTAAGTCTTAGATAACCTCTTAGCAGTTGAACTCCCTTGTGACTACACAGTCATACCAACCATTATTCCTCACAGAAGAATTTTTGGAATGTGGTAGCTAAGTTAAAAATAATTTTCACAACAGTATTCAGGGGAGATGTTGCCAAGACAAAGAAATCATGTCAAAGCAAAATAACTTGTTTGAAGGATCCCTTCTAACCAGAATCCTTATCAGCTCCTTGCCTTTTTGCATTTTAAGCACCATAAGCACTGTTTATTATGCTTTCATTTACCCTGCTAAAAAAAAAAAAAATAAATTACTCCTGGCTTAAGATAAATAAAATAAGTTTAATTATAACACAGATTAATGAGCAGAGACATTAGAACTACTGCAGCAATCTGTAATGGAAATTCTTTGGTGGTACTGTTGGGCTTGTTTTGTGAAAATGGATGTTTAATTAAACTTTAGTGTAGCCCAAGAAAGATGTATTATTCAGCAAATTACAATTACAAATGGAAAATACAGCTATAGTAATTACCAGCACTTGATGAAGTTGTGCCTCTCCCTCACTGACACTGAATGGCACAATATGATCACATTGATTTCATGCAATTCGTTGGTCTTGTTAAACAAAAGACAGCACAGTTTCCTATAAAGACCTGGGAAATTCTCATTATATGAATATTAAATTAGATAGATACTTTTTTTTTCCATAGAACACTTACTAAAGCACCTTGAGAATAAAAGACTTTGAAAATAAAAAGAAGCATTTGAGAAATTCTCTGGCTAGTCTCATCTGAAGAGGGATTACATCTATAGGTCAAATTACCAGGGAAAGTAGAAAGCAGAAGTTTTTAACCTTCTTTCCACGCCCTCTTTTTTTTTTTTTTTTT